>JANAVB010032019.1:2924179-3289179 GCA_029216955.1 Iris pallida | reverse complement strand
TTTGCTGCACATGGACACACTCTGTTCACCCCCCTCTAGAGGTGCTCAAAGGTCCTACGCCCATGCCCACTGACCGGGCAGCGAAACCCCCGAGTGCGAGGATCCGGATAGGTCGTTGGACGGTTTAAAGAAATCTTTTTTGTATAATACCGTTTTTGGCCCATCAGTAATGCTTTATTGCGTATGTCCTAGTTTGATCATGCTTACTACTTGTCTGCAAGTACATGTTAGACAAGCAAAGCAGTAAAGCGGTATGATAAATTTAATAAACAATAGGACAATGCTGAGTTTAAGTAGCAACATGATAGTTATTACATGAATATTAGTGACATCATTATGTTAAACTTAATCAATTAGCCATAATAAAAAAAATATGATATAATCATTGGCTAACTTTATTCTTTCATCGTATCTTCTTTGTTTCCATCCAATAGTTACTTCTGACCATGTAACATTGTCCAAAGGACTTGCTACCCTGAAAGTGAAAGAGATGCAGAGTCCATCCACATAATACCAAAATACTAGAACAAAAGCAGCAGTAAAGTCAATGAACAAAAGGCCTAGATATCAACTCTCTCATAACCAGCGTTGACTTGATCTATCATATAACCCACCCTTACATAATCAATAACAGTTCACATGCATATTGGATGGCCCTTCTCTCTGTAGGACCGTTGAGCACCTCTAGGGGGGTGCATAGAGTGAGTGTGAGTGCAGCAAAAAATAATCACCAATTAAAAATTAAAAGCAGATAACTATGGCAGTGAATAAAGAGACAGTAAATAAATGTAGCAAGAGATCAGAGAATCAAACTCAGTGGACACCGCAATATATACTGGTTTCCCTCTTGGAGGACTAATCCAGTCGTTGGTACTCTTGCCTACTGTTAATCCACTATTCACAAGCTAATTGAGAGCTTGCAGTCTCTTTACAACACCGTGCTTGGTGACAAGTGCACGATCGACTTCACAACACCGTGCTTGGCGACGAGCGCACGACCGGCTCCGAAAAAAGAAATGTATTCTGAACTTGAACGACCTCTTTACAACCCTGACAACCAAAGACTCTAAATCAAATAGATGTTACTGGCTTTGGCTAAGAGATGTATAGGTGGAGTGTGAAAGCTTTAGATCAATGAAAACACTATTGGATATAGATAGAGAGAAGAGAAGATAAATTGATGAGTGATTTGAAATGAGAAATTTTCTTCTATTTATAGGTGTTTTCGAGGACCGAACTCGGACAGAGTTCGGGCAGAGTTCGGATGCAAAGATTTTGCAAACGAACGTTGCATGCAGATTTGGAGGCAACAAATATTTGAATTTGAACTGACCGAACTCGGATCGAACTCGGCCAGAGTTCTGTCTAAGTTCATCCGATACTTAGAAGAATGTTTGGTCCAATTCTGTTTGCATAGGATATGTAATATTGTTGGTATAAAGAATTTTGGTGGATAGGCAGGCTCTTTAGATAGGTGGACTGTGGATAACCTAAGCCAGTAATATCCAGTCAATTTTATAATTTGTATCCTAGTCTCAATAAAGGTAAAATTACATAATAAATTGTAATGACTCAGACCGATTCCAATACATGAACGCTTCGAAATGATGATTGACATGCTTCCAGATGTTGTAGTACACTTTTGATATTGATTTTGCTTGACCTGAAATGTTAGCAGCAGTTTGTATATTTTGTGTATTGACTTAAGTCATTGTTGATTTATCAAAATCAGGTGTGACCATTTAGGAATGGGCCAACAATCTCTCCTATTTTGATAAATGACAAACTTAAGTCTATACCAAAATATATCTAAAATAAAATAAAATACATGATTTGTTCTGTGAAGCTTTTGAATTTTTTTTGTTTTGGTAGTGCCTCTTTCTCCCCCTTTGTCATGTTTAAAATGTTTCGGCTCCCATGTAAAGTGTGAAGCCAACAATGTAATTCTACAGATAACAGAGACAGAGACAGAGTAATTCCACAGATAACAAATCTCATGAAAAAATTGAACTAAGAGAAGCAGTAACACAACTAAAATCTAATATAATAAGATCAACTGAAGAGCAACTAATATAATCATAATCAGTCATAACTTAACAGTAAATGACTTTTGAAACAAGTCTAAAAGTCTAACTCATCAGTTTAGACTAGCACATAAAAAATACTACAATGATCATCATCTAGCAGCAGCATCTATGAAAACCAACTGAAGTCCCACATCACAGCGATATGTCATCACCTCTAGGAGCATCCGGTGGAAAGTATGCCGTGGTAGGATCGAAGTGAGTGAAAGTAGCCTCATCATCGAACCTCGGTCCAGTAAACCCTGGGTGACAAGTCATCTGAATCGGATGAGTGGGATCATGAGATAAGCTCCAGTGGATATCAGTAAGGTTGTTCCGTACCACCTGAGCCTGAGAGGTCTTGTAGAACTCAGCGTCAATATAGCTCTGATGATGTTGCGCAGAAAGTGCAACAAAGTCAACAAAGCGTTGATGACGTTGCGCTGAGAGGGCAACGAACTCATCAAATTGTCGATAGAAACCTAGGTCAAAACCAGGAGCAAGGGCTGGAGCAACAGGTATAGGAACCTGAGGATCATCAGCGTGAACTGGAGCAACAGGTTCAGCACCAGGTGGAGGAGGTGGATTGGAATAAGTCCTGGATCTACTTAACTCAGAAGTAGTAGAAGAGAAAGGACACTGAGAGAGATCAACTCCAAGACGTCTAAAGATCTTAGCCAAGTGCATGGGGTACAAGAGATTGCACCCCATCCTTCTACAGCTAATAATCCAAGCAATAAAATTCTTGGGGACAGAGAAAGCGACACCAAAGTGTAGGTGATATATAGCAGACATCTCAAAAACGTGACCTCGTCTGAAGATCCTGTCTTGGAAAGTGTAACTCCACCTTCCTGAAATTTGAAATTTTCTTTTATCCTTACTTTATTTTGTTTTAACAATTTAAAATTGTTAAATATCTTATAATAAGTTATTTCTTTTTCTTTGATTTTCCTTCTAATTATTTTTTTTAAAACAATTGTCCAATCAATTAAACCCATGGGCTGGACCATGGCCATTTCATTGGCCTGGTAGGAAAGCCCAAGGGTTATTTAAATAATTTGCAAGGGTTCTTTTAGAATCCCTTAGTCTTTTACTCTTCCCTGCTGTGTACTCCCTTGCAAAATCGAATTCAACCTACCATTTGCCATCTAGCCATGTGGAGGAGTAACCGAATGAGTATTCGAGCGCGCCAATTTTCTTTTTTCCACCTCCTCTAACCGCCTATTTAAGCAGCCCTCATCCTCATCCTTCCCCATTCATTTCAGATCTAGAAAATTTTCTTCCTTTCTAAGTCTCTACGGAGCAGAGCGCCATCCATTTGCTTTCCATTCTAACCAGAGGAAGAAGAAGAAGCTGAGGAAGAAGAAGGAGCGGACATGACTGCGGTGATCATCGTCGTTGGACGACTCGACGTGAAGACTAGCTGGGGTGAGCTTCGAACCTTGTGATTTTGGAATTTTCTGAATGAATATTGATCACTAGCTTATCGTTTCCTTTTTCCTTTACAAACCATTGTTAGGAATCTCGATCTCTGGATCTACAGTGATTCTTACAGTCCCTCATACTCTGGCAATCGATTTGGTAAGGGATCGAATGATCTAATCTTCTTGATTTAAATTTATGTCAATCAATTTTTCCTTGGTTCGAATCTATTGAGATCTTGATCTATTCCTGTTCAATTCACTCAGATCTGAATTCTGATCTTGAAATTATTCAAGAATAATCAATTCTCGATCGTTCAGCATAATTAATTGTGTGAGTACTTTGATTTCATTTTAATTCCCATATCATGTCACCTACTGTTTGGTACTAGATTGTGAAGGATCCCCCATTGAACTTACAAGTGCTATGCTATCTCTGTTTACTCCCTGTTCAGAAATCCTGGATCCATACAATTGAGTTAGCTTGAGTTGATTGAGAGGTTGAGGCTCAGATTTGTGTTGTGGCAGTAATCATCAGGTAATATCCCTCATCCCTGCATATTATTCAATTTCAGTATTTTTACGAGTGGGTGGTTTGGAAATATTGATGCAGGACATGTCTTAATGAGTTGTTGTATTTTCTAATGTCTGTGTTTAGGAAATGGAGTTGAGTTATGAATTAGCCTGGTTTGGGTTTTACATCTGAGGGGACTGAATGTACAGAGAACTAGGATGAGGGAGTGAAGGCTATTGTCGAATTTATGCATGGGCTTAACCAATACATACAAGCTTTATGTCCTGATTTTAATTGGAGAACATTTCTCATGTTCCAGTTCAAAAACTGCAGTAACTTGGGCATCTCAGGGAACCTGAGACACAGGATTGAGTTCTGTGTCTCATATCAGTGACTGATTGTGGACTTGATATTCATATCAATGATTGATTGTGGACTTGATATTCATATCAGTGATTGATTGTGGACTTGATATTCATATCAGTGTTTGATTGTGGACTTGATATTCATATCAGTGTTTGTTGTGAACTTGATATTCATATCAATGAAGCAAGATGTTATGTCAATTAGTTGAATATGAGATTTATATATGAACCCGAGGTTTATAAGTAAACCTGAGATTACATGTGAACCCGAGGTTTATAAGTAAACCTGAGATTACATGTGAACCTAAGGTTTATTTGTAAACTGAGGATTACATGTAACCCTGAGAGTTGTATGTAAATCTGAGCAGTTCAGGTTGAAATGAGCTGCACAGCAATATGGATTCACCTTGTTTTAACTGAGGGGTTTACATGCTGAGTTATTGTTGAAACCTTGGGAATGCATCCCTGTCTTGGTTCGAAATGTTGAACCTGAGAATATGGATCAATTCGAATTAAAGGGGGGGTAATGTTGGTTGTTGTGCAACTCTTTTAGCTGAGTATAATCTGAATTATGAGTTCTTGCAAGCAACACCCTGTTCTGTGGAATTTCTGAACCTGGGAATCTCAGTTAAACCTGAGACCAATCTCAGTTAAACCAATGGAATCTGGATGCTGTGCAGTGAGGGTTCATTCCTCTTGAACCTGAAATCTAAACTCAATGTAAGTATGATTACACTAGGAATGAGACCCTATTTGAGTTCTTTTGTGAGGATAGATATTAATAGTAGTTGGTTTTAAATCCTCAAGCTTGATGAAACCTATGTTCATTTGATTTTAAGTTAAGTTTCACATGAGGTTTAGATTATCTTGACTATTGCTAATATTTTTCCCTTAGAAATTCTAGGAATGTTACTTATAGAGTGAGCCTTAATTATAACTTACAACCATAGTGACTAAACCTGGGATTAAGTTTACATCACATAATTAGGGCAGGTTCCAAGTGTCCTGAGCTTTTAGTTTCAATCTTAGTTAGAACTTAGGATATATATATTAAGTGACTTTACTAGATTAAGAATTTAGCTACATTAAGATTATTGACTTATCTTTGTAAATCATTATTATTTCATACAGGAGGATATCTGGCTCTATTGCCTACTTGTACTTTCCTGGAGCAAGGCAAGTACACTCTACGGTTTTGTACTTTTCATTATATATCCTGTGCTTCCTTTAGTGACACATTTACGACACGTCATGTATTTTCTGGTGCTCTTGTTCTCTTGTGCTTATTACTTGTATCTGGGGAGGGGAAATATACTATCTATATGACCAATCCCAAGTAACAACTCAGGTGTGTTTAGCTTAGACCCCGTATCGTGCACGCGGGTCCTAAGCCGCCCATTCATGTTCTTTCAGGTGCTTTCAGGTGCTTACCCTAGCCGGTCACATATTTAGTTATATTTCAAATGTAGTACACACATGTTCAGGAGATTACCTTGTACTTATTTCCTGTGGTTCCATGATATCATATTCTTTCAGGTGCTTACATATCATGTTCTTACATTCATGTTCTTTCATGTACTTTACACTGTTCTTCATGTACTTATTCACTTGTTCTTCCTGTACTTTCCATGTATCCATGTACTTTCATATTATGATGTCTTGTTCATTACCTAGAATTGTACTTGCTCCGCTCCTGAATAGGATATGTTGCAAGTGAGATGGAGGCTTTGTGTGACACCTACTATGGACAGGATACTGCCTTCCCTACTGAGCCAGCTGGAGCTGCTTCTGACCTAGAGGCTGCAGAAGCCTAGTACTTCATTAGCTTTCCATTTATCTTTCCATGTATTGAGACTAGTAGACTCTTTATAGTTGAATTGTAATAAATTCAGATATTGTACTTTGCTCTGGTTAGGGACACATTTATATAGATGTTGTGATTTCATTTCATGTTCATATTTATCTGGTTAGTTTCCCTAGATTGGTACAGCTTACTTTGTTGTGTCTAACAACAAAGGCTGGGCGTGTCCGACTCGTATCCGGTTATTCAGGAGCGGGTCGTGACAGGAAGCAAAGCAGAGAACACGAAACGATGTAACTCATAAATTTTTTGATTAAGGTACCATGAGTACACCCTGCCATTTATAGGAACAGGGCGAGGATGACACATGGCAACCTTGAAAGAATCAAGAGTCATGCCTTCAGGAAATTGGACATGATTGATGTTAACTAGGTCTTCACCTACGTCAGGCATGTGAAAAATTCACTGACATCAGTAGAGTTGAATTCAATTTCTCTACCTCCAACACATGAATAAATACCGCTCTCTACAACTTTTAAGTTACAGTAAAATAGGTGAACGACATTATCATATATATTGTCGGCGGTCTCGAAAAAGTTACGAAGAGATAGATTTTCAAAAGTAGTGACATACTCAGAAAATATAGTAAAATTTACATAACGACCAGGACAAATATCTCTATAACAAAAGTTGTCAAACCAGGGAATAGAAAAGTCTGCAGATGGGAAAAGTCCAGAATCATAGTCATCGTCGTCGGTAGGACGAGCGGGACTAAAAATGCTAACTGGTTCATACTCAGTGGAGGAGGTTCCAACATGAGAACCACCCTTGGAAGATGGTTTCTTCCTCTTGTGGTGGAGTTTGGGTGCCATGAGAATTGAATTTAAAAAGATAGAATACCTCAAAGAGATTGAGAAGGGAAGTAGAAGACTGCTTCCAAGCTACGAAGATTCGCGACGGGGGGAGGAGGAAGGCTAGGAAGTAGTGAAGTTTTACTTTGAGGAGGCTCTCAGTTTGTGAGATGGTGAAAAAAGAAGGAAAAAATGAAATATATATAGGTTAGGGCCGGCTACTGGTGTTCTGGAAATTCACAACGGCTCCATCCGAACTCGGTCCGAGTTCTGTCCGAGTTCGGCCACTTGTATTCCCAATGTCATTAATACAGTAAATTTAATAAATTCAAATATAACTGTTATACTTATTTAATTTAGTAATGTCTATTACTTTGGGTTAGCTGTAGGGGCCGGATCCTAGCTACCGGTAGTCCGAAGACTAGTGCACCGTGTCGCTTCAGGCTGTTTACGCCTGTATGACAGAAGGACCCTTTCGGCTTGTACCCAAAATAACTTTCATTAGTAAATTTCAAAGTTTTGAGTTTATAACTTGATTTATTAAGCATACTACACTATGAATCTGAAAATTCAAGTATGTCGAGCTCTCGACGCAGATTGTTAAAGCTGTCTTCAGCTAATGGTTTTGTAAAAATGTCTGCTAGTGATTATTTGTGTCAACAAATTCTAAGCAAATATTTCCATATTGTTGGTGATCACGTAAAAAGTGATGACGAATCTCTATGTCCTTTGTGCGTGAGTGACGTATAGGATTCTTAGTTAAGTTAATAGTGTTAGTGTTGTCACAATAAATAGGAATCTTAGTGTAGTGCAGATTATAGTCTTCTAAGGTTTGCTTCATCCACAAAATTTGAGCACAACATCGTCCTGCGGTGATACACTCAGCCTCAGTAGTTAATAGTGCTATAGAATTTTGTTTCTTGCTAAACCATGAGACTAAGACTTTTCCTAGGAAATGACACGTACCGCTGGTACTTTTACGGTCTACTTTGCATTCTGCAGAATTCGTATCCGAGTAACCTATCAGGTTAAAGGATTTGGTTTTAGGATACCATAAGACGACTGTTGAAGTTCCCTTAAGGTATCGGAAGATACGCTTAACGGCACATAAGTGTGATTCCTTAGGATTTGCCTGATATTGTGCACAAATACAGACACTAAACATAATATCAGGGCGACTAGCAGTTAAATATAATAAACTACCATTCATACCTCGATACTTACGCTGGTCGACAGGTTTACCACTTTCATCAGTATCAAGCTTTGTTGATTTAACCATTGGAGTTTCGATTGGCTTTACATTGTTGAAGTTGTACTTTTTCAGTATGTCATTTGTATATTTAGCTTGATTGATGAATGTTTCTTTTGAGTGTTGTTTGATCTGAAGTCCTAGGAAGAAGTTCAGCTCTCCCATCATACTCATCTCAAACTCACTCTGCATACACTTAGCAAACTCTTGACAAAGTTTTTTATTAGTAGATCCGAATATGAAGTCATCAACATATATTTGTACTAGAAGAATATCATCATCTAATGACTTGATAAATAAAGTAGTATCAACTCTTCTTTTTGAAAAACCATTATCAAGTAAGAAGGCACTTAGGTGTTCATACCAATCACGAGGTGCCTGTTTGAGTCCATCCAGTGCTTTCTTAAGTTTGAAGACGTGATCAGGTTTTTGAAAATCTTCAAAAACAGGGGGTTATTTCACAAAAACTTTTTCTTTCAAAAATCCGTTTAAAATGCACTTTTCACGTCCATTTGAAATAATTTAAAATTATTAAAACATGCATATGCATAAAACATGCAGATAGCTTCTAGTCTAACAACAAGAGCATATGTCTCGTCATAATCAATACCTTCATCTTGATTATAACCTTGTGCCACTAGACGTGCTTTATTACGTAGAACTTGTCCATCTTCACTTAATTTATTTCGGAACACCCATTTGGTACCAATTCTCGATTGACAACCAATAGGTTTAGGAACAAGTTCCCAAACTTGGTTTCTCTCAAATTAATTTAGTTTCTCTTGTATGGCATCAATCCAAAATTATCATTAAAAGCATCTGCTACATTCTTAGGTTATACTTGTGAAATAAAAGCTACATTTACTGCTATTTCAGTATCTCTATAAGAAGAGCGTGTACTTACACCTTTTGATATATTACCTATAATGAGTGTCTCTGGATGATCTAGCAAGAACTTCAATGATTCGAATCTATGAGTCAGATCTTCCATAGGACTTTTATCGGTTCTGGCTTGTACATTTTCATCATCACTATCGCTAGATCTGTGACTATTGAGCTTATCAAAAGTAAGTTAATGGATTCTTCAAAAATCATAAATCTTTTGTTGAAAATTCTATATCCCTTACTCTTAGCAGCATATCCAAGAAATATCCCTTCATCTACTTTAGAGTCGAATTTTCCCAAGTTGTCCTTGGTGTTCAGGATAAAACAACGACATCCAAAAACTTTAAAATAGAAAATGTTTAGAATTCTTCCAAGTCAAAGTTCATAAGGTGTTTTTTTCGATATAGGTCGAATTAACACCCTATTTAAAACATGACAGGCTGTACTAACAACTTCTGCCCAAAAGTATTTAGGAAGATTACACTGATTCAGCATAACTCTATCCATCTTGCTTAGAGTAACACTATTCTGTTGAGGAGTTCTAGGACAGGAAAACTTGTGGTAATATCCACTATCATCACAAAACTTTTTGAAATTAGTATTTACGAATTCTCCACCATGATCACTTCAGATACAAGTAATCATGAAGCATTTTTTGTTTTGTACCTTTTTACAAAATATCTAAAATTCAAAAATTGTATCACTTTTGTTTGATAAAAAGTAAACCCAAGTAAAACGAAAGAAATTATCAACAATAACAAAGCGTAGAGCTTACCGCTAAGACTAGCGACTCTACTAGGACCAAATAAATCCATATGTATCAACTACAAGGGTCTTGAAGTACTTACAGTGTTAATGGATTTAAATGTAGTCCTAGTTGCTTTGTTCTTCTCACAGTCAGCACATACCATATCTCTCTTGAATGATATCTCAGGGAGTCCTTTTACCAACTTTTTAGTGCTTAGCCGTGAGATAGTATCCATATTTGCATATCCTAGCCTCATATGCCACAGCCAGCTTTCATCTAAGTTTGCGACTAGGCATCTTCTTGCATTATTAGTGCTCTCTAGAAAGGAAACATAAATATTGTCATCTCTAATCCCTTCATATACGGGATTACTATATGACATATCATAAATTGTACATTTGTCTTTAACAAAATTGTTGTCATAACCATTATATGCCAAGTGACTTATGCTTAGTAGGTTATGTTTCAATTCTGTAACTAGACAAACATATTTTATTACATGATAAGGAGATATACCAACAATGCCATTCCCAATGATATCACCTCTCAGGTTGTTTTTGAAGAAGACGTATCCTTCTTTCTTCATCGATAGCATGGCGAACAAATGTCACGACCCGCACCCACTGTGAGGGTACGAGAACGTAACAACGCCCAGCCTACGCCGCAGTATCGGCGGTAGAACGCTGTCCTAGGTCAATTATCTAACAATATAAAGGTACCTGTACAGTATATACACTCCGAATGGAGGTGACATAACAATATACAGTCTCAATCATATCTAAGGCAGAATGGTAAAATGAAAAGATAGATAGATATAATACTGGAATGAAAGAATATACATGACAACAAGAGTGTCTAAGATAACATCTCAACAACATCCAGAATACAAGCCCCAACTACTAAATGTGAAAGAATATATACAATCTAGATCTCAACTGACAGAAATAGTAAACCTAGACTAGGGAGCCTCAGTCTCTAAGCTAGTGGATCAAGCTGGAAATCTGGGTCACACGAGCCATCTACAGCTGTCCCATAGAAGGTGTCTATACAGGCCTCATCCTCATCCTCTGTAATATTTTCAACAGGTCCAGTCAGGACAGGAACGAGCACAAAACATCTCACGCAGTTCATATCATGTTAGGAAATATAAAGCATGCAATAGAGTAAGGTACATGAAACGCTGAAAGAAAGAAGTATATGAAAAACAGTAGAGATTTGATAACAGAAAATATCTAAATATGATAAGTAAGAACTGTAAGCCTATTGTGATTTAGAGTACAATATGGTTATGTAAACGGGTTAGGTTATACAATAAAATAGGACTCCTTTGTATGTGAGTGTACAATGGACATATACAATTTCTTATACAATAGGATTGATCACATAACCACTTCTACTCTCCCTCCCCCAATCAATACACAAGGATCCAATTCAGTTATGTTACCTTATATAATGACTTGTACAATGGCTTGTACAATGGCTTGTACAATGGCTCAATGTGATAATGAGAGTACAATATGCACAATGAGTGTACAATGATAAGGGTATTCAATAAATACAATATGTAAGTGAAACGCACATCACAATATGTATTTAGTGAATACAAGGAGATAATATCTCAGAAGAAGATTCATATAGTACCAATCCGTGATAATGATCGTGTCAGCATCAAGTACAGTAATCTAGAGCAAGAATGTAAATCCAGACAAGTATGAAACGGTCAGAGAATGTACTCGCCTGATATCCTGAGTGTCTGAAGAGAATATACTGTCCGAGGAGTGGTGTTTGTCTCCTATAGAACAGCACAAGTCACAACAAGTCCAAAATGGTATAATGAAGTTCTACTATGCATTCTACATGATTCTAAGTCAATCTAGGCCAAAGTCAACTCTTGGTCAACTCTGGTCAACCCTAGAAGTCAAACTAGGTCAATTCTAATCTAATTTAGTCAACTAGGTCAAACAAGGTTAAATTTGGTCAAGCTAGCCATTCTAGGTCTAACCCTAGTCTAAACCAGTCAACCAAGTCTAGCCAACCCTAACTAAACCTAGGCTAGCATACAACCACAACACAATGCCAACTAAGCTTATCAAAACACACATTACATAGGTTTAACATATACAAGTTATACCTATATACCATACTACAACATGCAAATCTATAGCTACCATGAATATGTTATATACATTACATACATTACATTTCATATGCATATATATATAAGTACATGGCACTCTATAATATATATATGTATATTGCATTTCACATCACACATGCATACACATATGCATTCCCATATCCATACAACAAGGCATCTATACATTATGCATACCATCATGCTTGTATGTATATATATACCATATATATATACAGAAGGAATGAAAGAGTGAAAGGGTGAAGTGTGTGTGTCAATTTGTATAGGACACATGTGAATAGGAGGAAATGTGTGTGTTGTGATAATAATGCATAGATGTGATATGGTAGCTGTTTCCAGATTTCAGTTTAGTGCATGTGTGTATGGGTAACATTTAGGTCTCAGATTTGATGGACGAGTGTGAGTGAAAATAGGAATCAATGTGACAGTTACTTCTCAGGTTCCAGGTATACAGTTACAAACAGTGTGTATGTGTGGGCATTTGTGATATGTGTGTGTGGGAAATTTAACATGGATGAAACAGGGTCTAACTTATAGGCCTGTGTTCAGGTTAGCAATTGTCACTAGGACATGGTGATAGTGTCATGTGTTTTCAGTATCAGGTTTACATCAAGAATTTCAGATTGATACATAAAGGAAAAAGAAACTTAGTTGACAGGAAAAGATTATGTGTGTGGTGATAGTGTGTTCACAAGACTGTAATCAGTGGCAGGACACCTTAGAGAACAAGTTCTCAGGTTAAGGAAAAAAACTGGAAATAGGAAACCCATGCTCTACTTCAAATACCATTTAACCTAAAGTCAAACTCTGATTTTTGAAAACAGGAGCATAATCTCAGATTTTTGATTCATAAACTCAGGGAAATAGGGATTTCAGATTAGTGAAGTATTGCTAAAACCATTCTTAGTTAACAGTTAATTATCATAAGCAACCAACACAATAATACCTAGTTCTATTCCATTTGAAATCTATCACAATGACCAATGCTCATTATCACATCAAGAGTCCAATTTCATATTGAAATCCTTAGCTAACCATGAGCTACAACATGTGGAGAATGGTGCACAAAATCTCAGGTTTTCAGTGTAGCATGGTGTGGTGATAATGGATGTGTTCTCAGCTTAAAAATCTGGAATTTGACAGTTTATAAACAAAATTAAACGACAGTTATGTCTCATCCCAAATTCAAATTTAACAACACAACCTAACTAATACGAATTTAATCTACATTGTAATAGTCCAACCACCTATGTATAAGATTCAATCATGGCAACAAAACAGGAAATTCAGTTTTTAGAAGAAGAAGTTAAAGTTCAGGATTGAATACTAGGACTGTGCATCAGTCCACACATGCACAGCCCCATCCACATCGAAATCTCATTACACTAATAAAAAACCTAATCTATCATAGAAGTTTAATCTAACAGGTACTAATACACATGTACTATTAATTTAATATGACAAATAAACATTAGAAACAGTTCAAAAATGAAATCTTAACTCAGGAATTTAATAACTGAACGTTCGTATCAGTCGAGAATGGGAAACTCCTCAAATCAATTCAAAACTCATTTATAATGGAGGCTAAGGGTTGGTAATTAAGGACATACATGTGAGTGTATAAGAGAGTGTCCTCGTGTCCACAAATTGGACACGAAATGTGTCCCAATCAACTGCACAAACATAGACCCAAATAGTGTACCACAATCGTCGTGCACGCGTGCACGTGTATCCCATACGTGACACACGACACGACACGGCACGTGCTCGGGTCCAAGGGTTCACCTAGGATAGACCTAGGTCTGACACATACTGTACAGTGTCCACGAGTCCCACAGACACGATACGACACGCGTATCAGTGGTGTCTGTGCACTCGTACAGCAGCCCGCGCGCGATAGCGCACGACCCGTGCGAGCTTAAAAGCTCCGTGCACAGTCTACGAGACACTCCCAAATTTTGGGAGTGTGGTCGCAGACATTGCCCCATGGTTCACCCCAAAAATTAGGACACGACGTGTCCTGTGTCTCGTGTTCTAGCCCCCGATAGGCAGGACACAGGTGTGTGGCTAGTGCAGCATATCCACGGCTAAAAATGCGACACAAACGGACACAAAACACCAAACATCCTTCACAAACATTCATACACACACCTAGATCTACAAACCTATGTAATTAGTTTTACAAAAATTAAAAATTGAATCCTATGTGGCATTTCTACAAACACCTAGGTATCCTATTGGATACGTATCCGATACGGACACGAAACGTACACAAAACTTAGCAAAATCTATATCAACAGATAGAGGACACCTAGGGTTTCCTAACCATGCAAAGAAATCAAAATTTGGTGGAGAGAATAGAGATTTACCTATAGGTTTGAAATGGCTCAAAAAGCTCCAAAGTGAGTTGTTCTTCAAGCTACCCAACTCTTCCAAATTGCCCCTTCCCTGGAATTTCTCACCATAGTCATCAAAAACACAGAGATTAGAATCTATTGCAAGAAATTAGGAAGAAAAAGGAGTTGAAATTGAGGAGTTATGGATTGGGGTAGAAAGGGTTTTACCTCTATTTTTAACTTGCTAATTTCTAAGGAGGCTAGCCCTAAGTTTGAGGAGACATTAAATAGGAGTGTGGATCCCTAGGTGGCTGTCATAAATGCTAGGGTTAGGGTTTAGTTAGTTGGGCCATGGGCCTCCCTCTCTAAGTCAAGTTACATCTAAGTTTCTAAGGGCCCATTCTCAAAAATTAATTCTCATGACTAAAACTCCCACTTGATTTCTAACTTGATAATTTCTACCCTCAACTTAAGTTAACCATCCTACTTAGCCCATGGGTTAAGTCTAAGCTTCTAGGTTAGGCTTCACTAGGCTAAAACCCATCATAGCACATAGCACTTATTTAAATAATAATTAAAATCACACAAATTCCAATAAATCATAAATAATTCAGTTAAATCCTAAAATAACCAAAATACCCTCTAGGCTAAAATGTACTAATTTAAACATCCTAATCACATGGCTAGGCTCTAGGAACAGTCTCCAAGGTTACACTAGCCAAACACTAAAATCATAAGTCATAATTTTAAAATAGTTTTAAAATGATTAAAAATCAATAAAAATCATGGAAAATCTTAAATACCATAATTAAATAAATTAAAATACAAAATTTCAAAATTACCCTTATTTTAGAAAACTGGGTGTTACAACAAAGATGCATCACCAGTCATGTGCCGCGAACATCCTCTATCGAGGATCCACTTGCTTTTAGCATGAGAGGGTTGAGTGTCCACCTACAAAATATTTAGATAAATCCTTTGGTACCCATTTACAGAAGGGTCCATATTGATTAGTCTTAGGTCTCCAAATCAGTGTGTGATTGTCAACAAGCTTTCTTGCTAGACAATACTGTGATATGTGCCCATGAGTACCACAGTACGTGCAAGTAAGTTTTGAAAATGTGTTATTTAATTATGTGTTGACATGCATATGTGGTTTCTTTCAAAAACTATATGTGAAAGCACGGTAATATTCGTGTTTCTTACGTGCTTTATGTGTTTTATTCCTTTTAGGTGTATGCTTAGCATTAGGACTAAATTTAGGTTGTGTCACAGGTATAGCCTGTTTGCCTAACTTGATTTCTAACTTTTTAGAAACCGCATAAGACTCTTCATATTTAGCTGTCATATCAATGAGTCTTTGTTCTGTGACTAAGTGCTTATTCTTCTCTATGTCATATAACTCTTATATCTTGACATAGTCTCTTTCTTTCTTTTCAATTTTGAAGATAGCCTCATGATAGTCTACTTTAAGCTTGGCTATCTCTTCCGTGTTACCGGTAGTAGATGTCTCTTTAATGTCTTCAATGAGACTTGACAATCTAGATACTTCGGTTGTGCATGCCTTAACCTCTTTTCGAGATTGCTTATACTTGTCAAGCACATTTTTGTGTTCTTCAAGTAGTTCGCTGAAGGCATTTTCTAACTCATCGAAAGTAAAATCATCAAACAAAGGATTTGAGGATATCTTATTAAAAGCCATAAGACAGAAATTTACAGTGCTGCAGGGGTCTATCTTCTTCATCTGATTCACTAGCATCACTTTCATGCCAGATACTTGTATTTGTATACTTTTGACCAGTTATTGTTCTTTGGCTTGATCTTGATCTATCATAAGGACTGCTTTTCTTTGGAGTTGGGCAGTCCTTCTTCATATGCCCTGACTTCTTGTATCCAAAGCAGATTGTTTCTTCTTCATTGCTTTCATGGACATCTTTGTTCTTTCTGTTTGATTTCTCAAACTTTAAGAATTTTCTAAAATTCTTCACTAGGGCTTGTTCACCACCACTGGATGATTCTTCATCAGAATCTTTGCATGTTGATCTTCTGGCTTGAGCTTTGAAGGCGATTGATTTCTCTTTTGGAGTAGCTTCTTCAAACTCTTATAGATCCAGCTCATGGGTCATTAGCTTGCCCATAAGTGATTCCAGAGTCATGGTGGTGAGATTGTTTCCTTCAACAATTGCTGTTGCTTTTGGGTTCCAATTCTTCGTTAGAGCCCGTAGCACTTTTCTGATCTTCTCATGGTTACTGTAATCCTTACCAAGAGATTGCAAAGGATTAGTAATATCAAGGAAACGAGTGAACATCTTTGTAATTGACTCGCCGGGTTTTATTTTGAAAGATTCATATTCCTGTGTTAGTCTGCTGATTTTGGATTCCTTCCCTTGGGAAGTATCTTCATGAGTTACCTCAAGAAGTTTCCAAATCTCATGAGACGTCTTACAGGATGAAACTCGATTGAACTCCGTCTTGTCAATTGCACAGAACAGTGCGTTGACGGCACGTGCATCTAGACTAGCCTTTGTCTTTTCTGTCTCTGTATATTTATCATGAGGCTTGTATGTATGTATGCCATCAACTACTGTAGGTGCCAATTTTTTATAACCGTGAATAACTATAGACCAAAGATCAAAGTCATGAGACTTTAAAAAGAATGTCATTCATGTTTTCCAGTAAGTATAGTTTGTTCTATCAAATAGTGGGGATCTATTTATGGATTGTCCTTCACCATTGAATATTGATTTCACGGCTACCATATATACTCTCTAAGGTTGTTATATTAGAATATAACCTGCTTTGATACCAATTGTAGGACCGTTGAGCACCTCTAAAGGGGGTAAATAGAGTGAGTGCGGGTGCAGCAGAAAATAATCACCAATTAAAAATTAAAAGCAGATAACTATGACAGTGAATAAAGAGACAGTAAATAAATATAGCAAGAGATCAGAAAATCAAACTCAGTGGACACCGCAATATATACTGGTTTCCCTTTTGGAGGACTAATCTAGTCGTATGTACTCTTATATACAGTTAATCTACTATTTACAAGCTAATTGAGAGCTTGCAGTCTTTTTACAACACCGTGCTTGGTGACAAGTGCACGACCGACTTCACAACACCGTGCTTGGCGACGAGCGCACGACCGGCTCCGAAAACAGAAATGTGTTCTGAACTTGAATGACCTCTTTACAATTCTGACAACCAAAGACTCTAAATCAAATAGATGTTACTGGCTTTGGCTAAGAGATGTATAGGTGGAGTGTGAAAGCTTTAGATCAATAAAAATACTATTAGATATAGATAGAGAGAAGAGAAGATGAATTGATGAGTGATTTGAAATGAGAAATTTTCTTCTATTTATAGTTGTTTTCGAGGACCGAACTCGGACAGAGTTCGGGCAGAGTTCGGATGCAAAGATTTTGCAAACGAACGTTGCATGCAGATTTGGAGGCAACAAACATTTGAATTTGAACTGACCGAATTCGGTCCGAACTCGGCCAGAGTTCTGCCTAAGTTCATCCAATACTTAGAAGAATGTTTGGTCCAATTCTGTTTGCATAGGATATGTAATATTATTGGTATAAGGAATTTTGGTGGATAGGCAGGCTTTTTAGATAGGTTGACTGTGGATAACCTAAGCCAGTAATATCCAGTCGATTTTACAATTTGTATCCTTGACTCAATCAAGATAAAAATACATAATAAATTGTAAAATGACTCATACCTATTCCAATACATGAACGCTTCAAAATAATGATTGACATGCTTCCAGATGTTGTAGTACACTCTTGATATTGATTTCACTTGACCTGAAATATTAGCAGCAGTTTGTATATTTTGTGTATTGACTTAAGTCATTGTTGATTTATCAAAATCAGGTGCGACCATTTAGGAATGGGCCAGCACTCTCTTTCTTTCTGGTGAGAATAAGACAGAATAGTCATGGATGCACCAAGGAGGAACCTATACTGTACTACTACTATTAAGATAGTGCTTTTGCTTCTCAACTGTCAGGGCCAATAGATTTCACTTTTGTTGACATTTCAACAGTCACAATCTAACTGTGAGGGACCATTATTGTTCAATCTATCTCATCATTATAATCATACCCCACATAAAGTTACTTGGCTCACCACAATATTAAAAAAGTTAAGAAAGGAAAACCAGACTATCAAGAACTTATGTAAAGGGATGAGTATGCTTCCTACTTTATGTCTCCTTTAATGACTTGAAACTGTCTCTTTTTCCTCCTTCTGACGTATATTACTTTATATGTCTAGGATTGGGGTGCAAGCTGTTGGAAACAAAATGTTGCGAAAACTATTTCTCCAAACCAAGAAGCTGCGAGAGAATTGAAGAAAAGCACAAGAAAACCAGATCGCCAATAATCACATAAAAGTCAAATGTAGAGCCAATAATTTATACGAGAAAAATGCTAACGGGAAAACCCCACGAGATGATCGCAGTCTAACCCTGAAAAACTTCCACTATTGGAATAAAAAAGTATTAACGATCCCTTATAAACTTCTCACCAACCTAAAATGGATTACTACAATTAATTAAAAGGAAAAAAACTCGATTATAGACCGCGAAGAATAAGAGATAATGAAAATTTTTACCTAAAACGATCTCTCCTTCACAATAGGCTTCTATCCCCTTTTCTCTTTTTCAAAGTTGTAAAGCACTGACTTGCATACATCTTGCAGAGATTAGGGTTAGGAAATACCTATCAATAATTTTCTTAATCCCGCAACAATCTGGACCATTAGATTTGATCTAGCGATGAATAAAATACCGCGGAACTCGTAAAGCCTCGAACAAACCAAATTCAGCCAGAACAATGGTTTTTTATGATAGCAAGTTCTGATATGTTGTGGTTTTTAACTTGACTATAGGAACTTTAGTCCCACATTGAAAAACCATAAATGTGTATATCCCAATAGAATTGCTATGCTTGGAATGGCAAATGCATATGGGGTATTATGGCCCATGTGGGTTGATTTTCCAAGAGGGTTTAAGTTTAAACTTCATAGAACAATCTTCATTTTGGTCATTAACTTTGGAAATCCTTAGAAGCTAAGCCCCGAAAAGGCTTAGTGACTCAAACTCGGGCAAAGGGTGTATAGTGGCGCTTTGATGGCATAATTTGCACTTTGTACGACCGCATCGGACGAGTTATCAAATAAGATAAAAAGATTGATCGGGTGAGTTATCATATGTTGATTGAACAAATCGAATTTGTTGGACATGATTTTGAGCATTAAATAAAATTGGTGATCAAAAAATAAATTTGCATGTCGATGGAATTGAATGCGTCTCGAGGTTGAATAAAAGCAAAAGTTTACTTGGTCAGATTGAAACGATATTATCGATATTGAGATCGTATTTGGAAGAGTGGAATCATGTTGTGCATAATAAGATATTCAGGCTTGATTGGTTGTCTTAAAGGTTTGGAAATTCAGAAGACATAACGTAAATGATGCGAGCAATAACTTCAGAAGACAGTAAGATTAGTTAGCGAGAATGGAGTATCGATACGTGTGAATATTGATTGAGGCATTTGTCACGCCCTAGAACTAGAATACTGGAGAGCGGGGGATAGACACAGTCTGCTACGTACATTGGAGTATAGCATACTTCGCAATACGGTTACATTTGTCTAGATGCATGAGAGTTAATCTACAATCCATCAGTCTCTTATCGTTAAGAACAAGCCTAATGACCCAATCTCAAGCAAGCAAATAAATTTTACAAGATGTTTGATCATCAGACATACAAAAGTAAGGCGTCCCAAACATTACAAATTCAGATGATCATGAAGCTAGTCATACAAAATATGAAGACTAGCAAGAGTTAAGTCATACATGATCAACCCTAGGATTTGTCAATCATATTATAGCCCTTAGGCAGACATAAATAAAGTTACAATAAGAGCTAACACATGCTCGGCGGCCAAACGCCTCAAAAGAATAATTTACAGTAGAGTGGGAGAGAAAAATAAGAAACCCACTCTTTGCCTTGGTTACTCCTGGTGTCACCATCTGGCTGGAAGACAGGTAGATCTTCGGGTGTCACTACAAAATTTGGTCATACAAAACTAGTTGGGTCAGACCCAAGAAAGAGCAAGTACCACAAAGGAGGCTTAACTTATGAACTAAAACCAGCATATAATGAATAGAAGAACTGATACAAGCAACATATTGATAATAACATAAATGACAAGAGTTAAAATGAACATCCTTGCTTGCATCAGAAAGAACAAGAGTTGGAATATAATTCCCATATGAATCATAAGACAATTATTCGGGCACGTCCAATCAAGTACTACGGCTAGCTATCATTAGTTTACTAGGGTTCACAGGCCTAGATACTAACAAGATGCAGTTGAGATATTCCCACAGTCACAAGCCCTACAGACTATCCAAGCGAAAGTTACGAGAGTTATCAGGATTACTAGTGTACTTGAGTACTTGGATACAAGAAGTACAACACATGACAGTGTGCGAGAAATGTGCCCTACTCGACGGTAGGCTACAAGTCCCTGGGTGTGGCCGGGATAACGGGATCGCCTATAACTAGAAAATCTCTCTATATGAACTACTTGATCAATCTAGTTGTTTAACCTAGTCAGATTCATTATGAATCACTGACCGTGGTAACCATGAATCTATGTCCTAGACATGATACAAGTTCAAGACATGTAGCTTGTACATTCACAATCGGGAAATCAACCACGGAGTCAAGACAAGACTTACACTAGCAAGACAGGAATAGCAGTCACAACAGCAATAAAGGTTATACATGTCAGGCCAGGTTTACTTGTCATATAAAGAATACTTGTCAGGAGTGTGCCTCAACGGACCACTATCAGGATTATCAAGACGGGATCATATTATACGGTGTGGGTCATACCAAGTCAGGTTCTGGTTACAGTCAAGTTCTATCATATTCAAGTTCAAGTTACTAGTTCAAGATTATCAAATCATCAAGTCGAGTCGTCGCATTTTAGGCCAATTACAGAAAACATGCAAAGAAGATCAAGAACCTCCACTTTATGAAATACAAGAAACTTGCATAAAATAGTTAACATCCATGGTTGATTAAAACTATCAGTCGCCTATGAACTCCAACTAAAGTAAGACATAAAGATTATTGAAGCCAAGACGAGGATCTACAACTTTTATGTTTTGCGTTTTACAAAATTTTAGCTACAAAACAACTTAAACAGGCAAAAACAGTCATCAGAGATTCGCGTGATAGATATTCGCACGGCAGAGAACTGTACGGTGCAAAGCGCGTGGCAGAGAACTACGAGAAATGCGCGACGTAAAGGGCACGGCAGAGAACTATGCGACAGAGAACTGCACAACAGGGAACTGTGCGGCGGAAAGCGTGCGGCAGAGGACTGCATGACAGAGAACTGCGCGACGCAAAGCTCGCGGCAGATAACTGTATGACAGAGAACTGTGCGGCCCTATTCATCTTCTCGACAGCACCAATGGCCTAGGGAACCCATGGAACTATATTGGCCCTAACTTTCTCAAAACAAGTCAAAATCAAGCAGTTCAAAAGCCAAAATTGAATATAAATGAATTCCCCACAATATAGAACCATTAGTTCTTGGAAGTACTAAGTTTTTAGAGATCAAAACCAAGAAAAACAAAAAAACAAGAAAAAAAAACTTAAATCTACAAAAATCTATTCACCAAAACCGAAAATCTCAAGTTCTAAAGATGCCTAGAATCCAACAAGAAAGAAGATAGAATAAATAAAATTTATGATCCATCACTTTCTCCATTGAGCAAGTTGTACTTTTCTTAGGTTGGTGGGAGGAGTAATGGAGAAGGGAAGAGGCATAATAAGGAATAAATGAGAGAAGAGAGAAGAAGTTGGTATAAATACCAACCCAAACCATATTAACCCAACCCAAACCAAACCAAGCCAAGCCAACATGTCATGTAGAACCAAGATGAACCAAACCAAGACTAGCCAAGAACAAACCAAAACTAAACCAAGCCAAGACTAAGCAAGACAAGTCTAATTATGGGTAACCTGACAATGTCAGAAATTCGTACATGTATACCAAAAATACGTATAACGAACAATGAGAGTGACAACTCTACCCACCTTAGAAGAATTCTGTTCTCGGAATTCAATCAAGAGGCTAGAGATGTCGGGGCAAGCTATATTAACTACAGGCAATCTATGTCTAGCAGTCAATCAAGCAATCATTCATGCAAGCAAGGAATTCAGGGCATAAGGCATAAGAAACACATTATACCTTTCGAGTCAAACGTGCGTGAATATCATGATCAAATATCATTCTTACATTCCTAGGTTAACTCATCCAAAGAGTGATGACCCCAAGCGACACGGACTAAACTAATAGTCTTGTTCTTGAGTACCTTCTCTCTTCGATCTAATATGGATACGGGCCTTTCCTCATACGAAAGGTTGTTACCAACCACAAATTCTGAATGATCAAGGATATAGCTTGGATCTGGGATATACCGTCGTAATTGGGATACGTAGAACACATTATGTACTTCATGTAACAACGGCGGAAGAGCGAGACGATAAGACACATCACCTGTTCGTTCGAGAATATCAAACGGCCCTATATACCTAGGACTAAGCTTTCCCCATAATCTGAATCGAATGACGCCACGGGTAGGCAAGATCCTAAGAATACGTGGTCGTCAATAGAAAACTCAAGAGGATGCCGATAAGAATCGGCCCAATGGCGCTGACGATCTTGTGCAACTCGAAGATGATCTCTAACTTGTCTGACTACCTCGATAGTCTGAGTAACAATTTTTGGACCAAGCAGCTGTCTCTTGCCTACATTGTTCCAGACTAAAGGTGATCTACACTTTCTACCATTCAGTGCATTAAATGGTGCCATCTGGATACTAGCGTAGAAACTATAATTGTAGGAAAAATCCACTAGATGTAGGTGATCTTCCTATGAACCACCAAAGTTAAGTGTACAGGATCGTAACATATCCTCAAGAGTTTGAATTGTGCGTTTCGGCAGACCATCTGTCTACGGATGATAAGCTAAACTAAACTTGAGATAAGTTCCCAAACTCTCTTAAAGACTTCGCCAGAAGTACGATATAAATCTTGAATCTCTGTTGGATACGATACTGACTAGCACTCCATGCAATCTAACTATCTGTCTGAGGTATATCTCTACAAGATGATCCATCGACTGACCAATTCTAAAAGAAAAAATGAGCTACTTTTGTGAGTCGGTCATCTATAACCTATATTGTATTTCTTTCAGGTGGAGATATAGGTAATCCAGTCATAAAATCCATGGTAATGTGTTCTTATTTCTATTATGGGATCGGTAAAGGTTGAAACAGTCTAGCTGGTCTCTGATGTTCAGCTTTGATATGCTGGCAAACTAAACAACGAGAGACAAACCGAGCTATCTCTCTCTCTTTATGTCATTACACCAGAAATGCTGACGAATATTATGATACATCTTCGTGCCACCGGAATGAGTTGAATACTGTGAACTGTAAGGCTCTGTCATGATCTCTTGCCTGATATCACCACTGGGTATACAAAGATGCCTTCCATGTCGGAGTGTGCCGTCTTCGTGAATGTATAACTCTGCTCTTCGTCCCGCTTCACATTCTGTCCTAAGCCGCTGAAGCTTGGAATCCGTTGATTGAGCTATCTTGATTATCTCAACTTTAACTTACATACTGGCCATCAATGCCATGTTGGTAGGGAGAACTATCTATATTCCCATCTTCTGAAGATTCGTTAATAACTCGGGTTGTGCAGTTAGGAAATAATCTTCTGTTCTTCTACTCAACGCATCTGTAACTACGTTGGCCTTCCTAGGATGATACTGCAGGTTGATGTCATAATCCACTAGTAACTTTAGCCATCTTCTTTGTCGCATGTTGAGATCTTTCTGTGTAAACACATACTTGAGACTCTTATGGTCGGTGAAAATTTTACCCGATCTCCATACAAGTAATGCCTCTAAAGCTTGAGTGTGAAAACCACCACTGCTAACTCCATGTCATATGTTAGGTAATTCTTCTTATGATCACGAAGCTGACGGGACGTATAAGCTACTACCTTGTCATGTTGCATTAGGACACATCCTAACCTTTTACCTGAAGCGTCACAATAAATTGAAAATCCTCTAGTCCCATCTGGAAGCGCGAGAATGTGTGCTATCATTAATCCTTGCTTCGACTTCTCGAATGAACTCGAATATTTTGTTGCCTAAGCAAACTGCACATTCTTGCGTGTCAACTGCGTCAAGGGCGGTGAATTTTGAGCGAAGTATCATACAAATCATCGGCAATAGCCCGCCAATCCTAGAAAACTGTAAACTTTTGTGCTGGTGCTAGGTACTGGCCACGTCTCTATAGCCACTATCTTCTGGGGATCCACTTCCACTCTACCTCTGGTGATGATATGACCTAAGTACAAAATGCAATCAAGCCAAAATTTGTACTTACTGAACTTCGCATACAACTCTTGCTCTTTGAGAATCTAAAGGACTACTTAGAGATGTCGCTTATGCTCTGCTTCACTCTTGGTATAGACTAAGTTGGCGTCTATAAACACTATCACAAACTGATCCAAATAGGGCATGAATATGCAATCATGAGATCCATAAATACTGCCGGCGCATTGGTCGCTTCGAATAGCATAATAAGAAACTCCCAATGTCCATATCTTGATCTGAATTCCGTCTTTAGGATATCTTGTTCTCTGACTCTGATCTGATGGTATCGTGATCGCAAGTCAATCTTCAAGAACACTGTCGCTCCACTGAGTTGATCGAATAAATCATCTGTCCTTGGCAGGGGATATCTGTTCTTGATTGTTACAGAATTCAAGGTACAATAATCAACACATTATCTTGATGTACCATCCTTCTTCTTCACAAGCAACATCGGAGCTCCCCAAGGTGATCTACTAGTACGAATAAATCTCTTGGTTCTGAGTTCTTTAACCATCTTGTACAAGATCTCCAATTCTGATGGTGCCATTCTGTAGACACTTTTTGATACTGGTGTCGTCCCTGGAATCAAATCAATAGTGAACTCTATTACTCTTTCTGGCGGCATGTCTGGAAGCTCTTCGGGAAATACGTCAAGAAATTCTTCTACTACTTTAGGAAACTGAACTGCTTCTGCTACTGCCATCCACAAAACTGGTTGAGAAGGTTCTACTTCACCTCTGGAAAATAAAAATTCTTCTTCGCCCAGAAAACCAAAAATAATCCTGCCATCATAGCAGTCTATTATTGCATATTGATTCCTCAACCAGTCCATTCCGAGTACCACATCATAGTCGGCCATCGAAAATTCTATCAATCTAGCGGGAAACTCTCTACCGCTAACTACAATTCGACACGAGGAATACACTCTATCTACTCCCATAAGACCGTTACCCATAAGTATATTGAGTCTTACTAATAATGATGCAGGCTCCAATCCTATTCGTATTGCTAATCGTGTAGACATAAATGAATGTGATGCACCCGAATCAAATAATATTATTGCTGGAAAAGAGTTGACGAGAATGGTACCTGCCACCACCTCACCTGATGCCAATTCTTTTGCTACCGTCAAAGCCAAGCTTGACCCTGTCCACTTGGTGCTGGTCCCCTCTGTTGGTGACCTCTATGTCTGTTCTGAATTTGAGCTTGGGCCTGAGCATACTGCTGTGGCCTTTGCTGCTGGAATACTTGAACATGAGGTGGCAATGGCCTCAGAGGTTGGTACTGCTAATGTTGTTGCACTGGTGCTGGTACCCTGATCAATGGACTAGTCAGGGTTGATGTGAAGATGAACTGGCTCTATTTGGGCAGGATCCTATTCTATGGTCCGGTGCCCCATAAGCTAAGCACAACTCATGTGCTCTGTGACACTCTGAAATCACATACCCATGCTTTCCATAATAAGACTAGCCTATTACAAAAGACCGCTTCTATTTCTGTTGTTGAAGGTACATCAGAGTTGAGTGCTAGACCGATGAAACTGATGTCACCCTTCTAGGAGCTCCAATTGTCAATGCCCTAGCTGCCGGGGCTGGTGCTGACGACTGGGATGATTGTCCATGTGGCCTCTTCCATCCTCTAGCTCGATCTATTATCCTCTGTGAAGCATATTCGTGCCTTCTTGCTGCTCGTAAAACGACATCAAATATTTTGTGTTCAAACTACTCCACTGCTATAATGATCTCTAGATGGAGTTCCTGCTGGAATTGTTGTGCTCAGTCTAAATCGGTCGCCACCAAGGTGGGAGCAAACTGACTAAGTCTTAAAAACTCGATCGCATATCCATCGACCGTTATTTCCATTTGCTTGAGATTGTTGAACCTTGTCTGTAGATCATAGCGAGCTACTACATCAAAGTACTTCGTCTAGAATCTTTAGCTGAATACCGCTCATATGATAGGCGTCACCAAACTAACTGCTTGTATTGCCCACCAATTGCAGGCTAAGTCCAACAATTGTAGTCGTACAATGGCCACCCTCTCTTCAGCTGGAATTCTAGATGCCTCCAGAATAACCTCTATGCCTTGAAGCCAAGCATCAACAGTGATACCATCTTCACTGCCGTCAAAGAAAGGAGGGTTCAGGCGCTTGAAGTTGTTCGCTGCATTGTTTCCCTGATAACCAACTCTGCCCATGCTGCTTGTATTGTTTGTTGCAGAGCATCACCTCGACAATCTTGTGATACAAGCAAGATAAGTCCCATCAGGGTTCTATTGTCAGGATCTACAGGATGGGCTGGATGTACTGGTAGCTCTTGTTCCCCGGAAGGTATGACTCGGGATGCTTTCCCTGAGTACTGGATTTGGTCCCCAGGTTGCTGCTGGTTCACTTATTGTGGCTGGTTCACAAGCTGTTGGTTCATAGAAGGTCCTTCGCCCGGCTGATCAGAAGGACCATGAACAATGTCACTGAAGAAAATGACATGGAGAACAATAAGGAAGGACCAAGATAGATCGAGGATAAAAGCATATTATCAGGTCAAGATTCAGGAAGATTAGAAAGCAAGAGTAAAGATAAAGGGCGAATGCTGATTGAGACATCTATTCAGTAAAACCCTCACATATTTTGATTTACATGACCTGCATGGGCCACCACTTAAACTGCATCATGCACCAGAACTAAAATACTGGAGAGCAAGGGACAGACACAGCCAGCTATGTACATTAGAGTGCAGCACACTTTGTAATACGGTAACGGCTGTCTAGATACATGAGGGTTAATCTATAATCCATCAGTCTCTTATGGTCAAGAACAAGCCTAATGTCCCAATCTCAAGCAAGCAAATAAAGGTTACAAGAAGTTTGATCATCAAAAATACAAAAATAAGGTGTCCCAAACATTACAAATTCAGATGATCATGAACCTAGTCATAGGGGTGACAATAAACGGCTTAAAACCGTAAACCAAGCCGACCGAACCGCAATTGATATTCGGTTCGGTTTTTTTTTAAATAGGTTTGAAATTCGGCTTTGACATTAAGAATATACGGTTGTCGGTTCGGTTCACAATTTTTGGTTTCGGTAGCTGAACCGAATCGACAACCGAAGTTAGAGTTTTCATTAAAAACCAATTTTACAAATACACCCTTCCAATGCTTCCACTATATAACATATAAACTTAATAACAAACCCTTATTTCTTCTCTCACCTCTACTGATCTATTCCTTTCTGTGCCGCTTATATTCCTTCCACCTCTGGTTGTAGACACAGCCCACACCAACACCACTTCTCTTCCTCCTTAATTATAGGGTTTCCATCAAAACCAAATTTACACTAACACCACTTCTTTTATGTCTCCTCTTCCTCTCCCAAGTAGAGAAACAAATTTAGGATTGGGGTTTCCTTCATCTCCCAAATTGATTCTTTGAGCTTCCCTCTTATTCTGCTTGTGAGCTTTTCTAAAATTTTCTTTTAAAAGCATTTCAACTTAGATATAAAGCATTTAAATCTATTTTTTTGTCCTTAGAATCTCATATCTATTCCATTCATTTTTGCTCTCCTTTGTTTTTTTATTTTCATCTAGTCTAGATAATTTCTGGGTATTCAAAAATAACGTCAAAATTTTGGTAATTTTTGCTCTTAGATGTCAATATTTTCCTCTAAAAATAGTAATCTTTGTTTTCTTCATGAGAACAATTTTTGGTTAAAATTTGGTTTCAAGTTGGCTAGTGCTGTTATATTTCGTTGGTTATATAATTTTGTTGTTGCTATTTTTTTAATTCTTTCTTTGCATAAGGAAGAAAGTTGGAATGTTGGAACTTGGATCTTGGAAGCAGAAACTAAAGCTCAAATTTTTTGTTGCAAATGTTGTATATTCATAAATCATGTTGGCCTACAATTTTGGTGTTAAATTTTTGTTGTTCTTGCTGTGTATTGGAAAGTTGGAAGCTGAAATTTTGTGTTGTCTATGTGTATTGATGTGGAAAGTTTGAAACTTGGAAGATGAATTTTATGCTGCAAACTTTTGGGATCATACAACCGAACCGATTGAAACTGAATTCCTTTTAATTCGGTTCGATTTGGTTCGGTTTTCAGTAAGTCAGTTCATTTTGGAAAAATTGTTTTTCGATTCTGTCGATTTTGAGAGATTCGGTTTGGTTTAAGCCGAACTGAACCGATGCTCACCCCTAGCTAGTCATACAAAATATGAAGACCAGCAAGAGTTAAGTCATACATGATCAACCCTAGGATTTGTCAATCATGTTACAGCCCTTAGGCAGACAGAAATAAAGTTGCAATACGAGCTAACACATGCTCGACGGCTAAACGCCTCAAAAGAATAATTTACTGTAGAGTGGGAGATCAAAATAAGAAACCCACTTGTTGCCTCGGTTACTCCTGGTGTTCACCATCTGGCTGAAAGACAGGTAGATGTTCGGGTATCACTCCAAAATCTGGTCATACAAAACCAGCTGGGTCAGACCCCAGAAAGAGCAAGTACCACAAATAAGGATCAACTTATCAACTAAAACCAGCATATAATGAATAAAAGAACTGATACAAGCAACATATTGATAATAACATAAATGATAAGAGTTAAAATGAACATACTTGCTTGCATCAGGAAGAACAAGAATTGGAATATAATTCCCATGTTAATCGTGAGACAATCATTCAGGCACGACCAATCAAGTCCTACGGCTTATTTTCATTAGCTAACTAGGGTTCACAGGCCTAGTTACTAACAAGATGCAGTTGAGATATTCCTACAATCACAAGCTGGTAAAAGTTACGAGAGTATCAGGATTACTGGTGTACTTTAGTACTTGGAAACAAGAAGTGCAACACATGACAGTATGCGGGAAATGTGCCCTACTCGACAACAGGCTACAAGTCCCCGTGTGTGGCCGGGATAACGAGATCGCCTCTAATTGGGAAATCTCTTTATATGAACTCCTTGATCAATCTAGTTGTTTAACCTAGTCAGATTGATTATGAATTCCTAACCGTGGTAACCAGGAATCCATGTCCTAGACATGATGCAAGACAAGACAGGTAGCTTGTACAATCACAATCGAGAAATCAACAACAGAGTCTAGACAAAAGTTACACTAGCAAGACAGGAATAGCTGTTACAACAACAATCAAGGTTATACATGTCAGGTCAGGTTTACTTGTCATATCAAGAATACTTGTCAGGAGTGCGCCTCGACGGGTCACTATCAGGATTATAAGGACGGGATTACAGTGTAGATCTTGCCAAGTCAGGTTCTGGTTACAGTCAAGATATATCATGTTCAAGTTACTAGTTCAAAATTATCAAGTCGTCAAGTTGGGTCATCGCAATTTAGACCAAGTACAGAAAATATGCAAAGAAGATCAAGAACCTCCACATCATAAAATACGAGAAACTTGCATAAAATAGTTAACATCCATGGGTGATTGAAACTATCAGTCATCAATGAACTCTAACTAAAGTGAGACAGGAAGATTCGTGAAGCCAAGACGAAGATCTACAACTTTCATGTTTTGAGTTTTACAAGATTTTAGCTACAAAATAGCTTAAACAGGCAAAAATACTCATTCAGAGATTCGTACGACAGAGATTCGTGCGACAGAGAATTACACGGCACAGAGCGCACGACAGAGAATTGCATGGCACAAAGCGCACGACAGAGAACTGCATGGCACAAAGTGCATGACAGAGAACTGTGAAGTGCAAAGCGCACGGCAGAGAAATGTGCGACAGAGAACTGTGCGGTGCAAAGCGCACGACAGAGAACTACGTGGCGCAAAGCATGTGACAGAGAACTGCACGGCATAAAGCGCACGACAGAGAACTGCGCGGCGCTGTTCATCTTCCCGACAGCACCAATGGCCTAGGGAATGCACGGAACAATATTGGCCATAACTTTCTCAAAATAAGTCAAAATCAAGCGGTTCAAAAGCCAAAATTGAATAGAATTGAATTCCCCACAACATATAATTATTAGTTTTTGGAAATACCAAGTTTTTGGAGATCAAAACCAAAAAAAACTTAAAACTTAGATCTATAAAAATCTATCAATCAAAACCGAAAATCTGAAGTTCTAAAGATGCCTAGAATCAAGCAAGAAAGAAGATAAAACAAATAAAATTTAAGATCCATCACTTTCTTTATTGAGTAAGTTGTACATGCCTTAGGTTGGTGGGAGGAGTACTCGAGAAGAGAAGAGAAGAAATGAAGAATGAATGGGAGGAGAGAGAAGAAGTTGGTATAATCACCAAGCCAAACCATATCAACCCAACCCAAACCAAACGAAGCCAAGCCAACATGTCATGTAGAACCAAGGTGAACCAAACCAAGACTAGCCAAGAACAAACCAAAACTAAACCAAGCCAAGACTAAGTAAGACAAGTTTAATTACGGGTCACTTGACAATGTCAGATATTCGTATATGTATACCAAAAATACGTATAATAAAAAATGGGAGTGACAACATTGATGCAAGTCAGGTTCGAATATTGGTTAATGAGGGGTAACATTGGGTTTCGACTAGGAGACGATGAATGAATGACTTGATAAAATTTTGATTCAAAAATTTGTTGAGGATACCGCTCGAGTGGGTTTGCCCTAAATTGAGTTGCTCGTGTGTGTGGCAAGTATAAGTTACCCCATGTTTGAGTTGTAAAGTCCGCACGAACATAATATGAACTCAGCGAATGAATTGATGGTTAAGTTATGGGTTTGAGTCAGATTGATTTGAATGATATAGTTGTTTGATAAAATTGACTAAAGCGCGGAGCGTGACTCTGATGGATGAAACGTATAGGAAGTGTGTTCGAAAGATTTGAATGTACGCTAGATGAATTGGAATTGAGTAATAAGTGATAAGTCGATGAGTGTGTACTTAGTAAGTTTCGAACATGAAACTTTTTCTGAGCGGCGTATTATGTAATGCCCCATCCCGCTCAGTTCAACCAGAGGAATCGAAAAGCAACGACGTTTGGACTTAGCCATGCAATGGCTTGCTCGAAGTTCCACTCGGTCGAGGCAACTCCTCGTTCAGGTGGATGGCTTTGATGAACTTGCCTCAGTTTGGCCTTCATACTAATAATTGGATATTTTCAATTGCACTGAGTAGGTATGCTAATAAAAGAGATAAACCAACATAGCTAAAGAGAATAATCCCACTCTGAGTCAGATTGAGTAGAACATGGAAAATGGTTAACTTGTTGCCTAGATATCACTCTATGATGGCTTTCAAAGTTGGCACTTGGTCCTTCGACCCCATGACTTGGGTAAAGAAGAGACGACTTGGGCAAAGTAGGTCACATTTATACTAGCGCATCGACTATCGACTTGCAGTCATAGTGTAGACCACGGTCGCATTGCTTATCATAGCATGCATGCCCCATAATTTTAATAAGGGCCATACGATTTATAGCACGATTTAAGGCACCCAAAGAACACGGATGTTAAAGTTGAGCAGGCACATTCTCACGGTTTTAAGGCCCGTCATCTTGAGTATGACTTGGGAGGTAGTATCCCATAGAACACAGTTGGTTTAAGGCATAAAATACACTCGGTTGAATGCTAAGTAGGAAGGCTATACAGTAGTTATTCCTGGATTTCAAAAGGGGACTATAGAAAGGAAATATAGGTATGGAAACACTGAAAAAGTAATGACTGTGTACGATGGTAAGTTGAGTCGAGTCCTGCATGGTCATTGGACAACTTGTGCACAAGGGCGAGGGTTTTTTCGAATGGTAGCCTGGGGCCAAGGGACCGATTCGATCCTAGGGGAACGCTGGATAGCTGAGCAAGACACATTCTGGTAATTCGGGAACTTCCAGGGGGCTCGCTATCTTGGCTGGATGATTTGTCGTCTAAACCAAGCTATAAAGCCCGGGTATAGATAGACTTGCTAGTGACCTTTCATATAAACGAGTCGACATAATAGCGGTGATCCGGGTGCATGGATTAGATTGAATAAAGAAGTGTATGTACGATATGAATGAGTCATATAATGTTTGTACGGTATGCATTTGAGCCTGAGATTTAGCCTCAACGGAGTCGTGTGTTCAGACACAGTCCGCAACGTCTGGTTAACAAGGAAGTTTGACACAATGTTCCTAATTATTGGTTGAGTCGGTGGCATATCAAAACGGTAAGGCCAATTGATAAGTAGAGATGAGTTTGTACTATGTTGTGAGACATGACTACGATATTGCATAATTGGGTTTTGCAGTACAGTCACAAGGATTTTGGAAGAGGATCACTTGGTTGCAACAAAGTAGGCCAAGAGTCTATGTAAGCCCCCAGGATTTTTGGGTCTATTTTAAAAAAATTTAATGGATTATTTTTTAATAAATTATTTTAATATAATTAGTTTTGATCATTAAATGTACTTTTCTGTGACTTTAATTTTTGGAGCGTCGGAGATGTCAATCTCTCAAAACTTCCTTCATGAGTTTTGTAGTAGGCAAGATTATCTTTATTTGGATATATCATGTCCCACTTAAACTTGTTTCCTTGCATTCTATTTACATCGCACAACTTTCTGGTTAATTTAGGCCATTTGACCATCTACCGTAAAACTTGACCTAGCTTCCAATTTAATTTCGGAGCTCGACATCGATCAAACCTAATCGACCCAATATATGATTTTGACCTATTTTGAATCTACTATGCACATGCCACTCGCGTACCATCCAATTGAGCTCCGTATGCTATTATTTCATCAATGGTCATAAATGACTTAAATTGTAGTCATGATCGCACCAAGCTCAAACCTAACCCAATCGAACCCAAACACCCAACCCAAATTCATCTGACCACTCTCATGATACTCCCAAACACCACGCACCAAATTCCCTCTCCCCAAAATGCCAAACACCTAGTTGTAAACCCCCTCCTTTTTCTCTTTAGTACTAAATTATACTAATATTCATATTTTAAATATATTACTAATTAAGCTTTGAGTCCAAATACCTATATGCATATAATTATGACCTAGCCTAAATTGTCTTGCCACTAGTATAGATAGATAAAAGAAGTGTCATGGTATATAAATATATTATTTAGAATATATATATTTATATATATAAGTCTATAGAGTAAGTATATACACATATATACTTATAGTATGTACTATAGTTTAGAATATAGGTGTATTTTATTTAGAGTATGTAATTGATTAGAGTAGGTATATACATATATTTATATACAAGTGTATAATTTTGAAACATGTACATATAAATAATTTAAGGTATATGCATATATATACTTCCTACTCTCTCCTTTCTTTTCCTTTTTCCCAAGGAATAACCCAAGCCCACCAAACAATAGGTCTCATCGTATGTCATCCCACCCATTCTTCATGCAAATCCATGTGCATATCCATAGTTCCCTACAAACCTAAAAAAGAAAAAGAAAAAGAAATACTCCACACCACCCTCTTGTGCAGCTGACAAGCACAACACTCTTCCCATCATATTTTTTCTTCCTCTTCCTCCTACTTCACTCCTTCTTCCTTCTTCTTCCTTACAAAACACTTTACCTCTTCTTCCCTCCTCTACATAGCAGCATCCATGTAGAGCATCCCCTGGCTCGTGCCACCTGCCACCACCGCGTGGATAGCCCCAAGCCGCCATAGATTTCGTACGACCGTCGCGCCTGCGAGTGTGTGCACGACGTGTACTGCTATCGCAGCAGCATGCCCAGCCCTGTGGCCTCCCTGCGGTGACCCCGGTCGGCGATGGCCACCACGAATGGCGGCGACAGGCCCCCACCCGACCGCACACACAGCCCGACCTTCTTGTGCGCGCGTGGTTGCTGTGTACGACGACCGCCCGTAATGCTGCTGCCACGCCTCTCCGGTCGGTCGCCCCCTGGTTGGCGTGCACTACCCTGGTGACCATTCGTGCCCCGCAAGTAACCACCCTCCCTAGTCACAGTATGAAAATGGTGGATTTCGACAAATTTCCCGAAACCTCGCCGAGACGCGCGAGTTTTGAACTAAGAATCCATGCTTCATCGCAGCAACTTTGGGAGTATATTTTGGACAATCCGACCATTAGATCATTGATCCATTTCTTCCGCATCAATCTCGGTATATACCCTTTCACTCCTCTAAAGTTTCAACCGATAGTTCGATCATTTGATAGATCAAAACCGGTCACCAAGTTGACCATTTAAATTACGTTATTTTTTGGACAGATTCGTGGAGCCAACTTCGCGGATTCGTTTCTCTCTCATCGAAGCTTCGGTTGATGAACCACCAAGTTTGATGTACAGCAGGTATAACCACCTTCGTGCCACATAAGTTTTAGCTTCATAGGACATTGTTTGGTTGGTTGAAATCGACGCCAAAGTTGGCCCCTCGAAACCGTAATTTCTAACTTGTAAAATTCTAATTTTGAATTCGGGACTCCGGAATCCAGTTCTGATGCCACCAGTGGACTCGTGGCATCGTTCTAGCTTAAAATCATATTTAATTTGATGAGCTTAGAGTACTTTAGCTCCAGTACGTATTTTTGTGCAAATCGGATTCCAATGTTCCGGTCAACGGGTCATTTGAGGTCGGCTCATCGGAATCCAATTTAGGATGTACCATTGGGTTCGTATCGTCATTCTGGACTCATGGACATATAATTTTTTAGGTTTAGTAGACTTCTATCTTGGCACATTTTTTGGTACAAGATGGGTCCAACGACGGACATCATTTTGGCCTAAAATTACCATTTTGCCACTGTGTCCAAACTAGACATATGAGTAGGCTATCCTAGGTAATTTGACCATTCGGGACATGTTGATGATGTTTATTTTATCATCCAACGACATCTGTAAATTTTTCTTTATGTATCACCAATAATTATAATTAATTCTTATTATGTTCGTATTTCGGAATCCGTGCATCAAAATTGAGATCAGACGATTCCAGTGATCTCACATCGCTAAAATTGATAATATGACCATGTGGATCGATAAGATTGTTAACCTTACAGTTGATCATTTTTTCTCGATTTACGTGTCGTAGATTTTGATGTACGAATAACGAGGTACAAACTTGATATTTTAATAACCTACAACTTGCAATTCATATTATTAGGAATAATAATTATACAGACTAGTATCAGCTAGTTTGACTAGCTTTGACCTAGTTTGTCTTCCAAGATCTAGAAAAGGCCTAGAAGCATATAATTATGTATTTAAATATATTGTTTACTCTAGAACACCAAGTAACTCTGTAAATTCATATTACGACTTTGTAACGTCAGTTCGAACATTGATTCTCAGTCATTGCTCAGGATATCAGGCAAGTACATTCACTGATAATTTTTATTTATTTGATGATTATTATGATTCAGCTTCTAGTATAGTTCTATTTGATTCTCTGACACAACACGGATTGTATTTCTGGATCCATTGCATGCGACACACATACATTACTTGTCTGGCCTCTATTTCTGGAATCACTCACTGGAATCACCCTACTAAAATCACCTACTGGCATCACATTTTTCTGGATGGACTTGTACTCAATTTATATGTCGGGATATGGATTCACTTGTACTTGTCGGGGCGGAGAAATACTCGAGTAGACATATAAATATTCCCAATCATACTGGAACCACCCTACTGGTCTAATCTGAAAAGATAGTCGTTGCCGCTAGGCCAAGCGCGACATGTCGTACTCACTACTGGTCTAATTTAGAAAGATATTCGTCGCACGCTTGCTAAGCGTGCGATGTGCCATATTTACCATCTAACAGTTTACATGTCAAAGCGGTATTTCAAAGACACTGGATTAGTGTCTTATACTAGATTCACATTTGACTCATGTTATACTGTCTGGACTCGCATCATCTCTATTCTAGTTCAGTTATCTCTATTTACTGTCTTCATTGTCATGCTCTTCTGATTCACTGTATTTACTTTCCTTGTTCTTTAATTAAACTGTTGTTCTATTTTATTTCATGTCTTAACCTTTTCAAATTCATCAAGTATTACTTGCTATAACTGCTTTGTAGTCTTTGTCATTTATTTGGAACTGCTAGAGGAGATGCGCTCGTTCCAATCCTGACTGGATATATTTTTCAGTTGACGAGCTCGCAGATACATGTCCTACTTGTTACTATGCTCCGGAGACCCCAGGAGTTGATCCCCCGGCAGAGTAGCATAGCCTTACTAGGTGGGTGTTAGTTAGATAGTATCACTATTGTTGGATTTGTCTCCAGTCTTGATATTTTTTAGACTTATTATATTATTCGGGTTATGTACTTATTTATAGACTTTTAGACTCTGTTGTACTTACTTATGACATAAACTTTATTTCATCATTTCATCTTGTTTCTATTCGTGCTATCATCTTCCTTAGATGTCTTTGTTTAAGTTTATGTTCTAGATGATATATTATTCCTCTGTACAAAGATGACAGGTTATTCCATATCTGTTAGATGTTAGATATTACAGACGACCTATACAACGTTCTACCGTCGATACTGCAGCGTAGGCCATGACAGTCTAAGTAATCGAATTGATCCTAAGGCAAGATTAGAAAGACCATAAAAAATAAGTTACACTCGGTAAAATAATGTGTTTGTTTTGTATGTGTGGGCGAGGTGCTCAATCACCAGTACGGTTGTGTACTAACACCCCACCAGCCTTCATGTGCAGGTTCAGGTGTCAACACGCTCGGAGCGGAGCTCACTTAGATGCATCGAGGCATGGAGTTCCTTGGCATTTCGAGGCATGCAGTTGCGTTGAAGTCTTTACCTATACGGGATATAATGTATGGACATCGCCTTCTACAGCATCCGTAAGTGGCAAGACTTGAGCCTTTGTATTGAGAGATTAGAGAGCTCAGCGATTGTATTCTGAGAGAAATGAGCCTGAGCAACTTGTAATCTTGGCTTCAAGCCCTTGCAATCTTATGTTCAAAATCAATCAAGAGCTATTTGCATGACTTTTGTTTTGTTTCAACTTTCCTCTGGTGACTTACTGATCATTCAATATTTCTGCTTCGGGACTTCTGTAAGACGACCCCGTCGCTTAGCCTGTAATCGGTCGTTACAGAATTGCCTTACGTGGGCACAACCTAGGCTTGCATGGCATCACACTCTAGCGAAGATGAATGGTACTACAAAATCGGGGTGTGACACTTTAGTCCCACATTAAAAAACCAAAAATGTGTATATCCTAATAGAATTGCTATGTTTGGAATAGAAAATACACACGGGGTGTTGTGGCCCATGTGGGGTGATTTTTCTAGAGGGTTTAAGTTTAAACTTCATAGAACAATCTTCGTTTTGGTTACTAGTTTTGGGAATCCTTAGGAGGTAAGCTCCGAAAGGGCTTAGTGACTCGAACTTGGGCTCGGGCGAAGGGCGTGTAGTGGCGCTTTGATGGCACAATTTGTACTTTGCACGATCGCATCGGACGCATGGCACTTGTGTGCATATGTTGCGCTAATTTTATGCTCGGGACATTATACGACTGACAATATACGGTATGGCATTATGTGACTAGGCGGGCTATATTATGTGTCATGGAACTACGTGTCATGACCCGCACCCACTGTGAGAGTACGAGAACGTCACAACGCCCAGCCTACGCCGCAGTGTCGGCGGTAGAACGCTGTCCTAGGTCAACATACATCTAGCAATATGATACTAAACAGTAAATGAACTCAATCACAACTAAGGAAGAAGAAAACACAATATGATATAGAACTCAAGGAAATACAGAAGATAGAATAGTCTAAGATAATATCCCAGCAAATATCCAGAGTACATATCTCAGCTACTGAAGAATACAGTATGTAACAGAGAGAGAAAACTGTAATAGAAATATCTACTATAAGTAAGAAACTAACAGTGGCTAGTGAGTCAGAGTACAGGATAGCACATGTGAACGGAACAGATTTGTACATGATCTACACTAAAGAGTTGTACATGATCTACACTACAGAGTTGTACATGATCTACACTACAGAGTTGTACATGATCTACACTACAGAGTTGTACATGATCTACACTACAGAGTTGTACATGATCTACACTAGAAAGTTGTACATGTATGGTGAAAGCACAGGAGTACAAGATCCGTATAGTACTAATCCGTGATAATGTCGTGACAGCACAAGTAAAGTAATTTAATGCAGGAAATAATTCTAAGCAGGATATAAAATGATCAGAGAATGTACTCGCCTCGTATCTGAATGTCTGAAGTAAATGTACTGTCCGAGGAGAGGTGTCTGGCTCCTAATCAGAACAGCACAAGTCACAACAAGTCTAAAAGGATATAATGAAGTCCTAATATGTATTCTACATGATTCTAGGTCAATCTAGGCCAAAATCAACTCTTGGTCAACTCTGGTCAACTCTAGAAGTCAAACTAGGTCAACTATGGTCAAACTAAGTCAAACTAGTCTATACTAGTCTAACTAGTCCATTCTAGGTCTAATAAGACTAAACAAGTCTAAACTAGACTCACTAGCTAAGCAAACACCACATAGGCCATAGGCTAATAAGCTATACCATGGGCCAATAGGCAAACCATGCTAAATCAACCCTCAAAACATTTATATACAACACACATATATATCTAATATATGATAAACATAGATATCATAATATACCCTAATAAAGGAATACACATATATCTATTTAGATAGGCTAATAGGATAACATGGCATATAAGCTAATAGGAAAAACACATATTGATGTGCTATAAAAAATAACTTAGAATTGATCCTATAGGCTATGTAAACCATACAACATAATATGTTATACCTAGAAGTATACATATGTATATAGAGGGGGGGACACTAAAGTACATGTGCATATGTGTATGTGTGTGGGACTTGAGAGTGTATCATGAATGTGTGTGTAGAGAGAGTTTGTTCTCAGTTTAGACTATGTGTCAAGTGACAGTTAAAGTGATGTGTAGGTGACAGGAAATGAGTGCTAGCATATATGTGAACTTGTGTATGTGTGTGATGTGCTAGTGAGACTTGAGAGTAATGGGAAAACAGGAACAAAACCTGAAAACAGAGAATACAGGGAATACCAAACTGGAATACATTGGCAAAATGAAATCAGTTCAGTATATATGTACCCTGAATTCAGTGCAAGGCAATATGTGTGATCCTGAAATCAGCTATAACTAAAAGACAGTGCAGTGGTACACACTTGAAGACTTGAATCAAAATCAGTGTACCTGTGTCCAGGAAACAGGGAATACGTGTGTGTACAGGAAAGTGTTAGCAGGAATTTAGGAAAACAGTGTATCAGTTAAGGTAAATGAATCAACCAATGTAGTGTGCAGTCAAGAACAATCCTAAGCCAACTAACATTTTCGAATTTCTCATTGATGATCATTCAATTCAATCTTAGTTCATTTAAGAACACAACTCTCAGGAAAATAAGAAGATGAGAGCAGTGAATACATTTATGTGTGTAATAGAAAGGGAATCAAACCTCAGTTTAGGAGAAGGGAAAGGAAACTAATTTCAGGATGTTAAGGACTGAATTTAAAACATTCAATCATAACTCATGTATAGAACTGAAACCCATAAATCATTCATTCAAATAACAGTGTTCAGTGAAATTCAGTTCAAAAGAAAGGACAGGAACCCAATTCCCAGTCAACAGTATACCATGCCAATAGGAACCAGGGAAAGAATCATCTCAGTTAAAGTAAATCAGTGAAATCAGTGCATTCAATCAAATTAGTTAGAAGAAAGGGAAGGGAAACAAATTTTAAGTTATCAGTTTACAGTTTCATGAACTCAAACAGTCAATGCATAATCATTAAAATGCAGTTCACCATTGGAACAAAATCATTCAAAATCTCAGTATGAAGAAGGAAAACCATTTCCATATAGTTCAATTTTCAGCAAAAAGAACTAAATTCTCAGTTTCACAAAATGAACAAAACATTCACCCCCATGCTCAATTGTCAAACTCCCAATCTCTAACCAAAACCAATTTCAAATTGAAATACTTCATTCCTATGAATCAACAGATATGTGGGAGACATTCACAGTGATAACATCAATTAAACAGGAATTTAAAGTTAGGAAATGGGAAGAAATCAATGTATCAGCCAACAGAAATTTTGAAATCCAATCCAATGACTAAATTCTCATTAACACACCAAAAACCCAATTCAATTTGCAACATTAAGCTAAAATATGAACTACAACATGTGGAGACATTAATCAGTGGAAAAATATCAACTGACAGGAATTAAAATGTTTAGAAATATCCGAAAAAATAGTGTATCAGGAATGGTATCAGAGACTTGCAGTAAACCCCAAATTCGAATCCAATTCTTCCCATTAAAACCTAATCCAATCATGTAAACTAATCTAATATAGTTTATACATTATAATTAGGATCTAATTAGCAATTAATAACATGATTAAAATCATTTAAAATTGTAAACAAATAGAGAACCAACTCAGCACTTTGCACGCACACAGTGCACACTCGTGCACATGTGATTTCGTGTCTGACACGGCATGAGAGGTTGTGCCACTTGGGGACCCCGTGTCAGTCATGAGTGCGACACGTGTGTCGAATTTCATGAGCCAAAGTGGCGTGTGCACAGAGCAAATACACCCGAGCAGCAGGGCAATGTGCACCGTATCAGAACAGCGTGTTCGTGTCCAGATCTCGACACGACACAATGGCCACCTCAGTCTAACAGAAATTGATAAGCGACAACAAACACTAAATTTCTATTCAAAAAGTTTCCTAAAATCAGGTCGAAATGTCCTTTGGGACATTTCATCAAACACCTAGGTCTATAGGCTGATACGTGTCTATTTAGGACACGAAATGGACACAAAACCTAGGTCTAGGCATACCTACAGGACCAGGACACTTAGGGCTAGGTCTACATGCAAAGAAACTAGAATTTTAATGGGTGGATTAGGACTTTACCTATGGTGTTCTCCAACACAAAAACTCCTTGAATGAGGATTCCCAAAAAGCCACCCAACTCCTTCAAATTGATAGAAAATTGAGAGTAACAAATTCCAACAGCAAGAAAACATCAATTAGAACCTATTGCAATTTGTTTGGATTAAAAAGGAGTTAAAATGGATTTTCTAGGGATTAGGAAAGATGGAGACTCACCTCTTTCCAAGCTAGCAAATAATTCCTAAAGGAGGCTAGCCCTAATTCTAGGAGGGGATTAAATAGAGGAGAGGGGACCTAAGGTGGCTGTCATGGGCTGGAATAGGGCTAGGTTAGGTTCACTTGGTTGGGTTGGGCCTTTAAGGCTTTAAGTCATAATAATGACTTGTGAAATCACAAGCCATTCTTTAATCAAACTAATTCCAAATTTCCCCAAAATAATTCTAATGAGTTAATCATCACTAACTTAGGTCAAGCTAGGGTTACTTAACCTAACCAAGTAGTCATGACCTAGGTTAGTCTCTAGGTTAGTCTCCTAGTCAACACTAGTCAAAGTCAACCTAGTCAACCCTCATTCAAACAATTCCAAAATAAATTCTAAAAATTCCTATAAATTTAAATAAATTATAATAAAATCAAATAACCCCAAAAATTTCTAAATACCCTAATCACATGGCTAGGCTCTAGGGTAGGCAGTCTCTACTGTTCACTAGCAAAATACCATAATCACCAGTCATGAATTTAAATACTTTAAAAATAATTAAAAATCACTAAAAATCATAATATAAAATAAATATCATTAAATAATAATTATAATTACAAAATTTTAAAATTATCCTCTTCTGGAAAACTGGGTGTTACAATCCTACCCACCTTATAAAAATTTCGTCCTCGAAATTAAGATGATCGCACCCTTTCTAGGTTAAGCCCCCAGCAATCATAGTCTCAGAAATCTATCTTAAATCATACAGTTGGAAAGTGTAACCTATGGGGTCATGGCATGCAATATCAGTCTGTGGTCTCTTCTAGTTATACCAACCATGCTACAGTACTAGGCAATCACAAGGTATCAAAACATACAAGCAAGGGATGCATCAAAATTCTCAAGAAGGAAATACTAAGGTTAGGTCGAAACTCACCTCCAGCTAGGTCTGAGAACCAGAACTCCCTCCTGGAAGCAGGGCCCTGGTTGGGGCAGGTATATCAGGGCAGTGCTGCACCCAGTGTACAGCTGAACCACAGAATAGGCACAATCCGAGTCTCTTCCTACAATTGTTCCACTTGTGTCCAGACTTCTTGCAGTAGGCACAGATAGGCTCTGGCTCAGCTGGCCTTTGCTGGACAGGAGACTGGGCTGGGTATGATGATATAGGCTGGATAAATGGGTACTCCTCAAACTCTGGGTAGGACTGGGTACTGCTCCTCGCCCTCTTGGGGCTAGGCTCTCCTCCCAGAAGCACAGAGTCCCGCAGACGCAGCAACCTCTGGATTTGCTCCCTCATGGCCTCATCATGAACTCTCTGTGACTCCAACAGCCTCTCTTGGAAATATCCAAACATCTGGGCTGCGTCAAGTAACAAACCTCCGGGTGGTACAGTAGGGAGTACCATCCCAAGGGGTAGAGGAAGGCTCTCGGTCTCAGACAAATCCTCAGCTCTTTCCTGAACGACAGAAGATGAAGGAAGACTCTCTAGCGAGGCTACCACCATCTCCTCAATGACAGGAGGTGCCACCACCCCCTGATCAGATAGAGGGATAACTACCTCCTGAACAGTAGGAGGTGGAGGCACACTCTCAGTAGCTGCAGCTGCTCTCAGGCGACGGGCTCGGGTCATGGGTGCCATACTGAAGAAAAAGAAAAAAAAAATCAATCATCAAGGCTAAAAAACTAGTAAATATCAACAAAGGAGAACTAGCTACAAGAATCACTATTGAAAGCCAGGCTATACTATCATTCCTAAGACAAGGGCCTAATCACAAGTCATCAGATCGTCACACTAAGAAAGAACTACATATGCATAAGCTCTATAAAGCTAAAAGATCTCTACTCCTAAATTATTTGATGATGGAAAACAATTTATAATAACTGGAATGAAGATAGAGACGATATATTTAAGAAACTTTCCAAGATACAATCTGATAATCATATGCGTCTGTCCAAAAATCATGATACTCAGAATCCCCGCCACGCTAGTAAGCAAGGCTGCGATAAACGGTAGAGTCCATAACAGAGGCATGCACCTCTATATTCATGTCGTCTGAAATTCTCGCTATGCCGACTAGTATAGCTGCGAGAAATTCCAAATCTCATAATCAAGATACGTACATCCGAAGTCAGGTCTCTATGTTTTTGCCACGCCAGCTAACATAGCTGCGATAAACTCTAGGTTCCATAACCAAGCAGACGTTTACCATCCCTGTATTTCCGTCGACATATGTTATCAGAAAAATATCGTAACTCAGGCCATAAAAATTCATCTCGATAGAAAAATCAAATCAACAACGATCCAACAAAATCAAATTCAATAATCAAGGAGTGAGAGCAACAAAACAAGGGAAATGATTCAAATTGAAGTTTAAATAAGATTCTCAAGGGTCGTCCCAGGAACCTTTCAAGGAATCCTAACTGTGATTGAGTACCTTTAAAATATGTATCCTAATCCTACTGCAGGCTGTAGTGATACTCTAGTTCGAATACCACTACATAAACTCGACCTGCATATGCCACCACTAAAAACGTGTCACGACCCGCACCCACTGTGAGGGTACGAGAACGTCACAACGCCTAGCCTATGCCGCAGTGTCAGCGGTAGAACGCTGTCCTAGGTCAACATATATCTAGCAATATGATACTAAACAGTAAATAAACTCAATCACAACTAAGGAAGAAGAAAACACGATATGATATAGAACTCAAGGAAATACAGAAGATAGAATAGTCTAAGATAATATCCCAGCAAATATCCAGAGTACATATCTCAGCTACAGAGAATGAGGAATATATACAACTCAACATCTCTGAACAGAAGTAAAGTCTAGCTAAACAGTCTCAAGACAACATGAAAATAAGATAAGGCCTAACTAAACTAGTCTAGGCAGTGGGGTGATGTCCTCAGCTAGAGCTGTCCCGAAGAAGGTATCCTCCCAGGCCTCCTCCTCGTCCTCTGTAATATTTTCAACAGGTCCAGTCAGGACAGGAGCGAGTACAGTATATCTCAACAGTTCATAGCAGGTTAGAAAATATAATCATGCAGTAAAGTAAGATACAGGTGCTGAAGAATACAGTATGTAACAGAGAGAAAAAATTGTAATAGAAATATCTACTATAAGTAAGAAACTAACAGTGGCTAGTGAGTCAGAGTACAGGATAGCACATGTGAACGGAACAGATTTGTACATGATCTACACTAAAGAGTTGTACATGATCTACACTACAGAGTTGTACATGATCTACACTACAGAGTTGTACATGATCTACACTACAGAGTTGTACATGATCTACACTAAAAAGTTGTACATGTATGGTGAAAGCACAGGAGTACAAGATCCGTATAGTACTAATCCGTGATAATGTCGTGACAGCACAAGTAAAGTAATTTAATGCAGGAAATAATTCTAAGCAGGATATGAAATGATTAGAGAATGTACTCGCCTCGTATCTGAATGTCTGAAGTAAATGTACTGTCCGAGGAGAGGTGTCTGGCTCCTAATCAGAACAGCACAAGTCACAACAAGTCTAAAATGATATAATAAAGTCCTAATATGCATTCTACATGATTCTAGGTCAATCTAGGCCAAAATCAACTCTTGGTCAACTCTGGTCAACTCTAGAAGTCAAACTAGGTCAACTATGGTCAAACTAGTCTATACTAGTCTAACTAGTCCATTCTAGGTCTAATAAGACTAAACAAGTCTAAACTAGACTCACTAGCTAAGCAAACACCACATAGGCCATAGGCTAATAAGCTATACCATGGGCCAATAGGCAAACCATGCTAAATCAACCCTCAAAACATTTATATACAACACACATATATATCTAATATATGATAAACATAGATATCATAATATACTCTAATATAGGAATACACATATATCTATTTAGATAGGCTAATAGGATAACATGGCATATAAGCTAATAGGAAAAACACATATTGATGTGCTATACAAAATAACTTAGAATTGATCCTATAGGCTATGTAAACCATACAACATAATATGTTATGACTACAAGTATACATATGTATATAGAGAGGGGGGACACTCAAGTACATGTGCATATGTGTATGTGTGTGGGACTTGAGAGTGTATCATGAATGTGTGTGTGTAGAGAGTTTGTTCTCAGTTTAGACTATGTGTCAAGTGACAGTTAAAGTGATGTGTAGGTGACAGGAAATGAGTGCTAGCATATATGTGAACTTGTGTATATGTGTGATGTGCTAGTGAGACTTGAGAGTAATGGTAAAACAGGAACAAAACATGAAAACAGTGAATACAGGGAATACCAAACTGGAATACATTGGCAAAATGAAATCAGTTCAGTATATATGTACCCTGAATTCAGTGCAAGGCAATGTGTGTGATCCTGAAATCAGCTATAACTAAAAGACAGTGCAGTAGTACACACTTGAAGACTTGAATCAAAATCAGTGTACCTGTGTCCAGGAAACAGGGAATACGTGTGTGTACAGGAAAGTGTTAGCAGGAATTTAGGAAAACAGTATATCAGTTAAGGTAAATGAATCAACCAATGTAGTGTGCAGTCAAGAACAATCCTAAGCCAACTAACAATTTCGAATTTCTCATTGATAATCATTCAATTCAATCTAAGTTCATTTAGGAACACAACTCTCAGGAAAATAGGAAGATAAGAGCAGTGAATACATTTATGTGTGTAATAGGAAGGGAATCAAACCTCAGTTTAGGATAAGGGAAAGGAAACTAATTTCAGGATGTTAAGGACTGAATTTAAAACATTCAATCATAACTCATGTATAGAACTGAAACCCATAAATCATTCATTCAAATAACAGTGTTCAGTGAAATTTAGTTCAAAAGAAAGGACAGGAACCCAATTCAGTCAACAGTATACCATGCCAATAGAAACCAGGGAAAGAATCATCTCAGTTAAAGTAAATCATTGAAATCAGTGCATTCAATCAAATCAGTTAGAAGAAAGGGAAGGGAAACAAATTTTAAGTTATCAGTTTACAGTTTCATGAACTCAAACAGTCAATGCATAATCATTAAAATGCAGTTCACCATTGGAACAAAATCATTCAAAATCTCAGTATGAAGAAGGAAAACCATTTCCATATAGTTCAATTTTCAGCAAAAAGAACTAAATTCTCAGTTTCACAAAATGAACAAAACATTCACCCCCATGCTCAATTGTCAAACTCCCAATCTCTAACCAAAACCAATTTCAAATTGAAATACTTCATTCCTATGAATCAACAGATATGTGGAAGACATTCACAGCGATAACATCAATTAAACAGGAATTTAAAGTTAGGAAATAGGAAGAAATCAATGTATCTGCCAACAAAAATTTTGAAATCCAATCCAATGACTAAATTCTCATTAACACACCAAAAACCCAATTCAATTTGCAACATTAAGCTAAAATATGAAATACAATATGTGGAGACATTAATCAGTGGAAAAATATCAACTTTCAGGAATTAAAATGTTTAGGAATATCGGAAAAAACAGTGTATCAGGAATGGTATAGAGACTTGCAGTAAACCCCAAATTCGAATCCAATTCTTCCCATTAAAACCTAATCCAATCATGTAAACTAATCTAATATAGTTTATACATTATAATTAGGATCTAATTAGCAATTAATAACATGATTAAAATTATTTAAAACTGTAAACAAACAGAGAACCAACTCAGCACTGTGCACGCACACAGTGCACACTCGTGCACATGTGATTCCGTGTCCGACATGGCACGAGGGGTTGTGCCACTTGGAGGACCCCGTGTAAGTCATGAGTGTGACACGTGTGTCGAACTTCATGAGCCAAAGTGGCGTGTGCACAGAGCAAATGCACCCGAGCAGCAGGGCAATGTGCACCGTGTCAGAACAGCGTGTTCGTGTCCAGATCACGACACGACACAATGGCCACCTCAGTCCAACAGAAATTGATAAGCGATAAAAAACCCTAAATTTCTATTCGAAAAGTTTCCTAAAATCAGGTCGAAATGTCCTTTGGGATATTTCATCAAACACCTAGGTCTATAGGCTGATACGTGTCCATTTAGGACACGAAATGGACACAAAACCTAGGTCTAGGCATACCTACAGGACCAGGACACTTAGGGATAGGTCTACATGCAAAGAAACTAGAATTATAATGGATGGATTAGGATTTTACATATGGTGTTCTCCAACACAAAAACTCCTTGAATGAGGATTCCCAAAAAGCTACCCAACTCCTTCAAATTGATAAAAAACTGAGAGTAACAAATTCCAACAGCAAGAAAACATCAGTTAGAACCTATTGCAATTTGTTTGGATTAAAAAGGAGTTAAAATGGATTTTTTAGGGATTAGGAAAGATGGAGGCTCACCTCTTTCCAAGCTAGCAAATAATTCCTAAAGGAGGCTAGCCCTAATTCTATGAGGGGATTAAATAGAGGAGAGGGGACCTAAGGTGGCTGTCATGGGCTGGAATAGGGCTAGGTTAGGTTCACTTGGTTGGGTTGGGCCTTTAAGGCTTTAAGTCATAATAATGACTTGTGAAATCACAAGTCATTCCTTAATCAAACTAATTCCTAATTTCCCCAAAATAATTCTAATGAGTTAATCATCACTAACTTAGGTCAAGCTAGGGTTACTTAACCTAACCAAGTAGTCATGACCTAGGTTAGTCTCTAGGTTAGTCTCCTAGTCAACCTAGTCAACCCTCATTCAAACAATTCCAAAATAAATTCTAAAAATTCCTATAAATTCAAATAAATTATAATAAAATTAAATAACCCCAAAAATGTCTAAATACCCTAATCACATGGCTAAGCTCTAGGGTAGGCAGTCTCTACTGTTCACTAGCAAAACACCATAATCACCAGTCACGAATTTAAATACTTTAAAAATAATTAAAAATCACTAAAAATCATAATATGAAATAAATTTTATTAAATAATAATTATAATTACAAAATTTCAAAATTACCCTCTTCTGGAAAACTGGGTGTTATACTATGCGGCTAGGCATTTATGTGTTAGGCTTTATGAGCTAGGCATATGTGTTAGATGATATACAGCGAGGCATTATGCAGCAAGGCATTATATATCAGGTACTATGTGGCTAGGCGTGTATGCAACATGGCGGTATACGCTAGACGCTATGTGTGGTGCGCTACTTTTGGCGTTGTTAGTCTTATCGGGCGCTACTGCTTTTGGCGTGAGCGAAGGTAGCATTGTCAACATACAATACGATGTTTTATCGGCATATAGGACTTTGTAACCCAGATTTCGTGAAATTTGGCCAGTCAGTACGTAACATATGCAAGTCTATGCGAGCATAGGTTTTGGTTTGCTCTATAAATTGAGTATCTCCTCCACTATTTCATAGAGTTGGAAAATTTTGAGAGAGAATAGAGAAATAACCACCAGAATTCAGAAGGGTCTATGCAACAACACATGTCTACGCGCCTGTTGCAACATCATATGCACCATAGTGAGCAGTTTGCTCAATTTGAGTTCCAAGTCTTCCTGAAGGTGACGTAGAGCATTATAGAAGTTCTTTTGTGAACTTGCTGGTTCCTAGGAGAAGATCATTTATAGGACAAATCTTGCTTTGAGCAACGATAATTTTTATTAGCCCAACAAAGATATGTTCTGGTACTTCTCTTGTTTTATTTTTTCTTATTTCATTGTAGCATCTGCGAACGCAAAAAGAAGAACGTCTTGTGTTTTATTTTCACCATCATCTCATGTTTGTAAATATTCTAACTTAATTGCAACTGCATTTGCAAGGAAGAACAAACTTTATTATTGTCTACTTGTAACCTGGCTTTCCCCATGTTTGGTTGGAATCGTGTTTGTTCAGAGAGAATCTCTTACGTAAATATTTGGACTCGAGTACAACATCAGGATCAAACATAGGATAGACTGTAAAGTTTATGTGAACCTTTATTCCTGGTCCTTGTTCTCATCTTTGATCAACCTTAGGACTAATAATCTCAAAGCATAATCTGAGTTGATGAAGAACTACCGTGCAAGTCTTCTAGTCATAAGTTGTAACAAACTTGAGAAGATTGACGGACAACACTTCTAGAATTTGGATGAGGATGAAGTTCTTTGTCAAATGTTGGATGTGTGTTTGGGGTTCTTATCCTAGACTGATGTCACACTAAAGCTGGTAGTCAGGGTGATCAAGCAGCGATATTGGATGGAGATTATAACTTGTGCAACTTGCTGCATGGAAGAAAGTCCAAGACAGTTACAGCTCGGCTTCATGCACATGGCAGTTTCTGCACCTGGCAGACTTAGTGCATGGCCGTCTCAGAGGATTCAAGGCATGGCAATTTTTGTGCATGGCAGACTTTGTGCATGGTAGTCTCTATACATGATGATATTTGTGCATGACGATCTCTTCGCTTACAGATTTATACGCATAATGGTATCTATGCATGACTGTATATGCGCATGGTTGTATATGTATATGGTTGCATATGTGTATGGTGGTATATATGCGTGTCTACATATACATGATTTGTATATGCACGTGAGGTCCTGTATTTCTTAACACGTCTCTTCAATTGCTCCAGATAGTACCATTGCAGAATGGATCTGCTACTACGGTAGATGGGGGACCATTTGAAGAAGGATCGCAAATTCTATTACAAACCAAAATAACATGTATAACTAATTTTGTTGTTTTGATTACTTAACTTGATTGATATGATTGCACAGGTTCAGTCATCAAGTATGGTGCTGACTAGTGCACAGACACTAACTGGCTACATGCACTATATAAGGAGATGTTCACCAAGGATGAGCCTACCTCTTACGAAGGTATCAATAGTGAACAATCTCTATCTGGGGATCTGACGATTTGAATAGTGGTTCTGGACCATCGACAAGTTGTAAATACTAGAATGTGTGTAGCTTGTACCAGAGATTTTCGAGGACCTAATCTCAGGAAGTTTGTTGTCCTATACAAAATTGAAGATGAACATTCATACTGGTCAGGTTGTAATTTCTTGGCGAGGAACATGCTTCAAAAGGGTGTTTAGTTTCGAAAGGATGTCCGAACTTCTGCTGATGTCAATGTAGTTTCCTCATTGAGTTGTGATAGAATATACTAAGACATGTGCTATGTTCGACCATTTTCAAGATGTCTAGTCTAGTTCGTATATCCAGAATATGGGGGTAGAGAGGTGAAGGAATATGAAATTTGCACACATGCAAAGACTGCCAGGAAGTTTCTCATAAGATTGAACCAAAGTACAGATCTTCTGGAGTTGGTGCACTCGGATATCTATTACTTTTAGTAATTTTCCACAAAAGGCGGGCTAAAGTATTTTAATACTTTCATAGATAATTTTTCGAAGGACGTGTGCATGTATCTTCTCAAATCGAATAATAAAGTGTTCGACAAGTTCAAGGACTTCAGTGCTAAAGCTGAACTTCAAACCAGTCAACAACACAAGAGACTCAGAAGGGATCAATACGGAGAGTATCGTTCTCTTGAATTCGCATCATTCTACAATAAAGATGTAATTATCAATGAAATGTTTGCACCATATTTTCTCTAATCTAATGAATTTCATAAAGAAAGATCAGGATGCTGCAGAGATGATGAAATCTATACTACGGGTCTTCCAAGATGCTTATGGGAATAGATTGCACTTACGAGTACGTTTATCCTGAATAAAGTATCATTCACCACATCTGACTTTTCTTCTCACGGACTCTCGTTCAAGGTTAGACCTAACTTGAATATCGGTCGAGTGTCGAGGTGTCTAGCGTATGTGCAGCTTTCGTATATCAAGATTCAGAAGCAGAGTCAAGGACTACGAAGACCATATTTCTAGAATATGCTGTTTGAAGGCAACGTTCGCTGATCCCTTGATATTGAATCAAATCATATCATTGAGTCTCGCGATACAAAATTCTTTGTAGACAAGTTTGCTATAGACAAGAACATTGTCCTTGTGGATATTTTGAAGAACATAGTTGGTGCCAAAGTAGCAAGTACTTGCAAAGAAGATGTAGTCCAGGAGGTGGTGGTCGTTGAAGAGACAATGCTTGAACCAGCACTCATTGAGCAGTTACCAAAGCGAATGAGAAGGTCAAAAGTTTCGAAGATGGCTTTATCACCTATCATGTGGAGGCTGATAAGGTGATAAAGACTAGAGATACGATCTTCTAGGAAGAGACAGTCAATGATAAGATTGACTCCATGACATCCAAAAACACTTGGGTTCTAGTTAATGTGCCTAAATGAGCTAAATCCATTGAATCTTCAAGAAGAAGAAGAAGACGAAGGCCGAAGGAACTGTGGATAAGTTCGAGGCTAGGCTGGTAGCTATGGGATTTGCTCAGAAGCAAGAGATTGATGAGTTTGATACATATGCTCGAGTAGCTAGGATATCAACTATTAGGATGATGGTTCCCATAATTTCTATTCATAAAGATTATTAGTCATATGGATGTCAATATAGTATTTCTGGATACAAAAATGACAGAAAAGATTCATATGCAATAGACAGAAGGATTTGTCATTCAGGGTCATGAAGACAAAATCTGTAAGTTGGTAAAATTTATGTAGGGCTTGAAGCACGCTCCCAATCTATGGTGCAAGGAGTTTGACTTTGTCAACATGTCAAATGGTTACAGGATTATCGTTTGTCTCTATGTGGACTACATGAATGTGTCACTAGAACAAAGTTGTTCTTTACGTCCAAATTCAGTGTGAAGGACATGGAAGATACAAAGTCATCCTGAAGGTTAAGAAAATCTGAACGATAGTTAGGCTTTCTCTGTCATAAGCTCACTACGTGAAGAAATGCTCAAACGCTACGAATATCAGGATCTTCCAGGGATCGATATTCTTTATCGATGTGACAAGAAACTGAAGCAAAATCTAAGGAAAAACGTCAAACAGTTGGTGTACTCGAGCATTACCGGGAGTTTGATGTATGATATGTGTGCCAGTAGGCCTGACATAGCTTGTGTTGTAGGCATGCCAAGTCGATTCACTAGCAATCCAGATATTGAACACTGAAAGTTGTGAAAAGAATGAGAAGATATCTCAAGAAGACTAAGCAGTTTATATTTGCACTACAGTGGTTACCCAGCAGTAGTAGAAGGCTACAATGAAGCCAGTTGGTTCTCAGAAGAAGAATGCGAAAGATTCTCAGAAGGATATGTCTTCTCCATGGATGGTACTGCTATAAAAGTCGAATTCGGATGATATTGATGTATTGCAACAACCAGGCGGCTAAAGCAGTGGCATCAGATGATCTATTCAATGATAAGAAAAGAACTGTGTGATTATGTCATATGGCACTGGATGAATATAGTAAGTGTGGATCATTGTATTAGTTGTTTAGAGCTAGAAGAATCTGGCAGATCCATTCATAAAGGTCTTAAGCGCCAGCTAGTCGAGGACATATCAAGGAAATGGGCTTAAAGGACCTTTGATATTGTGTCTTTGTCATCCTACCATAAAGTTTTATGCTACGAGTTCAAAGAGAAATCTACTAGGCATCTAGAATTTAGTTCAAGAAGGATCATTGACTAGGAAAATATTACATATAGAGGGTAGTCCTTTTGGACAATATGGGATACGTACCCGGAATTGCTGTAGTATACTATTTGTTCTTTATATAGAACAAGTCCTATAGGAGGATGGCTTCGACACCTTAATGAGTTCTCGGGCAACGTGAATGTACGATGTACTTTATAGGAAGCAAGGGTAGCTCAGCACTAAAAAGGAGCAAAGTACTTCATGCTACAGCAGGGTGACGCCACCATGAGGTACCCAGATAGGGTAAAGCCTCGGCTTCGGGCTATGTCACAGTGGCATAGCACTGTATATAGGCAGATAGCCTAATGCTGAAGAATGGATAGTTGTAAGCAGTATTACAAAGAGGCCAGTGACCTCATGCTACAGTGGTGTGACACCACGATGAGGCAAAGTATATATCGCCTCGACTTCAGGCCATGTCACAACGATATAGCACCACAAGAAAGTGTAAGACTTCATGATGAGTAGTACAACACTAGAAAGAGGCATGTGACCTCATGCTACAGTAGAATGACACCACAAGAGGTGCAGCCTCGGCTTTGTGCCATGTCATAGTGGTATAGCACTACAAGAAAGCGTAAGGCTTCATGCTAAAACTCTTAACAAAGGAACTCATCTAAGTGTGTGGAAAGAGATATAGGCGTCTCTTGAGGGTATATGTATAGACACCCAAGATATATACACCGAGACTAGGTCAGCACAGGCCCTTTAAAACATATAAATGAAAATGCAGCTGATTATTGTCATAAATCAGTCATGGTTAACCTGATTCTGATTGACAAAAACCTAGCTTGAATACAAAGGCACAGTTATTAGACATAAAGAAGATTATTGAAGACAGACATCTGCACCAGACTTTTGCATCCTCTATTGTCTAGTTTTTTTAATGTTTCAAAGCAATATAATTTTACATTTTATTGAGTCTAGAAAACTGATGTGGGTTGAGTCGCATTGGCAACTAAGAAATACCTGACTACTCGTTAAGCCTACCATGGTCCACTTATAAAAGATTACATCAAGCCCACTCAAGAAGCCTGAAACTGATCCATACATACAAGCCAAAAATGAGCCCATGGACCATACCAAATGAGCCAACCGAACTCGGACCGAGCTCTAGCCGAACTCGAACCAAATTCGGTTGAACTAGTTTAGAAAATCATCCGGTTCGAAAATTCCTGATTTTTTGCTCCAACGGTCAAAATTTTTAAATAATTTGGTCGAACTTTGGCCGAATTCTGTCCACAAAAATCCTATAAATAGACATAGATTTTTCTATTCCTACTCGCTCATCTTTCTTCAATCTTTCTATCCTATAGTGAGCTATTCCTCAGAGCCTTAACTTTTTTTTATCTCCAAGATTTATTCCCCAGCCTTCTAGTGCCAAGTGTGATCTCGGTTTAAAAGTCTACAAGAGTTGTAAAAGCTTGGCTCAACAAGTTTTTCCTTCTAGCTTTGAAGTGCGAGTTCTTCGTATCAATGCTCGTGGTTGTAAAGTCATCATATCCTTCGGATCAAAGCACGAGGTTGTAAGAAGTTGCAAGTCTTTGGATTAAACCTTGCATTTTACTTGATAGTGGATTCAACTCCGAGCAAGAGTTCTCGGGCATGGACTAGTCCTCTAAGAGAAAACCAAGATAAATCATTGTGTTTATGTTTGCTATCTTATCTCTTATCTCTTTTCTCTCATCTACTTTACTGCTTTACGTATTTACTATACTACTAGCTAGTATTGATAACTATCATACATCTCATAATTATTTAGTTGATAAGTGCTTTCAAGTCACATAATTTTTCTTTTTATAGTGTGCCACTGGCCATACATATTGTTCTATAATCAGTATCAGAACACCCTATCTCATCCGGACTAACGTCCCAAGAGTAGAACACACGGCAACAATACGATCACTGTTTCCTATTAATGCTGAAAATCAAGACCCAGATAGGCCACCCCTATTTCATGGTACTGACTACAGTTTCTGGAAAGCACATATGAGTTTTTTTTTTTAAAAATCTTTTAGTTTTAGTTTATGGTCATATGTTACTAATGGTTTCAAAAAGATTGACAAAGCAGATATTGACTACACCGAAGAAGAAAAAAGAGCAGGAAGTTATGATGCAAAGGTAATGTATATCCTTTAACATGCCCTAAGCAAGAATGAGTTCAAACAAATCTCCACATGCAGTACATGAAATATAAAAACTGCTGGAGACAACCTATGAAGACTACAAAGAAAATAGAGAAAGCAACTCCGAAGAAGAAGTAGAACCTCATGTTGTTGCAAGTCTGCACCCTAATGAAAAGAAGACAAGCCTGGAAATGGATAAAACATTCCTATGAGAAGGTGATGACAACAACTCAAAGGAAGAAGATATTCGACATATCACTGAATTATGCCTAATGGTAAGCGAGATAAATAATGAAACATCACTCAAGGAATTCTCTTATGATTAACTATCTAATGCTTTTAATGATATATTTAAATATTAAAAGAAGCTTATGAATAATTACAAGCAAGCTAGGAAAAATACTAAATCTTACCAGCTTGAAAATGAAAAGCTTAGCGGTTTGCTAAATAAAGCTAGAGATAATCCTTCTTATGACAACTCTGTTAAGATTTCCAAACTTAAGCTTAGCCTGCAAGAAGTACTTGACTGCTTTGATGAAAGCAAACAAGAAAAAGCTAAACATAAGGAGGACTTGAAACAGGAAAAGGAAAAGAACTCTAGTACCTCACTTAGGAATTATAATCTTACTGCAAAATATGATAATCATCTATATACTAGCTACACGGAGCCCCGGCCCGACCTATAGGTCTGCTAACATAAAGCGAGGAGTTGAGCCTGAACTGGCAAACTGAAGTCACTTTCGTAACCATACTTCCTACAGCTAACACGTGTCCGGTCCAACGGGAACGCGCAGCGCAAACGAATGTGAGCTACTATACCGAATCCAAAAGATTAGAATTCAGATTGGAAAAATAGGTTATTCAACCTAATGCTCAGTCAAGCACCAAACACGCACGACCCGGGACTCAACAAAAAGTCACTAACACGAAAATCTCTCAAAAGAGTGACAAAAAAACTCGAAATTTACATAATCATGCCTTCATCTACACAAAACCATGAAAGATTGGTTATGTCACACATCACACCTATGCACCTATATTACATACAAATAGTCATGTCACATGTCATTATTGCGACTTGAAAGGACATACTTCATATTTATGCAAGGTTAGGAAAATGGTAGATATGAATATGTTTATTTGGATTCCTAAGACTAATCACTATGGATCCAAATCTTGGATACCAAAAAATTTACCCAATCATGTAGATGGAATGCTCTGCATCAAGACATAGTACCAAGAAATACATTGGTGATTAGAAAAGATACAAAAGGAAATACTCAAGGCAATTGCACCAACATCATTATAACTATTAGAAGTCATTCGATATTGTACTAAATAATTACCTTCCATCTCATTTAGCGTTACGTTGATTAATTATTATCATAAAATCATGATTATATACTATGCACAATTATTGTAATTTCTCTTTATCAAATTTTCTTTTAAATCCAACCTCCCTAAAGATCATGTGGATACAAGACGAAAGAGCCATTTTGTCAACAAAGTGTATATAGCTTAAGCGACACGGTACTTAAGTGTCTTCGGACAACCACTCGCCGGGATCCAGCCCCTACAGCTCACCCACGATTTTCAAGACTTTATTAAGCAATGATGTACAAGGAATCTTTCAAATATTTATGAATATCATAAATGTCTTGATTATGTACACTTCAAGATTACACTCCTTTAAGACACAAATAAATATGTCACAGCTATATGTTTTTGAATTCCTGACAATAATTTCAAATGTTTTTCTTGATTGTGACAGTTGTTTTGAAGATTTTTTTTAATTATTTAAAATTTAAAATTTTATATACCTTGATTACCGTAATTGAAATTTCATACTTGATTTTTTTTCTAAATATAAATATTTATTTGTTCATTGACTATATATATATATATATATATATATATATATATATATATATATATATATATATATATATATATATATATATATATATTTATGTTTCTTTGAAATTAAAAAAAACCTAACCCAGTGCCCTTGTTCTTCCTCCATCAAGTCAAGTATCTTCCCTCTCAAGCTTTTGGATCCAAGGTCTCATCAAGTTTGTACACACTTCTATCATATTGTTTAAGGTATATCTCTCCTCCCCTCTTAATTTTTTTATGGCTCCCAAATTATCTCAAAATAAGAGGAAAGTTGGGAAAGCATCTTCCTCCAATCCTCCTCAAGAAGACACCTAACACTCACTATTTTCTTCCTCCATGCCTAATCCGGGAGAATATGACGATTTTATTTTTACGCCTCTTGATAATTCAAATGCATGGTTTAGAGATTTCATGAAGGGAAATATTTGTCCAGGTAGCCCTATAAACTTCACTACGTTTCTTTAATATAAAAACAAGTTTGCCGAATTCTATCTTCTCAACCTAGTTTCTAATAGAATACCTATTTATCACAATGCCATTAGAATATTTTACTGCAATTTATCTTATGATAATGGAACTATTTTCTCAAGGGTAGGCGGAATAAACATTGAGTTTAATGACGAAATCTTCGGCAAAATCCTAGAAATTCCAAATTTGGGCGAAGCCCTAGTTCATATCACTAAACTTGATTTTGGAGAGGGCACAAACATTAACTCCTTTCATGATATTTTATGTGCCCCTCATCGTTGTACTTTCGAAAAGTTTCATGTTCATTTCCTGAACCAATAATACTATAAACTTCACCGGATTATCTTCTCAGCCATCCTTCCAAAGAAATCCTCAACTGATGAGGTTTCTTCCCTTGAGATGTCTCCTCTATATCACTTTTAGGCTTCCATTCCCTTTAGCCTTCCTAAGACCATGACCAATCAAATGGTGAACTGTCGAGGTCCTAGACGTCAACTCCTCTCTACTATGTACCTGCCACCTATTTTTAATTATTTCCATATTCCTATGGAGGAGCCCACTCTTCTCTCTCAGCCACCATACCTAACCAAAACCCGCATGACCAACCCTATTTATCCTTCCTCTTCTGATGAGGATGACTCCTCATTGGAGTCTGATGCTCCTGCTGATCCTGCTGATCCCACACCTCATGCCACATCCACTCTAGCCACATCCGCACCATCTACCTATGCCCCTCCTGCTACCTTGGACTCCATCAAGATATCTTTTGTGAGTAGTCTAATTGGAGAACGAGATGATTTCTGCTCAGTTTCATGAGCAGAACACCATGTTTACAACTCGTACTCGTGACCAGGAGTATCGCTCCATCATTTAGGCCCACTCCTTGGCCAACTCCATAACAGACCTACAATACAGCTATGCGCATCATCCTATTACACCCGTCTCAGTGGTTCGTGACCCTTCGCGCTCAGGCTACCGGATCGACGACCCATTTGTTTAGCAGTACTTCGATCCGATTGCAGTTTACTTCAATGGTCACCACCTAGATAACGATCCCACCAATGATCTGTAGTTGCTATGATGCTAGATGCTTCTGATGAAATCTTCATATGGCTTATATTTTTATTTAGTTTATGTTTGTTTTAGATGATTGTATGAGACATCTTTTTGTTTTGGACTATATTATTTTGGATGACTGTAATATGCTATTTCTACACACTTCCATTATCTATGATCATATTTTAATGCCTACAAATATATCAAAATATGTACTCTTTATCCTAGTTAGTGTATTATGACAATTCTTTTACACACTCTCGGTAAATCTCTTTTTGTATGCTCTTTTCTTCCATGCTTATTTGTCATTTATTCCAGGGGAGCTTGTACTTCCTTATGATTAAATGACAAAGGGGGAGAAATAACAATACAAATATGAGGATAACATATATGATGATATAGATACAAAGGATATATATGGCGTTTAATCAATTTTTATATGAGTTATGATGATATAAGACAAATATGTTAGAGTTGTGCTATATCAAGTTCATATTTCATAAAGTTGTGTCTATCAAGTTCATATTTTTTTAAGTCAAAATAGGTTTACATGTTAAAAGTAGCCTTTCCCAGCTTTTGCACTAAAAAGAAGAAACAACATATTACAGGAGAGCTCGTATCAAAAGCTCACACACCTTATCATATCAAAAGCTACCTAGTATAAGTTATATCTTATTTGTATTAACATGGTTTGCTAATTATCATAAAGGGGGAGATTGTTGACATAAATTAGTCATGATCAACCTGATTCTGATAATCGACTAAAACATAGCTTGAATACGAAGGCACGATTACTAGACGTGAAGAAGATTACTGAAGATAGACATATGCACCAGACCTCTGCATCCTTTATTGTCTAGTCTTTCTAATGTTTCAAAGCAATGTAATTTTATATTATATTGAATCTAGGAAACTGATGTGAGTCGAGCCGCACTGAAAACTAAGAAATACCTAACTACTCACAAAGCTACCTCAGTCCACTTACAAAAGTTACATCAAGCCCATGCAAGAAACCTGAAATTGATGCATACATACAAACCCAAAATTAGCCAATGGACCATACCAAATAAGAAAATCGAACTCGGACTGAGCTCTGGCCAAACTCAAACCGAACTCTGTTGACCTGGGAAAATCACTCGGTCTAGAAATCCCTGATTTTTTGCTCCAGCGATCAAAAAACTTCGAAGAATTTGGCCGAACTATGGCCAAATTATGTCCAAAAATCCTATAAATAGACATGGATTTTTCTATTCCTACTTACTCATCTTTCTTCAATCTTTCTATCCTATAGTGAGCTATTCCTCAAAGCCTTAACTTTTCCATCTCTAAGATCAACTCCCCAGCCTTCTAGTACCAAGTGCGATCTCAGTTTCGAAGTCTACAAGAGTTGTAAAAGCTTGGTTCAACAAGTTTTTCCTTCTAGCTTTCAAGTCGTGAGTTCTTCGTATCAAAGTTCATGGTTGTAAAGTCGTCATGTCCTTTGGATCGAAGCATGAGGTTGTAGGAAGTGGCAAGTCTTTGGATTAAAGCTTGTGTTTCACTTGATAGTGGATTAAACTCCGAGGAAGAATTTTCAGGCCTGGACTAGTCCTCTCAGCGAAAAACTAGAATAAAATGTTGTGTTTGTGTTTGCTCTCTTATCTCTTATCCTCCTAGATGTCATAAATAACTAATAAAATTATATTTGTACATAATTATATATGAACAAATATAATTTTCTATGTGTAGTCTCAATATAGAAATAAGTTTTTTTAAATATAATTTAATGTCATTAATAAACTAGGTAGAAACTAACTCTATTAAAGAAAGGAAAGAAAAAAAGAATGAGCAGTGCCTATCCCTCAACCCAAGCAAAGCCCGCTCGTGGAATTGAGTTTAAAAACTTGAATTTTGATTGATCGAAACTTCCCCATTTAAAAATGAAATTTGATCAAATCAAATCCTATTTCTCTACCAGATCTCTTCCGACTAGGTCAAATCCAAATCTAAATCGAATTTGATTTCGAATGAAATTAGGAATTTAAACTCGATATATAACCGAGCTTTTTTTTAGAACTTCTTGAATTTCGATCTCTACAGATCCTCGAGTCTTTCCCAGATGCTTTCTCCGAGTTCTTCCATTCTTGGCGCTCAACCCTGACCTACTGGACTCGCTGACGACTACATGCAGTCGCCGTAGCACCGCATGAACCACCACGGTTACCTGACTGTGCACAGTCATGAAATTGAGCCGACCCCCTGTTTAAGGTCTGTTTTCTTCCTCCTTTACTGCTTGTTTTCTAATATGATTCATTGGTTGCATTAACAACCTATACGCCTTTAAACTCCATCAAGAAGTTTTAAATAAATAGAAGTAATAACCATTGAAAAATCCAATCAAAGTTCTCAAAAAATTTGGGTTTTTGTTTAAAACAGAACACCAGAAAACCGAGCCAAATCCCTAATTTGGAAGGAGGATTTCTTTTAATTCTGTAAATCAATGTCACTTTTATTTCTCTGAAAGATATACAACATAACCAGGAGCAAAAACCAACAATTTATTTAAGTTATTTTGAATTAAAATTCAATAAAAATCTAGTTTAAAAATTATAAAAATTTGTTTCCAAAAACTTGAAAAACTCCGGTATTAGGTCCATCCCAACAAACCGGACAACCCCATTGGGTACAGATTGCATCAAAAGGTGCGTACGGTATTCCCTAGCAAATGGGATTTGACGGAATTCAAATTGGTTACGTGTGTGCGATGAGTTTGACCCATATCCATCAAAAACCACATATCATTGCTTTTGCAAAAACTTTAGTTACTTTGTGCATGCTCGATATATCGTGACGATACTTGCGCTATTTGACTCGTGGCATATGACTTGTCCTGTGACTCAAGTTTCGTCTGATTTTGAGACAGTTGATCGGATCGTGTTTTACGACTTCCACAATCCGATTCGACAGGCAATTTTATGATTCGTGCGTCTGAGTCAAAATCTGGATATATCGTCTGATTTAGGACTTATTTGACCTATAATATGATGACTTTAGATACTTTATTTCCGGCACATTTTTTGGTGCAAAATGGGTCATCTATGGACCATATTGTGATCCAAAATTGTCATTTTTGCATATGTGTCCAAATTGGACTTATGGGTTGACTATTCTGACTTTCTCACCCATTTTGGAAATGTTGATGATGTTTATTTCAACATTCGTAGACGTTTATTCTGCTTCTAAATTTTTTGCTTTAGTTGACTTGCTACGATTGTCATGTGGACATTGTTACATCACCAAACCACCTTCAGACCTTACTTATTTACTATATATTGTATGTAGTTTCAGCATGTACTATATTGTTTCTTTTGGTTTTATTTCATATGATAAACTGTGCGTCCAAGCTATACTTGGGTACAAACAAATGTCTTAGTTGTGTTACATGTCTTTTTTAATTTTATGCAAGTTAACTTAGTTTTAGCGGACTTGTAACCTCCGTTAATCAATTTCTTGATTTTTCGAAAATTTGTATTTTCAAAACTCTGAATTTTCTGAATCTTCGAAAAGCGTGCAATTCTAATATTGAGAAAACATTTTTTGACCGTAATTGCTATCGGTCCTTGTTGGTCTTGGTTTTGTAAAAACTATTTTGTGCGAGATGTTACTTAATTAAATTATTTGTCCACTTCAGAAAAAATCTATAAATCATAAATACTTATATTTATTAGAGAGAATAAATATAGGTATATCATACCTTAAGATTATCTCGTCCAAGCAAACCATACGAGCACTTTGTGCTCATTCGCACTTATGCACTGATTCGGTCTATCACCTATGCTTCGACTCATTAAAATACAAGGGAACACGTTTTCCAAAATTAAGTTGGAAAGTATAAGTTTTACGGTAGATAATAAATTGTCCTAAATTGATCTGAAAGTTGTGTGACGAAATTAGAATACAAGGGAACACGTTTGAGTGGGACATAATATATCAAAATGAAGATAAACTTGTCTAGATTAGAACCTATTAAGGATGGTTCGAGATATTGGCGTTTCTTGTGTTCAAAAAATCAAAGCTACGAAAAAGAGTATATAATGATCAAAAATACTAGTAGAAAAAATATTTATTAATAATTATATTAAATAAAATAAATAAAATAATAAATAATTAAATCTAAAAACCCAGGGGGCTTACAACCATGTACTTTGTATTATTTGGTGTATCAATTATAGTTTATCAATTATCAAAATGGGGGAGATTGTTGGCCCATAGGTCATGGTCATACCTGATTTCTATAACCGACTAAAACTCTAGTTTGATATAACAAATAATATACTGCTACAATACGACTGATGAACAACAAATTGCTATGATGCGTCTGATCAAATCTTCATCGAGCCAAAATGAACAAATTGCTGATCAAGATATTTTTTTTCTTTTTATTATGTATTTTCTACTTCATTGAGTCTAAGAAAAATGTATACTGGACGAGATCGACACATGGCTTAGCTTCCAAAGTCTACTTCTAAATAAGCTACCCAGTTCGTATTTTATTCAGTCCACAAAAACAAAATGCATGCCCATTTATAAAAGCCCAAATCCAAAATCTAATTCATTCTACACTTCGACCAATCGGGTCATAGGGCAACCGAACTCGGATCGAGTTATGCCCCAACTCGAACCAAATTTGGACCAAACTCGGTCACCCTAATCCAGTATTCCATTGGATCATATCACCCTGTATACTCGGCTCCAACATTCGATTTTTTAACGCTAAGGAATCTGTCCGAGTTTAGTCTCCAAAAACACTATAAATAGAGTTGAGTTTAACATTCTTTTCATCTCATCCCATCTCTTTCTCTCTTCTCTATTCTATGTGTTCTATGAGCTTTACACTTTCAAATCAAAGCCTCCACAACTCCTAGCCAAGCTAGTGCCTGTCACGCCCCGACCCGGAATCATCCGAATTATCGTCCTCGCAGGGGGCGTGATGCATAGATCTTCTTTCCAAACCGACATTGTAATATTTATGTTGAATGATGCAACTTAGCTTATGATCTTGCTATGTTCTCCCTAGGGTGTCAATTTTATGGCATATTCGAAAGCGTAAAGCATGTTATTCAAATTGAAATAGGCAAGCAAACAAGCAATCTTGTGTTTGATTTGTGGCGCGACTTCTTACCAAGTCGACGCACTCACCCTTGCACCGACGCAAGGTAAATACGTCCCATTCCTTCCCTGTCATGTTATAAGTGCATCTCTAAGCAGGATCTATGTGCGGGACGCATACACGCCTACACTTTCAACCCATCGTTCCTTAACTATATGACGGTCGTTGGCGTATCCGAGCCGGAATGGACTAAAGGAGTTCCTTACTTTCTTTTCTCCCCTTCTTTTTTCAATATTTGTCGGGCTGCCCGGCGTTTAACGGGTGGGTCGTGGTCCCAACAACTGAAACATTTCCGCTACATACCATCATTTGCGGCTATTCCCATCTATAAGATGAGTGCTACTCGTCGTAAGAATGTGCGCCTACAAAGATTATTCGATTCCCTCCTAGGTCAAGCGGTTCTGGGGCACTCCGGCATTTAACCGTTTGGGGAAAACACTCGTGCACGAGTTATTATCACATTAAGCTCAAGTCCATCCCAATCGACCATGCAACACCCTTATTTTTCAAGCAGTCAAATTCAAACAACCAAACATAGTCTTGAGTCCGAGACTCAGACTTTATCATCTCGTATTTCTTCCGTTAACTTTCTGTGTTCTTACGTTTCATACTTCGTTTCAATGATTCAATGGCATCATGCCTCAACTCAATGCTCGTCAACCGAACGACCCAAAGGTCTCGAACACCTTTCGAGGCATTATGTCATATCCGACAGTTCTGCCACATTCATGCCACAACTGTCTTCTTTCGCAATGAAGCCATCTTTTATTATCTCATGCACGTAGGCACGTTTCGACCGTATTTCTATGTTCTATGCCTTAGTGTTCAACGTCCGTGGCTTGCGCGCTAGGACGTTCGTCTATTGTCTTTCAATGTTCTAGCCTTCTAACTCGTGCGCAAAGGCACGGAATGGTTCGTGCACTAAGGCACTCGCTGAGTACAGTTATCCCATATTCTTGTGGCTTGTGCACCAAGGCGCTCGCCCTTGCGATATCCAATGTCCCATAGCGACTCGTGCATATGATACACATTTTATTTCAATTGTTCTAACTTAGTATTCGACTCGCACTACGATTTACTTTCCGATCGGACCACGCCCGTGGCGTCGATAGGTTAACTTAGCATACAATGATATATTTGACTTATCGTATGAAGGAGTAAAAAGAAGTCAAACCTCCCACCTTGAGTCAATTCGCTTTATCGTTTTGTCGAGCCGATACGGCTCGATTTCATAACTTCGTTGCACGGCCACTCTCCTGACTTAGCCATTCGAGCACTTCGTGCTTCATTGAATTATACGTCCGATTTGGCTTACCGTGCCCAAGTCTCAGCCCGTCATAAGGCGTCGATTTGATTTCGCGGACCCCTTACTAAATATGGCAAAAGATCGACCTTTAATATTTTTGCGTCAACGCATAACCTGCACACGAAACCAACTAAAATCAATACTTGTATCGATTCGGACTTGTTCCTTGGTCGATTCGATTTCTTAGAATCTTCGAGCCGATTCAACGCACTCATCCTTCGGGGCAACGCGGCGCTTCATATCGATTCACTCGATGCATTCTTTGGGACAAAACAACTCTTCGCATCGACTTAGTTCGATGCGTTGCTCTAGACAACGTAACTCTCGTATCGATTCGCATCGATACATTTTATTCGGTCAATGCGACTCGCTGAGTCAATGCTTCAGCATAATGTACCGTGCGGAGCGGGGCATTACAGAATATACTACTCAAAACAAGGTTCGTCCTCGAACCAAAACCAACACTCCGACTAAGTGTTTTATCGATCATTTTACGATCTCGTCCCACTAATGTTCAGTTTCACACTATCTCGCAAGCTTTTCACTAACATTTTAAAGTCTTTCCTGCAGCTCGATTTGAATTTTGTATACAACTCGATTTGGATCCGTACCTATATTCAAGGCGTCCCGAAGATATATATATTTCGACCAAGTCCAGTCGTAGCAAATTGGAACAAAGCTGACAGGTAAATTTCAATCCTATGCTTGTCATCTCGTACTCTCGATCGGACTTGGACTCTAGTGCTTGTTCTCGCAATTTCATTGCATATGCATATTGATACACACGCGATCATCCAACAAAAGTCAAGACACACGATGCGATTCAAAATCGCATTTCTCATTTCTTATGTTTCATCGGGACTATCATGTCTATGCGTCGCGTCAAGCCGTCGCGCATTCGATCACAATGAGTCTCCGCAACGCCTTGCGTTTGGCATCACTATCCAACGATTTTTGATGTTTTACTTCGTATCTTATCTCGACATGATTCTCTTTTGTTGACTTGCAAAAGCATCAACATTCAGGACTTCGTCTGCTAGATTACTTACATAGACCCCGTGCTTATATTCTTCCGACGCAACTTTAAATTGACATTGCTCAAAGGCCACAATCTATCCGACACAAAAGTTTTTATCGAGGCGACGGTGCTCAAAGCAACGATCGTCTTTACACGAAGTCTCTACGATGCATCTTACATCTGATTTCCTAACGAGTAGGAATTCACTAGCCAAATTCCCAACTTATCCATCTCGCAACATCGAACGTAAGTTTTGATTCACGCAAGCTTAATTGCGAGGTAAATCCGAATCTAACGACATGACTCGTAAGTCGTTCCCTTATCATTCCCTCTCGTGCATAGTACATTTCTCGCAATCGCCTACTCGCATCACCAATTTCGTTGGTGAATTTCAAGTTCGATCGTCGACCAACATAACCATTCGAGCATTCATCCGACGAATACTCAAATCTAACTATATCATTCTCAATCGAAAGCTGTTCCAACAATTTTCGATCGCCTAGACTTATCGTCAATATGCACCGTGTTATATTTGTTATCGGTGCAATCTCATATACGATATCGCATGGGTCATCTTACGGTCTGCAGCATTCAATTTGATTTGGCGGTCAAGTCTTCTAGGGTCAGTTGCCCCGAAGCTACGCTCGATAATTGTGGATCATCACCGAAGGACAGTTTACTACGAACCATGCTATATCTTATTTTGGAGCCAAATTACGTTCCGACGATTCTAAGCGACTACCCAATTTTGGATAAAACCATTTCTATCGACGCAACTGATGCACAACTATCCTCCGAGTAAATTCATGCACTACCGTCGATGATTTCGCAAATTTACGAAACATCTATTCGTATCAAGTTTGGGTTTATCTTAATTGCGGTCGACACACGAGATAATATACGCATCGAACAATCGTCGATGACTTATAGTCTCGTCTTGATTAATCACAAGGTTCATGATCAACCAGCTCGTTTCTTCTCGTATCGTTATTTACAAAACTTTGATAGCGCAAGGCATACTTCATTTTGTATTCTCACATCGTGCTTACGTTTTCTTACGTATCGATCTCGATACGTTGTATCAATTTCGACAGCGTAAGGGTCAACTTTGAATCCGTTTCAACGTCGACAACCTGCATTGCATATGTTCAAGTTCGCAACAAACTTTTCCATACGCATCAACTCGTTTTCCGATTCTCCGTATCCCACTATACTTTGATCGCGTAACTGAGTTACCGATTATCCAACATCGAACCCTCAAGCCATACGATCTCGCCCTCTAAGTTTTGCGTGTTTTTCAGTCGTACTCAGATGAGTTTTGCCGTAATGTAACTAACTATTTCTTAGGTACGATTACTCACGTCAACCAACTCTTCACCGAAGTCGCACATCGTGCGATTCGATTATAATTCGCATCGCCCAACATTTTTATCAAAATCGCAAATCGTGCGATTCGACTCGTCTGCCCAACATTTCTATCAAGATTGCGAGTCGTGCGATTCGATTCGTCTCGCCCAACATTTTTATCGAAATTGCAAGTCGTGCGACTCAATTGTAAGTTCGAATTTTCCTTTCTCGTCGATCCGATTATTGCTTCAGGGCATAATCGTTTCGCTAGTCTCGGTCGTCCTACCAACTTATAATTTCCGTCCGACGTATCGTTCATTGATACGAGTCTCGCCTTATCGTTCCAACCGATTTTCGAAGAACACTTGCATCAACATACCGTCGTACAAATTTTTAATCGAGTCTCGGTACTCTCCCATCCGTTGCGGACAAACCTTCCGCAATTCTCACAATGCGTCGATGCAATTCATCGCACAAGTGGTATGCCATATACTACTCGAAATCGAGTCATTCATCGCAAACGTGGTATGGCATATACCACTCGAAACTCAAGTCATTTCCCTCGCATTCTACTCACTATGAACCAACGATCTCTTTCGACTCACGATTTCTGCAGTGATCATGCTTGATCACAACCGTAACTTTGATTCTATCAAAATCCGACACAACTCGGTCAATATTCTCGTTTGCCAACATAAGTTTGGTGTGCAACCGAATGATTCGTTCTATCGATTTACGATTTCAATTCCTTCCGTTGTATCTCGTGCAACAATTTATTTTGATATGCGTTGCACATCGTGCTACTATTTATTTTCGACATTTCATTCACTTTGTGCAACGATTTATTTCCAATCTTCTTTGCACGCCGTGCAATAATTAATTTGATATGCGTTACACCACGTGCAATAATTTTACTTCCAACACGCTTTGCACATCGTGCAACGATTTATTCCCGACTTTCAAAGTCAATGCCCAAATCCGTTCAACACATTAGGTATTGGCTTATCACTTTCATTTTAACGCATATTCACAATTAACTCGTTGCACTTCGTGCATCATTTTATTTCTCCTTCAACATGTTACATTGCAACAACATCTCAAATCGTATTTTATAATTTGTTGCACTTGCAGCAACTAACATTTTTACGGCTCGTTGCATTCAATGCAATATACCCTTCGCGACTTTCTTAGCAAACATCATGTAATTTCTAAAACACATGCGACAAAATTACACGATTTGTATTAGACTTATTGTATGGAACATCCAGTGCGGCATCGAGTAGAGTCAAGAGTGATTTCAAGTGGTGGTGGGCAACTCTTTGGAATTGTAATGAAGCGAGCGTCCAGAGGAAATTGAGCCTAGAGCTCTGATACCAATTTGTCAAGCCCCGACCCGGAATCATCCGAATCATCGTCCTCGCAGGGGGCGTGATGCAAAAATCTTCTTTCCAAACCGACATTGTAATATTTATGTTGAATGATGCAACTTAGCTTATGATCTTGCTATATTCTCCTTAGGGTCAATTTCATGGCATATTCGAAAGCGTAAAGCATGTTATTCGAATTGAAATAGGCAAGCAAACAAGCAATCTCGTGTTTGATTCGTGGCACGACTTCTTACCAAGTCGACACATTCGCCCCTGCATCGACGCAAGGTGAATACCCCCCATTCCTTCCTTGTCATGTTATAAGTGCATCTCTAAGCAGGATCTATGTGCGTGATGCATACGTGCCTACACTTTCAACCCATCGTTCCTTAGCTATATGACGGTCGTTGGCGTATCCGCGTCGGAATGGACTAAAGGAGTTCCTTACTTTCTTTTCTCTCCTTCTTTTCTTAATATTTGTCGGGCTGCCCGGCGTTTAACGGGTGGGTTGCGGTCCCAACAACCGAAACGTTCCCGCTGTATACCATCATTTGCGGCTTTTTCCACCTATAAGACGAGTTCTACTCGTTGTAAGGATGTGCGCCTACAAAGATTATTCGATTCCCTCCTAGGCCAAGCGGTTCCGGGGCGCTCCGGCATTTAACCGTTTGGGAGAAACACTCGTGCACGAGTTATTATCACATTAATCTCAAGTCCATCCCAATCGACCATGCAACGCCCTTATTATTCAAGCAGTCAAATTCAAACAACCAAACATAGTCTTGAGTACGAGACTCAGACTTTATCATCTCGAATTTCTTTCGTTAACTTTATGTGTTCTTACGTTTCATGCTTCGTTTCAATGATTCAATGGCATCATGCCTCAACTCAATGCTCATCAACCGAACGACCCGAAGGTCTCGAACACCTTTCGAGGCATTATGTCATATCCGACAGTTCGGCCACATTCATGCCACAACTGTATTCTTTCGCAACAAAGCCATCTTTTATTATCTCGTGCATGTAGGCACGTTTCGACCGTATTTCCATGTTCTATGCCTTAGTGTTCAACGTCTGTGGCTTACGTGCTAGGGCGTTCGCCTATTGTCTTTCAATGTTCTAGCCTTATAACTCGTGCACAAAGGCACGGAATGGTTCGTGCACTAAGGCACTCGCCGAGTACAGTTATCCCATGTTCTTGCGGCTTGTGCACCGAGGTGCTCGCCCTTGCGATATCTAATGTCCCATAGCGACTCGTGCATATGATGCACGTTTCATTTCAATTGTTCTAACTTAGTGTTCGACTCACACTACGATTTACTTTCCGATCGGACCACGCCCGTGGCATCGATAGGTTAACTTAGCATACAATGATATATTTGACTTATCGCATGAAGGAGTAAAAAGAAGTCAATCCTCCCACCTTGAGTCGATTCGTCTTATCGTTTCGCCGAGCCGATGCGGCTCGATTTCATAACTTCGTTGCACGGCCACTCTCCTGACTTAGCCATTCGAGCACTTCGTGCTTCATTGAATTATACGTCCGATTTGGCTTACCGTGCCCAAGTCTCAGCCCGTCGCAAGGCGTCGATTTGATTTCGCGGACCCCTTACTAAATATGGAAAAAGATCGACCTCTAATATTTTCGCGTCAACGTATAACCTGCACACGAAACCAACTAAAATCAATACTTGTATCGATTCGGACTTGCGCCTTGGTCGATTCGATTTATTAGAATCTTCGAGCCGATTCAACGTACTCATCCTTCGGGGCAACGCGGCGCTTCGCATCGATTCACTCGATGCATTCTTTGGGACAAGGCAACTCTTCGCATCGACTTAGTTCGATGCGTTGCTCGGGACAACGTAATTCTCGTATCGATTCGCATCGATACATTTCATTCGGTCAACGCGACTCGCTGAGTCAACGCTTCAGCGTAATGCGCCGTACGGAGCAGGGCATTACAGTGCCAGTTCCGGTTCAAGTTAGAAGTTTGGTCAAGTTGTAAAGAAGGCTTGCAAACCAATTTGTTTTCATCATATTTCTGAAGTTGGCAAGTCCTTCGGATCAAAGGCTTGTGGATGTGAGGTAGTGCTCTTCGGAATTAAAGCACGTATTATAAGGATTTGCAAGCACTTCGGATTTAAATCTTGTATTTCACTGCATAATGGATTGAACAGCGAGCAGAGTACTCGAGACTGAACTAGTCCTCTCAGAAAAAAACAAGTATAAATCCTGGTGTTTGAATTTGTTTTTCTTCGGATCTCCTTCTTTTACAATACTGCCTGCTTCATATTAGTTGGTCATTGCCATATAGTTTTTAAGTGGTGATTATTATTTTGATGCACATACATGCACTCTATTCATCTCCTTCCCCCCCCCCCTCTAGAGGTGCTCAACGTTCCTACATACTAAGATAATTAATTTCCAAAAACATAGAACAACGAGTGTGCAAATGGGTTTACATCAACTTCATAAATACAAGCCCCTACTCTTAATATGGAGACAGTCAAGAAGAAGATCCTTGAGTTATTGCGTGTCACGGACTTAGTATTTTTGCCTACACTTCGCTCTATGCGGCGCATGACTTCCCCTCGAAGACACACTTGCCAAACGCTTAGCTAGATTGCTAAGACAAGAATTAAAAAATGTGAAGCAAAAGAAAGATTGGAATGTTAAAAACTTCACTATACTACAAAGCTTACAACTTATTGGGTGGTGAGAACAAATAAGGTCTTTCCCTTTAATAGCCTCAAGAGCTTTACAAGAATGACTAAGATTATATCATGTGTCCACCATCTAATGGTGAAAACTTTCTAGAACCTAGATATTTTCAATGTTTCATAATAAAGTATTCACATGATAAGAAAGTTTAGAGCTTCTTGAAACTGAGGAAAGTCTCATTAGAGTTCAAGAGAATTCCATCAATACTCCGAAAAAAATCAAAAACCTTCCAATTAAACCCCTTGACTTGATATATTATACAACATCGTCTCAATGGAACAAAAAATCTTGTACATAGCATGCTGCTGAAAATGATTTTCCTCAATGATGTAGCGTGGATTCTAATTCTGAATCCTTCTGGAATTTCTTTTTCTTTCTTTTTTAGTTTTATCTTTTTTATGATAGAGTTGTTAAGAATCATATTTCTTTTAGAACTCTTATTTTGACTCTCTTTTGTTAGGATAGCTTTATCTTTATTTGATTAGGAATAAAATTTGTGTTTGATTAAGGCTAGGTTATCATAAAAGTCCTATAAATAGGCACCTTCTGTATGCAGTTGGATAACAACTTTTTAGTCAATAAATTCTTCTTTGAGTTCTGAGATTTGTTCTCTCTCCTTCTTGGTTGTGGACTCAACTGTTCCGTGGATTCGGAACCCTCGCATGAGGTTTTCAAGCAACCTTCGTGCGGATGCTTCATCAGGCCATTCGTCGGAGTTTTTGCGGCACCGCTTCTCTCTCACCAAACGGTGGTCCAGTTATCTTCACCACCGATCGACTTGGCTATTGTCATCCACGATGGTAAGTCCGTTCCGCTATCATAGTGTGTCATTCAACCCTTCCTCGTGCCACAATCTTATCATCAAGAGCCAGAAGATTCAGATACTTAAAAGAGATTCTTGCCACATTCGTAGATGACCTGGGTGTGTCCACTCTTGTATGTCTTTGAATTTCATGAATTCATCATATTTCTTGAACCCCTCTGAAGTATTAATTCAAAATTCTGTATGAAATTTTGTACAACTTCCAATTGTCTGAAATATAGTAGACCTCCTTATTTTGATAAGTCAAACCCCTTGCATCCCCTCCCACTACCACTTCATTTAAAAAAAAACCATTTCTTGTTGCAACTCGTGAAAAAGCATACTCTTATCGTATGTTATAAGGGGCTGTTTGGATAGAAATAAGTCTTTGAAAGTGTAAAAGTGCACTTACAACAGGTTGAGTTACAGTGCACCTGCAGCGAGTGGCACTTTCCAAAATATGTTTGGATATAGTATTTTTTGTCTCATGCAAGTGGAAGAAAACGAGTTTGGTGTTTGGATGGTTGTTGAAAGTGGAGAGAAAAGGAGTTTTGTTGTTTGGATGAATGTTGAAAGTGGATGTTAGGGTTGAAGATAATTGAAAAACACATTAATTATCATAATTAAACAAATCAAATTATAATTAAATTTTTACTGATTAAATATCAAAGAATTTTATGTTCAAAGAATCAAATTATAATTAAAATTTTAATAATAATAATAATAATTATTATTATTATTATTATTATTATTATTATTATTATTATTATTATTATTATTATTATTATTATTATTATCTGAATGTTAATATTTTTAACTAAATGTGGTAAACGAATATATTATTAGCAGCTATGCACTTCTGCTTCCCCCTAGAAAATACAGAACCCTATTTCCTCCTCCATACATCTCCTAGTCGACCCTCTCTCCTCCATAAATCTCCTCCCTCCATTTCCTCCTTCTCCATACATCTCCTCCCTCCATTTCCTCCAAATCCTATATCCCAAAAACCCCACCGCCTCATCTGCCGCGAACCCTAGCCAACCTCCGCTGTCACCTGGCGTGCTCGCCCGCTCTAGCCGCGGGGTTCAGAATCTTTTTGTGGCGGAGCTCGACGACAAGGAACGACAGCATTGACGGGAAATCGGATCTTCTGGGGTGGCGTCGGCTCCAACAGCGACGGGGATCAGGGATCGGCTCCAACACCGCCTCCACCAGCCGGGAAACCCACTTATTTTTCAGTTCCTGTCCACTTTTCTGACATTGGACTCACTTTCCTCATCCTTGTCAGTTTCTTCAAAAAAAAAATTGGGAAGGTGAAAGTGATGAAAAAGGGAGAGACAGGAACTGCAACCTTTCAAATCAAGAAAAAATTCTTCACTTTCATCCTTGCAACCAAACAGCTTAACTCTTGCAAGTCCAGTACAGTTGCAAATTTTTTTCTCACTTTCACTCCACTTTTATCAAACCAAACAGCCCCTAAAACTAATGCAATTTCATTACTCCCTAAAGGGAACAGATAGAGGAGAGAAACAAGCTGCACCGGTATGTCCGACCCACTGAATAATTTTTCCACATAATGAATTGGGTTTAGTGAATAACTCCTAAAGCACAAACAAACAAAAAATAACTAACTTTTGGCATATGATGAGAAAAGTAGCATTCTGTATAATCCAACATGTTCAGTCAAAAAATCTGTCCAAGGTGTCGAGACATGGTAACTCAGAAGAAATTCGGACTTTTGACAACATTTAATGTTGTATGGAACGTAGTCCGACAGCAAGGCAAAATTTTACAGTACTTGAACAAGATGGATTCTTGAGGGGATAGATTCCAGAGTCCATCGCTAAATTATCATACGGGGGTATCAAGAAAATGTCCTTTGTACCCATCTACCCACAATACTATATTACTATATTTACCATTGCCGATAAACTTTGTAGTACCAAACGACCGTGGCAACTTGGGTTTGACAAAAAATATAAGTTTTTGTTGCAGAACCACCATAAAACCCAAGCAGTAATAAACAGCACCACCAATGAGAATGCAACTGACTATAAGGAACCAAGACCAAATTCTCATACATTAAACAAGCAGAAAAATAAACGCTTGAATTTTAAAAGTTCAAACACAATTGGTCGGTAAACAGAATTTCAGCTCAATACACCTAATAAAGGAGCCATACACAAGGAACAGTAGGTGCTTAGATAGTAGAAACAGCATAATGCAGTTATAAGCTCCATCGGAATTATTTACTTGATCAATGAGAAATTATGCACAACCATCCCATGGCTGCTAACAGTTATTTGTGTAAAGCAACTGCAAAAAGTATCATGGGCTAAACTATATCCATTTTGTGACGCACAATCTACTGAAGAGCACAAGAACATATTCAGGCCAACCATAAGCATTTGACAATTCCACCATATTTAAGCATATGAAACAGAAATCAAGTTTTTCCAGCATTGTCGTATCTAACTTTTCAAATCATATCCTGTTACATAATTTACTAAAGCTATGGGAGATGTTCCTGAAACACATTGTCTACCCGACTGTGCGGAGTCGGACACAATTTTAAGTAAAAAAGGCAATCCAGGGATACAAACCTCAGAATACCAGACCACCATCAACACTAAGTACACTAGTGTTAAATACGGACTTTCAAATTTGTGGCCAAAGTTGAAGCAACTCAGTAATGATCATATCGGTCATGACGCCTGCAAGAAGAGAAAAAAGAGCAAAACAAGAGTAGCCAGTGTTAACTATCTCAAAAGGCAATATTAAATTCATATGGCAAAAAGGGCCAAGTAATTCATATATCAACACTTTATACACAAGTTGAGAATAAATCACATTTCATAGCTTGTGTCATACTGGTCAGCAGTAGCAAGGTTCTCTGAGGAACTGTACACCACATGATAAACAGAAAAATAGGACCAGATATCTCAATGTGTCAAAGATCTCTGGAAGCATTTCAACTAAGCACAGAAACACGCTCCCTGGTTTGAACATTGAAACTCAGGCACTAATTGTACCAAATAAGAAGAAAGAATTCGTGTATTGAAGTTGTACCTAAAAAAAGTGAAGTCAAAATGATTGTGCCAGTTCGAGGATGGGCAAATTCACAACAGATGCTCAAGCCAACAATGTTAAATTAGATGGGCACAGATATATATACACTGTAAAAGATGGGGCAAACCGAACAGACAGGAAACTATACAGGACACCAATTTATAGACAGATACAAAACACAAAGTAAAAGAGAGTAGTACACAACACAAGGGTTGGCAATATTAAGGGTTAAGGGCAATATGTCAGCATGCACTCTCACAAAATGAAAAGACCTAGCATAAGTACTTGGAAATATAAGGGTGAAGGTAATGTGCAAACAAAGAATAGAAATTGCACAGGCACATCAGGTCATATAGAGCAACAGGAGCTCAATGGTTGGAAGAAGAAAAAGAACACCGGTAAGAAGCAGCAACGGTACTGCAGGACAATGCTAAGACTGTTCATCAACCAGAGATGGTGACGATCATAAATGAGAGATATAGTTATTGAAGTTCAATCATGACTAAGAGAGAGAAAAGCATCAAGTCCTTTTTTATATTGCTTCTACCTGTGTCGATCATACTCTCTAGTTCGATCCTTGGACCTAGAACGAGACCTTCGTCTGCTCCTAGAATCATAACTGCGAGACCGATCAGAATCTCTACCCTGCTCACGATCATATCCACGATCCCTATTATGTAGATCATGGCCCCTACTTCCGCGATCCCCCCTATCTCGACTACCACCTCGGTCCCCTCTATCTCGTTCACGGTCACGGCTTGCTCCCCTGTCCCGATCTCCACTTCGCTCTTTTGACCTTAAATAAAAAAGAAAGGTACATGTCATTGTCAACTACAGTGAAGTAATCAATAAAAACAATGTTAGAAATCATAGTCCAGATTTATAAACGTGCTTGGAAGGTAAAATGTTACCTTCTGTCATCTTCAGAACGATCCACCTTTCGACTTTTATTTCTCTCCTCCTGTCAAGGTATATTATTATAAGGAAAACAACTTGCAAATTGAAGTAATCAAAATGACCGCTAGACATGGAACTAATCTCATCTAGCAAATAACCACAATATTATAGTAACTATAAATTGTTAAAAAGATTTGTGATCCAATCAAACAAAGGGAAAGAACCCTCCGTTCTGTTAAAGATTCATCAACCGAATCAGGTTTTACAACAGTTCCTGATCTAAACAATTTTTGGATACCAAGCAATTAACACATTCATGTCTTCTTATCATATGTGCACAACACTGCATAAAAGTCGGGAGGAATCTTACAGAAAATAATCCCAAAACTGTCATGAGATTAGCAAAAGTACAGCTGGCACTACAGTATGCACCAGGATTACAAGTCCTCTAATTTGCATGTATCTGGCGTGTTATACATTCTAAGCCATGTTTCTGTGAGAATGGTGATGCAACAATTTTCCTCATACTGACCATTAAGTACTGAAACGCTCTGAATACTATCCATCTACTATCAAATCAGTTTCTCCAAAACCACCTGGGTGGTTCCATATTTATAGAACCACCTTATGTTACATCACTTGGATTTGAATTGAAAAGGTGAGATTAGAAGGCGTAGGCCCCACCACCTTTTCATCTCATCCATCAAATTCAAATCCAAGTGATGTAACATAGGGTGGTTGCATTTTATGAGACCACCCGGGTGATTCTAGATCACTGCTCTCTCTCTCTCTCTCTCTCTCTCTCTCTCTCTCTCTCTCTCTCTATATATATATATATATATATATATATATATATATATATATTATGGCAAACACGGGAGCGGGCGAACAGGCGATTGCGGATACTAGGATCGGACGTGTCTGGGAGCCTGGCGCCCCCGGCGGTGGGCCGGCCAGGGTCGGAGCGGCCGGCAGGGGACCAACCGAGGGCGGCGCAAGCAATGGCGGCCAAGGCGGCGGCGGCGACAATCTGTCTAGGGCAGAATCGATCTGGAAGCGCCTGGCCAAGACAGACGCGGAGGGTGGCGGCGCGGGAGCTACTGGCGCCGACGGTGGCGGCGCAGCTGGGCCTGGTCGGACCATGACCAATGTGGCGGGAGCGACGGAGCAGCGGTCAAGGGCGTCACGGCCAGCGGGGGGTCGGCTAGGGGCGGTGATGGCTTGGGTCGGGTTCTGACCGGGGTCGAAGGCATTAGGTAGAGGCGATCGACGGGATGACTCGGAGGAGGCGGCGGGATGGACAACGGTGATTAGAAGGCGTAACTTGAAAGGGGTTGGCGAAGCTCGTCGGCTAGGTGGAACTTCGAGGGGCGACCACAATAGGGGTGGTCACGTAGCACGGAGACATTAGCGATGCAAGCCGGGGGGGGGGGGGGGGGGGGGGGGGGGGCTAGGAGGCCGGAAGGGAGGTCTCGCCAAATGCCAAACAACGTGCATACCACCAATGCCTCAACAACGATGGTCGACGGTGGGTAAGGGAAAGCAAGTAGTTGGAGAACAACATATGCCGAAATCATACGCAGATATGTTGAATGGAGGGGGGTAGCTTGCCAGCACAGATGTCTTATGTTCAACCGAAGATGGTGGGCACAACACTTCGGACGACACTGACGGAGGAAGATCTTGCTGAGACTGCGGACTACTGGCGCAACTCAGTCATTCTATATGTGCTTGGCTCAAGACCGTTCTACGGACAGTTCCGGACGTACGCGGTGCAAGTTTGGAGACCGAGGGGCAGTATGGAGTTTTTCTCACGAAAAAATGGCTTCTACCTCGTGCGTTTCTGCTTACAGGAGGACATGGAGCGGGTCCTCCAGGGAGGAACGTGGACCTTTGATGGCAGGCTTATTATCATGACGGCATGGACACCTGAGTCGACTTATGAGCATGAAGTCCTCACAATTCCAGTCTGGATCAGACTACCGGGTTTACCAGCTAATCATTGGAGTATCTCCATGATGATGAAGATTGCCAGTGTCATAGGCAAGCCAATCAAGGCCGATGATGCTACGGCATACAGAACCCGTATGGGATATGCACGGATCTTTGCTGAAGTAGATGCGAGTGCTGACTTGCCCCCTTTTGTTGAGTATGAGGTGCCTTCCTGTGGAGTCTTTCGCCAGACGGTGCAGTATGAGTTTGTGTCTCCAGTGTGTTGCCATTGTAAATGTTTTGGGCACCCCTCGAAAGGATGCCCGGTAGGGAAGGTCGGGGATATGGGAGGACAAGGCGAGAATGATATTCCTGGAGGTAGAGGACTTCGTATAGGTAGTAGGGTACCTCATCCGCAGGAGGCGACCACATCTATGATGGAGGGGGTTCAACCCAGTGCAGGGGACTGCTACAGCCCAGGCTAATCCTCTCTCTCAGTGGGCGGACCGGGTAATGCACTCATGGAGACATGACAAATACTGGAGGCCATCATGGCATTGAGGCGGGAATTGAGAGCGGAATGGAGACGAAACAAGTCTTCAGGCCGACCGAGTGGGCGCGGCGGAATGAAGGTGATAGAACATACCAACCAGCCGAAGGAGAGCACAAGCAGGAAGCGCCGGACGGTGATACCTAGAGAGGATAGAGGGCAGGAGGCGATAGAGATTCTGACTACGGGCACCTCTGATCTTTGCGTAGCTAACCCCAGATGGAAGGTCCATTGTGACAGTGGAGGTGATCTCTGCGGGTTTAGCCCACCTTTTGAGACGTCTCCGGAAGACGCAGCGACTGGAGGTCAGACGATGGAGCACGCTATTTCCCCTAATGGCGACTCTGGAGATGTTATGGGGTCATTCCACGGATATTAAATGTCTATCTTAGCTTGGATATCCAAGGTGCGTGTGTGATAGGGAGAAAGAAGGAGATCAGAGAGGTGCTGAGACGGGAAGCTTGCTCCATTGCAGCACTACTTGAGACTAAAATTATGTCTCCTAGATTGTTATAACGTAGGACCCAACATCAGTGGTGTCAGATGCATAACCTGGAGGTAGGAGGGGTGGCGCGTATCTGGATGAGTTGGGACAACAAAAGCTGGACTGGTCAGGTAATTCACTTGTCAGATCAGCTGATTGTTGTGTCCTTCACTAATAAAGGGGGGATGGCTTTCATCTTGGGAGCGGTGTATGACAACAACGACAGGCGGCTGCGGAAAGCTTTATGGGAGGAGATTTCCCAAGTTAGTGTTGTAGCTGAGCATCCGTTCCATGTGACATTGTTGTTGATGGGGGACTTCAATGCCCTACTTTTCAGTCATGAAAAAAGTGGGAGGTCGGCGTGTCCCAGACGGAGTCCTGTAGGACTTCCAAAGTTGTCTTCTGCGCTCTGGGTGCAGGCAGTGGAGAGAACGGGCCACATCTGGTCTTGGCATAATAAGGCCACACACAAACGAGTTGCTTGCCAACTTGATCGTGCTTTGGCAAATCGGGAGTGGTTTACAATGTTCCCGGATGTGGTTGCTGAGTGCCTCCCCACATCTGGTCTTGGCATAATAAGGTCACACACAAACGAGTTGCTTGCCAACTTGATCGTGCTTTTGGCGAATCGGGAGTGGTTTACAATGTTCCCGGATGTGGTTGTTGAGTGCCTCCCAGCTGGTACGAGTGATCATTCGCCAGTTCACATCCATCTATCGACGGTTGTCCCCCAAAAGGCACGACCATTCAGGTACAACAACAAATGGAGCTGTATAACGAATTATGTGAAGGTTTTCCAGGCGGGTTGGGGCTCTCCTGTTGAGGAAAATCCTCAATTCCGCATGGTTCAGAGGCTGAAGCGGGTGAAAGCGGGTTTGAAATTCTGGACGAAAGGTTCACAACATACCTCTCTCACAGATAAGGAGGACCAGCTTTGGGAGGCACAGATTGCTCTACAGGAGGACATTCTCAATAGTGACCTTGCAGCGGCGGAGCAGGACCTGTGTAAGGAAGTCGAAGCCCTACGCACACTGGAAGAGATCGAACTGGCTCAACGAGCCAAATGCAGCTGGCTGTGGGACGGCGACAAGTACTCCATGTTCTTCTATGATATCATCCGGGCTCGCCAACATCGCAATCATATCTCTAAGCTATATGCGACTGATGGCAAAGAGGTGGTTAACGCTACTGCATTACAGGAGGAAGCAGCCAGGTACTATACTGAGCTTTACAATCAAACTTCTTATCTATCCGACTTTTCTGAGATTGGTTGCAAGAGGCTGGTTACCCCTCTGGGTAACAATGTACTTCTGGCACCAGTGACTATGGAGGAGATTGAAGCTATTGTACGTCATACGGATCCGAACAAATCTCCTGGCCCAGATGGTTTTGGGAGTCAGTTCTATAAAGTACAATGTGATAATCTGAAGGAGGAAGTGCTGGAGATTGTCCGTGACTTCTTTGACAACGGCAAGCTGCTTAAGGAGCTAAATCGTACTTTTCTGACGCTTATACCGAAAAAGGAAGGAGCAACGTCTCTTAGTGATTTTTGGCCTATCTCCTGTTGCAACTTTATATATAAAGTTATCACTCACTTGATGTGCAGACGAATGGAGCGGATTATGCAGGGCCTGGTGTCTAGTAACCAAGCGACTTTTGTGAAGGGACAGTCTATTGCCGATAACAGTATGTTTGCCCATGAGCTGATCCGGGACTTCAACAAACCGAAAGAAGATAAAGTGTGTCAAACTAGATCTGCGGAAGGCATATCACTCGGTCAATAGGGAGTTCGTGTGCCATATTATGCTTGCTATGAGATTTGATCGTACTTGGGTGAATAGGGTCTGGGTCTGCATTTCTACGCCCTCGTTCTGTCCTTGTCAGGGTCAGCCGTATGGCTTCTTCAGCAGTTCTAGAGGACTTCGGCAAGGGGATCCGCTATCGTCATACATTTTCACCTTGGTCATGGAGTACTTCACATTGCTTATGGACGTGGCGGTCTATAGGCCAGATCACCCCGCTGTACAAGCGGGTGCATCCTCAGATATCCCATCTTATCTATGCGGATGATTTGCTGGTCTTTCTGGTTCATTCGCGACGTGGGATTATAGCTTTGAACGGAATCATGGAACGGTTTGGCTCCCTGACTGGTTTGCAGCTAAACAAGTATAAGAGTATAGCCTACTTCAATAAGCATTGTCATCAAACGGAAGAGAAGGCTCTACTTGGTATTGAGAAGGGAGAGTTACCAGTCAAATATTTAGAAATTCCGTTATCTATCAACTACGCCAAAGAGACCGAATGCCAAAGTCTGGTGGACTATTCTCAGCGGCGTCTGGAGGGGTAGCATGCCTAAAGTTTATCCTTTAGAGGGCGCATTGAGCTAGTTCGATCCGTCATCTATGCCATCGCTCGATTCTGGCTGCAGACTCTCATGTTGCCATCTGCGACCATTAGTAAAATAGAAAGACTCTGTGCCAACTTCATTTGGAGAGGAGGCCTACACTCTATAGGCTGAAAGACTCTTTGCAGACCTCAGGAGGAGGGAGGTGCGACCTACAGTCTTTGCGGATCCTGCGCGAGACTGCGGGAGTGAGACAAGCTTGGCGATTTCTCGCCCAGGATTCCTTGTGGGCGGTATGGATGAAGGGGGAGGTATACGAAAGACCAGTCCTTTGGGGAGGTCAGAGTCAATAGCAACGACTCCGTTACTTGGAAGAACCTTCTCTCCTATCGGACTACTCTGAAGGGGCTTATTTCCAGATCGATAACAGATAGAGAGACTACTGATTTGTGGTGGGATCCTTGGACCAACCAAGTGAGCTAGGCGGATCGAATTGGTAGGCAAGCGCTACCAACGGCGGGAATGAGGGCCCGGGTGAGCGCTATTCTACGGGCGAGCGAACCTTCACCTTATGACGAGACAGTTTCGGCAGGAGATTGAAGCGGTCCATGTGGATACTGAGAGTACGGATGGGGATCGATGGGCGTGGACAGACACTGGACAGCATATCTTTCCCCAATCGATCGTCTACGCGTCTATTAGGGAGGTACACCCTCCCATGGAGCTGGCTCAGGTGGTGTGGACCAAAGGGGTGGCCTCCAAAATACAATTTTGCTTGTACAAACTTTGTCTTGGGAAGTTGCTTACTAGAGACCGTCTGGTGAGGTTTGGTGTGCAGATTCCATCACAACTGTGTGAGCTATACAAGCAAGACCATGAATCTATGGAGCACATATTCTTTAGATGTTCCTTCTCATCATCCGTTTGGCAACATCAGTGTTCTCAGCTCAGCTTACAGACTCATGACTCTTGGAGCTGGAGAGAGGAAGTCGCAGATATCATAGCCGAAAGGAACCGGGGTTCCCAGTGGTACAATACAGCAAGGATTCGGTTGGCGGCTGCGGTCTGACATATTTGGAAGGAAAGAAACAATAGACGCCCACTATAGGGGTGATACACAATATAGAATTCGATGTAAAAGTGATGGAGAACTTTAAGTCTCCACCAAGATCTGCCTTATAAACTCCTCAAATTTTATATATACAAAGTACCTTTTTCAAATATATATATATATATATATATAGATATATATATATATATATATATATATATATATATATATTGAAGAAGGTAATTTTTGTCATGATCGCCTCCCACCGGGATTCGAACATCGTCCCCTCTGGTCTTATGTCTCCACTCTAGCCACTTGAGCTACCAAGTCTTGACAATCTCCTCTCCAAACTTGCTTCTCGTAGGATATTTTTTCTTGTGAAACTTTTCTTTTAGCAAATAAATATTGAATCTTGTGGCATACTCGTCCTGCAACACTTTGTGTCCTATCATTGTTCAGTCATTGGCCCTTCTTAATTTTCATCTTATAACTATACTTTGCACCCGAATTCAAATTGATAAGTTCATATGCAACTCTTAGACTTCCTCTCAATGAAGTCATACTTCAATATTGACTATCTCCCCATAACAATTCAATTTATTGTCCTAGTCATTGAAATATGGCTTACACGCTAACTATTTCATCGTTTTCTGTTCCACTCAGAGAGTTCAGCGTACAACCTTCTAGTTTATTCTTTTCTTCATGCATATATATATATATATATATATATATATATATATATATATATAGATAGAGAGAGAGAGAAAAGGGAGGTGAGGTGCCACCTTATGGTGGTGGCTATTAGGGGTTGCAACTTGGGCGGGCTAAACCCGAGCCCGATCGGGTAAACCCGTTGATGGGTTGGGTTAGGGTTGAAGATACTCGGGTTTGGGTTAAAATATTTGAACCCGATCAAAAATTGGGTTGGGCTCGGGTTCATGTGTCGGGTTACCCGAAGAACCCGAAACCCGGCTTATATATATATATATATTATATATATATATATAGTTTCATACTTCTTAAATAAAAAGTTTACAACCTAAACTTTTCCACCCAAACTCTTCAACTCCTCATCTTAAATTATATTTTAGTTTATATTTTGTAATGATCAAGACTTGATTGCTATTTGATTATGTGTTTAAGATTACTTTTGCTTAAAATTATTTCAAATATCATATTAGAGCCCGATAAACCCGATGGACCCGATAAACCCCTAGTGGCTATGTGTCACCCCCTATGCTATTATCATGTTTTGAAAAGTGTGCAAGTGCATGATGATAGCATGGGAGGTGACACATAGCCACCTCACCATGAGGTGGTACCTCACCTCCCTTATTCTCTCTCTCTCTCTCTCTCTCTCTCTCTCTCTCTCTCTATATATATATATATATATATATATATAATATATATATGTGAAACACTCCACGCATGGTGCTGCTATATTTTTGTATGAAAAATCCTTAGAAGCCAGAAGCGGAAGCAGGGGAACGCGACTACTTAGAAGAGTCTAAAGTTGAGAGCGTGATTTTAGCGTGCGCTAATAAAGAATTTATGTTTATTAATTATTGGTATCAAAACTTATAAATATCTTAATATTTATTAGAATTTATAAAGTTCAGTTCGAAGTTACAGAGAGATCATTCGCATGTTAATTTTTTATGATGCCAGGTAAATAATCTTTAGTTTCTTGGTAATTTGATAAACGTGTATTAAAAATTCTAACTTTCTTCCCAACATTTATGTCATCTTTTAAAATTATGGTCATATTATGGAAAACGCTCATGTCGTCGGAGAAACGCGCTTCCGTCGACGGAGAAACGAGTTCCCGTCGTCGAAAAAGCGAGCTCCCAAATAAGAACCGTCGAATCGAGATTCGTTGACCTTCTAGGAGTTCCTGGCTTCTAAGGAAAAACCTAATGCATCCTAAAAACAAACAATTAAACAAAAAAGCACATCTACTATAGTTCATTATGAATAAAATAATTCAGTATATTTAAACAAAAACTAAATAAGTTGACAAAGTGGTGTCCCAGTATTTAGACAGTAACCCCTGAACAACTAAGAAAAGGCAATAGAAAGAGAAATTATATTTTTATCTAACTGGATAATACCTGCCAGTAAAGGCCAACACAAATATTCATGAACATCTAACTATATGAATATTCTATACTCGTTCACACCAACAGATATCAACTAAAACTAAACAGTTAGCCGTGCATCTATCTGCTAATGCAGGAAGCAGAACTTCATCCTAAAGCTAATTTACCTGTTTTGACAAGAAAGCCTATTGACCACAATACTGATGCATGATGGGCTAGAATCCAGCACATACGAAAGAAAGAAAATAGCCTCCTAGCAAACTGGCCTCAGCATGTTTGCTATGGAATAGCATATATTATTAATTAATATGTATTTCTCCATCAGATATCTTGGAGGCATGATACAGTAAGTTAATGAGACTCACAACCAAGGTTCGCACTATCGGAATTGGTATCAGACCCTTCTTATGAGTATCGGGATTGGCGTGGTATCGGGGTTTCGGATCGGAGTATCAGATTTTTGGTATCAGAAAGCAAATAATTATTGATAAATCATTAAAATTTTAGAAGAAAAAAAAATTATACATTTAGGACTAATTTTAAATATTTCTTGTGTTGTTTCTTAGTTGTTTTGGAATTGAATAAAACAGTAGTCACCATTGCCGATTGGTTTACCTGCGGTAGATAAATTTTCTTCTTTTACATGCTTTTAGAACCCTACTATGCTTTTACACCCTTGTTGATTGGTCTTTTCGTTCAATTTTCTTTGTTGAATTGACTGAAAAAGAGAGCCCCAATATCGATATTGGTCGTATCGGATCGGTATCGGCCAATACTACAAACTATGATTCATGATTCAAACATAACCACATAACCGAAAACTCACTGATGCCAGACATAACTGAAACTCTTTATGGCAGAATGTGTACATTACCAGCATCTGACCAACATGTTCAGTGTTTGGACTTCAAGCGATCAGGACAAACAGATATCACAAGACTAATATAACATGCAAATTTAGGGGAGGGTTCCTTTGTGATTTAAATTTACATCTTTGGTATCCAAGCATAAGCAGGATAATAGATCTGTTTATAGAATTGGAAGTACAAGGGAATCAAACAAACAAAGCTGCAAACGGAAAGGCTAAAAACAGCAGAATCTCACCTGCATTTCTGCTAACTTCTCCCGATTTGCATATATCCCAAGTGAAGTTTGCCTCCAAAATGATCAGCCAAACGACGATCACTGAGATCCATACACCAATAAGAATAGCTTACTAACAATCTGATGCATATAGTTTTTATAGAGCTCCTGCTGGTTATGACACATTTTACCCAGAAAATCTAAAATATAATTTACTATAGGAAACAAAAAAAAAACGCACATTCTTTAGCAGCAAAAGTTTTCCTCGTAAAACTGGGCAAAAAGCCTGCTGGTAACAAGGTGTAATACCCAGGTCAAAATCTGTATTACTTGAAGACCCAAATGCTAGCCTAATGCAGCCACAAATCCTAGGGACATGACAGTAACTGCAAGGTTAAGAGATGCAACAATTTTACCTGTCATAGACGCTCAGGAAAGCTCCACAAATGTCACATACACGTAATTTTTGATCAGTCTGCAGAATGGACACAAATTTTTCGTTTCAATATATCTTAGCAATGCTAACCACTATCATTAAAACTAACAAGATTGGCCAGACTACTCTTATAGCATAAAATCTAAGGGCTGATACAGAAAACAGATAACTACTTACAGGGTAAGAACATAACAGCAGCACATATTAAACATACTAGGTCTCATGATGTAACAGGAAGCATACGCCTTCTGATACCAGTGTAAATAAAGCATTATTCCTTGAACCAATCATGTTTCATTCCACCAAAGAAACTTTAGGTTCCCCTGTGAAAGATATCGTGGATACTTCAGAGACAAGGTTGTCATTCACTCAAGGGTGTGATTAACACGTGCAGACAGGTTCGACATGATCCTCTTGATAGTGTAGACAGAATAACTACGCAACCAGATGGGTGTAGAAATTTGAACTTTTATCGAAGATTTAAAACAAAACGCCTCATGGTATATATATATATATATATATATATATATATAGTTGAGTATTTAAACTAAAATACAACATATGAAACTATTGTCATCATAACATAACTTTTTTTAAGGAATCAATTTTCCTTTCATAAACTGCTCATTAGATATTGTCAAGAACTTGCAGGCTTTAAATAACATATTATGAATATCGCTAACATCTAAGCCTTAGACATACCAAAAACCAAAAAATGGGACATGAAAGCACACTTACAAGTTTTAAGAATCAAAATAAATTATATTAAACAATTGAACATTATATTTGTTGCGAAGTTGCAAATAATAATGAACTTCGTTTATTTTGGGAAAAGATAATACAATATATAGGAGATGGTAGGTCTCGCCTAGAAGTTGCCTGATATGGGGACTAAAACTTAGGCTAATAATAATAATAAAGCAAAAAATACATAAAAAGAGCTATATACAAACTCCCATGAAAATTGGAGCGAAGATGTCGAGAAAAACATTCGGAAATAAGGTGAAGACAAGTCGCCGAGGCAAAGAATTAGTATGTCGGCAAAAGAGATAAAGTCGGAATATGGTGAAGCCATGGAGGAAAGTGGTACACCAAGATCTAAGAGAAGGCTCTTGAGCCAGGTAAGCTCGGAAATAGCATATGTCATCGAGCGACGTTCAGCCTTAGTTGAGGAATAGGCTACAAGTGTATGTTTCTTGATGTTCTAGGTTGACAAAATTGCCCTCAAAGAAATCGTCGATCGTCTATAGGCCCAACATAGTCGGCAATTTGCATAGGTCGTAAGAGTGAGAGAAAAGGGGATGATAGACAAGTCCTTGACTAGGAAAATTCTTCAAATAACGGACAATGCACTCAATGACATGAAGATGGGAGATCCTCGGTGAGTGCATTATTGATTGACGTTCTCATGACAAAGGAGAGAACATGACGAGTGACAATCACTAATGACCTAACCCACAGGCATCATATATATCAGAATTGGGCAAGAGAGTCGAAGGAGTTAAGAATGGAGAGCCCCAGATTCGGCTACACTGGGGTATTACTGGGTCAACATGTTGAGAAACCAGAATCATTTATAGTATCAAGACAATTTTTTGTTGAATCTTCAGTGTCCAAGAAATAGCACGAGGGAACAAGGTCTTTGGAATGAAAATAAGCAGATGGATGGGTATTGACCTTGGTAATGCCAGCATGGTCATCTCCATAATGTCGTGCACATATACAAGAACGGAATCATTGTGCCATGAGTTAGCTTAGTGAATAAAGAGGGAATCGACAACACTTCATGTAAACCTGCAACTTGTCAAACCAAGCTCGAGAAAGACTAGTTGAGGCCATAAATAACTTTTAGGAGAGATCACGAGAGATGCTTCCATACTCTCTGTAGCTCTCATAACAAGGGGTTGTTGCATGCAGGTACTCTTAGTCATGTCGCCATTAAGGAAGGCATTTTTAATAACTAGCCAGTATAATGACTAATGACCATCGACGATGAACGACAAAAGAGAATAAAACCCAAACGGTACTAAATTTGGTCGGTGGCAAGAATGTCTCCTCATAATCAATGTCATATTATTGGTAAATTCCAACAGCACACAACACCAAACAAGCTTTTAATATTTCATCTGAAGTATACTTAGCATTAAGACCCATGGGCAACTCACAGGGGAGTATCCTGTAGATAAGGGAACACCGTCTCAATTGCCTTTAGACCATAGCATGTCTCCTCATCCATTACAGCTCATCAACTTGGATGCTAAAGTGCCTCCTTTATTGAAATAGGAGGAGAAATAGGGAAAAGGGAGAACAAAAACTTGGAGTGAGTTGATGGTAAGAAACGAAATTCGCAATCGGTTGCATAGTGCAAGTGCAATGTCTCTTACGCAAGGCAATAAGGAGATCATCCAGAGTAGGAACAAATAAAGGCTGAGATATAAGTCGTACAATATCAACCTGCTACTTACACTAGCAAGGGGGGCAAAAAAAGAGGAGATTAAGTCCTTGTAGGAGACTCGATCGCTATAAAGGAATAACTAATGGCTCGTCTGGAAATATAAGTGGCCGAGGAGGTTCAGTTGGTTAAGGATGAGAAGACGAGAAAGGTGGAAAGTAGGGTCATGTTCAAAAAATAACGTCGGAAGACAAGGGAGGTGGAAAGTAGGGTTATTGTTTGAAAAATAATGTTGGTAGATGTTATCTTCTTCTAACTGCTCGAAAAATAACGCCGGTAGATGTTATCGTCTTCATGTCACTGCTCGAAAAATAATGTCGGTAGATGTTATTGTCTTCTGAGCAGAAGGAGAATAACGGATTGCCTTTCTCCTAGAATAGCCAACAAAAACATATTTAGAAGCCAACAGAGAAAATTTGTTAAACCCTGGCGAGATGATAAAGATATTAGGTGCAACCAAAATACCTTATGAACTACCAAGAACAACTCTTTAGATGGAAAGAGAATAAGAAACGAAGATACGTGGTTGAGCACGACGAAAGGCCGTGTAGTCAAAGGTGTGTCCCATGCGCGCCTAAGGCGAGCCTTGCACGTAGGCGCAGGGACAACCTCATTACTCTCTAGGCAGGGCACAATCCTTCAGGTGCTCCTTTCCCAAGGCGTTGTGGAACAGCAAAGGCATGCATGTGTAAAAATTAACATATGGGCCAATTTATACAGTCCATAAGAAGAAAAAAGAGCAGTTTAAAGAAGAAAAAGAGCAACAGCCAAATTTATACATGACAGCAGGTTAGGTTAAAGGAAAAAAGAAAAAAGAGAAGAAAAGAAGTACATTTGTCAGCAGGTTAAAGAAAAGAAAAAAAAGAGCACCAGGAGATGAACTGAGAAGAAAAAAAAACTCGAGTACTTACCTGCCGCTAGCGGCGGTGGCTCCTTCCAGTGAGCCTCTCTCTCTCTCTCTCTCTGGTTTTTTTTTACTAATTTTTTACATAACTCGGTCTCTCAAGTATAGTTTGAACTGAATTTTTGTACATAAATCCTTCTTAATTTTGTTGACTACTAGTGCTGCTAGTTCACTTGGTTATATTAAACTTTTAACATGTTTGTTTTATTTCTTACATTAGTAATTTAGTGTGTGTGTGTATATATAAAATTTTGTGTCTCGTCCCGCTCGGACGCATGTCTTATGCCTCAGACGATAGATCATTTGCGTCGAGTGCACCTTGCACCTTTGACTACCTTGCATAAGGCATACATAACACAGTGTAAGCAAACCAAACTTCTACTATTGCAAGGAATATTCAACTGAATAGGATAGGGACACCTCCAAAAAATGTCGATTCATGCGTGCAGCATCACCATTTATATAAGCTATTAGCCCCATGTCCTTCAACAAGCATAACATGAGTTTCAAGACCCTTAACCACAGAGAAGCATAGAGTGTGATTGAACAATCACATGTAAAACAACTCACTAATATAAGATTATATGTAAGAGCCGAGAAGGGCTATAACCGAACGAAGATGCAGCTAAAATGTAAGCAACACCATGCCAAAGCTAATGATCGGTAACAATTCTCCGTAACCATCGTAATAAATGGAGGAAAGAAGTATTAGAAGAAGAGAGACGTAACGGAGGAACATGATTGGTGGCATTGGAGTCAATTACCTAAGAACACTAGGAAATGCATGTTATGCGTGCAGCATCACCATTTTGAAGAGGGGTACAAGCACGTGACGTTTGATGAACAATCTCATGTGCCACAGATCCTAGCAATCCTTACTAGCATGAGCATTTTTTATGCGAAGAATTTTGACAAAAAACAAGAATTATGTATGAAACAATCTTGAAGCAAGAAGAGCCAAGCCATACAAAAATGACAAATATACATAGCAAAATAGCGAAATCCGAATAAGCTTTGAAATTTGTATGGTTCCATATATATGAATGCAAGAGAGAGAATTGGGAGTCACTATGCTCGTTAACAAGAGAAAATGACCATTGATAATGCTTGCGCATATTACTTTTTTCATATGGAAAATTCGATAGAGATAATTCATGTAGTCATTTTCAGAGTAGAGAGTACTTCCAAAGTAGAAGAGAGAATGTCAAATCTAAAGATGCAAAACAATGGTCTACGGATGGTTGAATATCGATTTTATATAAGCTATTAGCTCCATGTCCTTCAACAAGCATAACATGAGTATCAAGAGCCTTAACCACCCTTAAACACAAAGGAAGGGGCATAGAATGTGACTGAACAATCACATGTAAAACAACTCACTAATATAAGATATATGTGAGAGCCGAGAAAGGCTATAACCGAACGAATATGCAGCTAAAATGTAAGCAACACTATGCCAAAGCCAATGATCGGTTAACAATTCTTCGTAACCACCGTAATAAATGGAGGAAAGAAGTATTAGAAGAAGAGAGATGTGACGAAGGAAAATGATTGGTGGCATTGGAGTCAACTATCTAAGAACACTAAGAATGCATGTTAACCCTGAATCTAGAGATGTTGCAAGTAGATATAGACATATAAGAATGTTGAAACATCTTCGTCGATACAACAACATAGCCGAAATAATGAATCAAAGACGAAGTAGTTGAGCAAATAGTCAGAGTAGAGCACTGACTTGAGCGTAGGAGAATGAGATAATTTACAACGACATGACCACCGCAACGACAAATGCGTCAACCACCACGAGAATTAGAATGGTAAAGCCAATATCCACCATGATTTGATAGATGAGGTGTAGAAGTCGTAGAAAAAGAGATGCTTATAGAGAAATCCATATGAGAGATCGATAAAGAAGATAGAGTTGTTGTCAATGTTAGAGAAGACGGCACAAAGGTAAGGACCAACTACAATCTATAAAAAGAATGTTGGTAAGGAGAGAATCTCTCTAACATCCAAGTAGTTGGTGAGAATATGTAAGTGTAGGCCACGACCGTATATTGGAGAGGAGTGGTTGGATGTAGAGACTGAAATAGAGAGCTACGATAGATGAGATTGAAACTAAGCGGATGTTTGAGATAAAAAAAAAAAAGAGGGAGTTATAATGGTTGAGATTGAAAGCGGGTATGAGGTTAAGATTAACATATAGGAAAGAGTTATAACTTAAAATGGTTACGTTGGAACGTAATAGAATGATTGAGATTAAAAGCAATGGTGTTGAAACAATGGTGTTGTTGTTGCTATCACAAATGTAAAAAGCAATGTTGTAAAAATCGCTAGGCGGACTCGGTGCGGCGGAAGTCCGCCTAGCGCCTAGCCCGCCTAGCCGGCGCCTAGGCGCCGCCTAGGCGGCCGCCTAGAGATTTTTTTTTCTTTTTTGAAAATTTTGAAAAATTTGAAATTTGAAATTTGAAATTTCAATGTTCTAAAATCCAAATACTATCTTAAAACCCAAACAAATATCCAAAATACAACTAAGAATAAACAAAATCAAAAAAAAAATCAAAAAAATTCAAAAAATCCACCGCCTAGGGGCGCCTAGGCCCGCCTAGGGCCCGCCTAGCCGCCTAGCCCACCGCCTAGGGGGTTTTCGGTGCGGTGGGCCGGCGCCTAGGCCGATTTTTAGAACACTAAAAGAAGAAAAGTTTAGAAAAGCTGCTCCTTTCATTAGATTACAACGAAAGTACAACAGAGAACCCTAATAACAAGGGTTTATTAGTACAAATATAAGATCTAAAAAAGTGTGACAGAGGAGGTCGAGTACTGCAGTAACTCCTTTGCTCCGTTAACGATCGATACGCTTTGGCGTCTTTGTGGAATATCTCCTGTACATATTTGTGGTGTTCTCCGGATCTTCTCCCGTCTGTGCATTCTTGGAAGGCAGGTACCTCCTTTTATAGCTATCGTCAAATATAGACTACGCATGCGGCATTGATGAGAGAAGATCTTCTGCAGGATGGACGCAATTTAGGTTGTCACAGTTGTATGATACAACTGATTAACCACTCGACCCGATCATGTTGACATGTGGCACTGATTGAATGTCGATTGGCTACATAGACTACGAAAGTAGATTTGAAGATTCCGAGTTGTGACAATCATGAGTTATGGTTGATTGCTATATGGCTTGATCAGGAATTATACGTAGCACATATAATAACTTAGGATAATCTACTATTTGAATGGGACGGTTATAACGCACATGCCATAAACGAGATATTTAAATCAGGTGGCCCGATCGCATTGACACGTGGCACAATCCATGATTTGGGGGAAATCTCTCATTTGAATGGGACGGTTATGACTCACACGTCATAAACGTAGGATTTGATCCTTTCAACCGTTAATTGAGGGATCGGGTTGGCTCGACCAGGGGCACGAACCATCAGCCTTCACAAATGCATGTAATGTAGAAATTTTGGTCTCGTGAGAGACCTTCTAAGACATTTGGGCCATATGGCGCCTTGGCCGCGCATGAGAGCTTCATGGAAGGAAGCCACATGAGAGCTTCAGGGAAGGAAGCCGCATGAAGTCTTCTGCCACATAGAAAGTCAGCCGCATAGGAGGACTTGTCTTCAAAGTTGAAAACGACTTACCTTTGAGGCACTCTTGCATCATCGTTTGCTTGGAGGCGGCAAGGGGAGTGTTGGCATATTGTACTTGTAGAGCACAAAGTGTCTTGGGACACCAAGTATTGTTGGACTTGGTGGTTGACCAGGGGTCCGTATGGAGAGCCGCAGGGGGTTCTTCTGGAATTTGTATGAAGAGTCTGGTGTAGCGTAGATTGAGCGGACTTGGAAATTTTACATGCTTCTACAAGACCCTTTTAAAGTTTCCAAACTTGAAATGAGTTTGGAATACTTTGAAAAGAAGCATGGACTTGTAAAGTTCTTTGGGCCGATTGGCTTCGTCCGTTTAGAATTTCTGTAGAGTCATTTAGGCCCTGATGATATCGTCAGTTGGGAAGCGCTTTGAAATGTTGCCAGCGTGGTAGGCATGTCTATAAATAGTGTTTAGTGGAAGGAAAATAAATCATTTTCTCAAATTTCTTCTTCACATCCGTCCAGAAACCCTAGGTATCATGGTTTGTATGGCCTCTTCGTTTGTTGCTACCGCCAAGAAGGCCAATAAGGGCAAGGGCAGATCCTCTGAGGTCGAGGAAGAGGCGTCAAAATTTTACCCCGATGTTCAACAACCGATCGAAGGCTTCTCCGTACCTTATGAGGTTTCTTTCGGTTAAAACCCTTCTGAGGTGCATTGTGTTGACTTGCCTCTGGACTTGTAGTGGTCCTTCTGCGAGCACTGTCGGACGAACTTGTCTTGAACCCTGCTCAAATGTCGGGTGCAAATCTGGACAATTTGATTACCGTCGTTCAGATTCAAATCGAGGGCCAACCTAAAGGCCGTCAGAGAATGATAGCCAGCCAAGATTCGTCCTTTTTGTTGGGACAATTGAATGCGGGGAAGCTTCGCTCCGCCAAGGGTGGAGGATTTTTGAAGCCGGTCTTCTTGTTCGGCGATGTCCTCTTCTCCTCAACCGCGGAAGTGACCAAAATGCGAGATGATTGGTATTTCTCTTCTGGAGGGTCGTGTATGTACATGCCCTCCATGGAACGCCATTTGCCGCTATCTGCTTTTGAATTGGTGGTGGGCCAAATGAGAAAAGGAATCAAGCTGACCAGGGAAGAAACGGGGACCCATATTGGTCTTATTCGTACTTCCTTTAAACGATAAAGGCGTTTGCGAACTATAGGAACCCGCCTATACGTCCGCTCGTAGGTTTGATGCCTGGTGTCGCCTCGAACGACTTGTCGCCAATTGTTCGACCATTTGCCGCTGACACCTTTATGAATCAGTTGGCAATGAAGGGATCATACCCCCCGGCAACTTCGGATGGTCAGTTGAGCCCATTACAGCCCCAGGTGGGATGGGATGATCTGTCTAGATAGATCCTGGACAAATACGAGGATGTCTTGAGGCGTGGATCGGTTGTTTTTCGCCGTGAGGGCTACTCGCTATAGATTGGATTCCAACTCGGACATGTTCATCACTTTGGCGGAGTTGTACAACCACTGCACCAGTACTTTCTTCATGCATGGTGGCGAGATAGGACTTGCTCTTCGTGAGATGCAAAGTCCATGCATTGTCCTGGAGCGAGGAACCTTACGAGGAGTACGCCCTTCCAATGAGGAGCTAAGGGAATTGGGAGGGGAGAGCCCCGAATCCTTGTATATAAGGAACTATTGTGTCACACACAATGTGCCGACGTGTATGTTAGGTGAGAAAAAGACAGAGGGGGCAGTCATATTCAACCGCGTGTGAACCGTCCAGTTTACTCCTTCTGGCCCTACCCGGATTAGATGGAAGAGGCCGCAACCCGTCGATCAATGATCAAGGCCATGATACAAGAGACGGGGAAGTCTGTCGTCGAGGAGCATGGCAGTACCAGCCACCCTACCGAGGACTTTGACTACTTTTATTAGGAGTGCAGCCTCTGTCCGATAGGACGATCTTAGCCGATTTTTTGATGCTCTGGCTGCGAGTGTGCGTGGTCTCTGGTGGTCAGGATCGATAGACAGGATTAATCGTACCTGATACTCCAACGGTGAAGTTGATATTTGGACGTAAGCTTGGCTTGTTCCGATGATGGTGTGCTGCATCAACCGCGGCCTTCGCATCTTCACCAAGAAAGTTCTTGATCATAAGGACCGAAAATTTCAACCATATGGAGTTGCCTTACCACTTCCTGATGGATGGCTCTTGCTGCACAACCGGTCTTTGATGCCTCTAGAACCGAAGGATGGTGCTCTGGAGGGAGAGCCTTCTTATGGCAATATGGCAAGTTTCCTGGATCTCAAAGGAGGTCCCCTTTTGCCGGCGGGCTATGGCTTCTACGAGGGACCATGCATTATTCATGATGGTCCTGATTTTACCAAGAGGAGAGAAGACGTCCCCAAAGAGATATGGAGACAAACGTTGGTGTCCTTGCTATTCTGGCTCACCATTGGCTTCTTTCCATCTGCCACCCCACTTGGTATATCGAAGTCGGGATGTTGTCTTTCTAGAGCCTTATCTGCCAAGCAGATCGCAAGGCAGTTTAGGTACTGTCAATTTTTATTGGAGAACCCAAACATGTACATTGGTTTCGTTGGAGGTGTACTGGATGGCATCGTGCATGGCACTATTACTCCGTCGTTGGCACCGCGCGAAGTTTATACTGCCGGATGTCGAGGACAACCCGTTGATCACTTATACGGCGGCCACCTTCCATTGTCAAGCCAATCTGTTCCATGTTAATTATGACAGGGAAATGAGCTTTATCGTGGGTACACGGCTGATGCCCTCGTCCTCTTCATCTCAGCGGTCCGTCAAGGTGGGCAATACCAAGGCGTCATCGTCAAGGAAGAGAGCCGCTCCTGAAGTTCTCCAGGCGATAGGGACAATCCACCGCAGCATGCGGCTCTGGGAGTGGGAAGTCCAGTGTTCGAGGAAGTGGTCGGCCGAGACAGCTTTGCGGGAAGGTGTCGACCCTTCAAGAAGGTAGTTGTTCGAAAACAGATGGAGGATTTTGAATACAGAGAAGTGGTCAACCAAAGTCTCCTTTTTGGCATATCATCTCCCTTGCATCTTCTTATGTTTTACTTGCTTCTGTGCAGTATGAAGAACAGCTACTCCTCGTCGCCAGTGACTCCGACGATTAATAAGGAGTGGACGAGATTGAAGAACCTGCCGCGAGAACTTCAGGGGATCATCGTCTTGCCGAGGGGCGCAATATTTCCAGGACGGGCCATCTGCTTCTCCGGACGTTCCGACTCATCTTGTCTCTCCAAGTCCTTCTTCGTCAATTCAATTGGGGCCAAGGAGGATATGGATAAAGAAGAGGAAGAATGTTTGGTCAAGGAAGATGTGCATTCTCCTTCTGTAGTTGAGGTTGAGGGGGTTGATGAGATGGTCGACACCGAGCAAGTGGCGGCTGCTGACGCATTGTTGAAAAGGAGACGATCCCTGCATCCGCCTTCGAAGTCTCCAAGGACGTAGCGGATGCGTCTCCCCATCTGGGAGTTGAAGAAGTGGTCGATGCACCTCCTCCCCAGGCTGAAGAGACGGGGTCGCTAACATCTCTCCTCGAGTAGAGGTTCCCGCCTCTTCCTCTGGTCCCGGGTCTATCGGTGCAAAAGATGTTAGGATTCCTTCGGTGGGAACCATCTTGGCTAGGCTCCCCAGCGTTTTTGGGCACTCTTGTCGAATGTTGCGGCTTCGAGATCACATGCCTTAGCTAGACAGATTGCTGGACCTGAGTCTTCACCTACCAGTGCCACTATTTCGAGCACCGGTTTTGCGGGAGTAGCCCGTGTCCCTTGACCTCGTCCATGCTTGCTAAAGTAGACAAGACGGCGGGACTGTGGTCCGGACTTTTCACCTGATCTTGAAGCAAGGGGTGCAGGATTTCCTGTAGAATAGTCAACCTTTCAACCAGGCGAAGCAGAGAGCCATGGGTCAGGTCCAGGTTCTTCAGACCCTCTGATTCTGAACAGAAGGCTAGGCTACTCTTCTCAAGCTCACTGAGATGGAGCGGTGTTTAGACGATCTTCTACGATCTAAGGAGGCTGATGTGGATGTGTTGGCCTCCAGGAGTACAGTCGCTTACTTGATATTGATGCCAAGGGGAAGAGGATTTGTACGAGGGTCTGGATACTCTTAATCATGAAGTCAACCAACTAGATGATCGACGCAGGCGACTGATTGATGATAAGGTCCATCTAGCAACAGAGCAAGATTCCTGGCTAAATGGCTAAGATCGCAATAGAGATCGAACGACTCCGCGGCGAGCATCAGAGGATGGAAACGCGCCTAGCTGATGTTACCAGGAACCGGAAGATTGCCCGTCAGCAGGCAGAGGAGATTGGAGCGTCGTCCGTTGGGATCGAAACCGTAGTAAAGGAGCTTGAGAAGAAGCTTGCCTCCCACATTCATCTTGAAGATCCGGCTGTCGTTGAGCCTGAAGCTAGACGTCGTGCATGCGAAAAGAACAAACTACTAATACGAAAAGAACAAACTACTAATAGCTTCCCTTTGCCAGCGTTTAAGGATCTTTGTGCTGACATTTGATTCATGTCTTCTTGTTTCCTCTTGTATTTTTTTAAAGAGACATGATGGTAACCTTCCTTTGCATGTGTCTCTTGTGGACCTACTTTCTATATCGTACCTAATGATTTAGTACAGAAAGCGGATTAGAAATACTATTAGGCACCTACTTTCTATATCGTACCTAATGATTCCTGGGACTGGGTACGGATAATAAGGTGGGTCGGAAATACTATTAGGCACCACTTGGATGTGATAGTGAGAATGTCTTACTCAAAGGTGGTATGAACATGGCAAGTATTAGTTTGGGTGTTGTTTAGAAATCGTACAGACGTAAAAAAGGGGGGTTCGGACAGAAAGGTAGTTCAGAGGAATTACGGACATAACTACCTTTGGCTCTGTAGGAATATTTTTGAGGTAGGGACATCCTTTGTCCAACTGGGGACCACAGATAGGAGGAAAAAGTCTCTAAGGCGGCTGGGCCTTGGATACCCATTAAGAGAGGGTATAAGAGTATCCTTTTACCTCTGTAGGCCGCGGGACATGTGAATGGATGGTGGAAGCTGAGTCATGACTCTGAACCATTGTCCTGCATGCTAGGAGTAGCGTGTTCGAGAACTAAGTCGCCACTTTGTGTGTTGACTGAGGATCTGCCATCTGGTTCTGTTACGACCCCTCATTTCGAAGCTTTAGTCACGCTGGCATTCATTGTTGTTGTAACTGGCACGGAGCTCGAAGCACTTGATTTAACCTGGTAGCACCTTGTATTTGGAGAGGCAGGTTCACGTCATAAGTGGAGGGGTTAATTCCATTAAATGAAGCAGCAACCCCTCACCTACCGTCATTATGACCCTTGGTGCCTATAAATAGAGCCTTGAGGAGGTGGATTTCTTCACAACTCCTCCTCCATGTTGAAAGGCTCCTCCCTCTTTGTGGACGGAGATGTTCTTCCGTAGTGGTGAGCCAAGTGGGGATCGAAGTAGTTGCCTGTGTAGAGCCATCAGGTGGTGTGAAGACCAAAAGACTACGTCACTCATGGTCGGTTCATTACATAGGTCTCCCTGTTTGCCATGCTGAAGTAAGCGGGACTTCAAAGACCTTCTCTCGGTGTAAAGACGTGCTGGAGACTGGTGGATCTCCCAAATAAGTCGTTATGTCCTAGTCCACAGAGGCCGTCGTGCGCATCACCTTTTCTGGAGGTGCGGCATGGTACTCTTGGCTTGGCGAGGAAGATTGGATATGGGATTGAGGTTGATTACCCCTCCCTCGTACTTCTTCTTCCATCGGTGGTGGCGAATGGACCGCTATTCCGTAGTATTTTCCTTCCTACAGTAGTCATTTTCTCCAATCGTCATCTCTTGCAACTTCTTGTCATTTTCCTTGTTGAGCATGAGAGGGATGACCCAGAATGTGTTGACCTTGGAAAGAGGAGACCTCGAGGGGGTTGAAGGTCCTGGTTGTAGCAGATTTCCCATGTAGAGAATAAGCTCCTATCATGTGTTATGTAAACATGTGGCAGATTTTCCTTTAATAAGGGTGTTTTCTGTCTCTTTTTTTGTATGTGGGTAATTTTACCATAGATATTATTGACGTAGTAAAATATGCCACGAATGTCCAATTGGCAAAGAGTTTTGACACATTACTAAGGCTACTGTACATATTTAAGAACACGGGAAGGAAACTCTCTCTCTAAATTACCTTTTTGAGAGAAAATAGCACGGCTACAAAGTCGCACGCTAATACACTCAATTTTTATTAAAATAAAAGCCTGAAAAAGGCTTACTGGGTTCTGGAGCGCACACATCGCGCATTCTTTTATTGGAGGAAGGTGTCGTTTTATCACGGTCTGGACTTCTTCGTCTTTGTTTTGCGACTAGAGGGACCGTCGGTTGTGTAATATCTTGAACGAGATCGGGGTGCACCCACATGACTTCCTCTCGCGGAGTCCTGAGCAGGACCATATTTGTCGCATAGTCAAGTGTGGCGGGAGATTGACGATCACCATTGTGCCCTAGGAACTGGGATCACGCCGTCTTGTACCTCTAGACCTAGGAGGCTGCCGAATTGTAGTGACACCATGTTGGGCTACCGTCTTTCCCTCGAAGTCGAGGGTGTTTCGAGTCGATAAGCCGCTGGTTCTGATTCTTCAGTACATATCAGTCCTTCGTAGGATGATGAGTGTACTGGTGGTAAAGGCAGTATTTGGGACTGTCGATCCTACCCACTTCTGTGGGCATTTGGGCAGCGGGAACCGAAGTGTGTCACTCTTCATCAGGACGTTGAAGATGTCAACAACTTGGCGTCGTTGAAGGAATAAGTCTTCCTGTGTTTGAGCGGTGCGACAATTTGTTGTGTCGTTGATCCCTTGGCCACGTTGACGGTGAGAGACTCCTTCCTCCTATCGTTGCGGCCATCATTGTTGCTTTGGGGACGCTTTCCCTTGTCGTCCGTGCTCGACGCCTAGAGTCCGACCAGGTGGATGTCTTTTGCGTTCCTCTCGGCTTGGGCACCACTTGCAATAAATGATGTCGAGTCTGAGTACTGGGCCGTGCCGATGCATAACTTGATCATAGGCAGCAGGTTGCACCTACAAGATCCATGAGAACATATTCAGGAGTACTTGGAGGCATCTTCAGAGCATTCTGCCTGAAGCGCTCTCGATAAAATCGCGCACAGACTCCTTCTGGATCGTGTCGATGAGGAAACATTGTCATGTCAATTCCGCCATCGTAGAAATGGGCAGGAATAATCCCTGAAGGTCGTCAAAGGACGTGATGCAGTTGTCAGGGAGACTGCACAACCATTCGTAAGCTACGTCGGGCCGCCGGCTAGGGCCCCGACGAACACCTTAGTGGGTAAGGCGTCATCTCTGGGGAGATGTCCCGTCTTAGACCCGAAATAGTTCAATAATCGACGGGGGAATGTCTTCCCCATCGAAGGGGGTCAGCGTCTAAGGCATATACTTGGGCAAAAAAACTACTTATTCCACTCAGGAGGAAAGGGTTGCCTTATCCCGAGCTTCTATCCTTTCACGAGCATTCATGAAGTCGAGACAGGCCCACAACTCTTGTATAGCCTCTTGAGTGTTGTCGGCCCTAGTCGAATCTGTCGGGCGAGGCAAGGTAGGAAGCCTGTCGTTAGAGGAGCGTTGGACTCCCAGTTGGCCCCGAGATCCTGGCCTCCTAGTCCTGGGGTTGTCGGTCGAGATTGCACCGTGTAGCCCCGCATGTCCAGCATGGTTTGGCATAGGGATTGTATAGTGGCATTGAGGTTTGCCATCATACTTTCCAAGGCCTCGAGACGTCGGTCGCTTGGACCTGCATCGTCATTGTCAATCATGTAAACTGTTCTGTGGCGTAGGAAGACTAACGGGGTTACGGACCCATCACTCTCTAACCCAATCTCTGGGCTTCGTATCGTCAAGGTATAAACGCATGGTGGCGTCGTCTTCAAACTCCAGTGGGTGGCTACCCCCGACCACTGTGGTAGCTTGTTCATATGGAGGGCTACCCCCAGCTTGGGGTCAGCGTCCGGAGGATTGCTTACCCCCAGCCTGTTGGATCATCGAAGAAAGTTTACAAAAGAATGAACGTTTCCAAAAGCTGCTGCTTTTATTGGATTACAACGAAAGTACAACAGAGAACCCTAACAACGTACGTTTCTTAGTACAAATATAAGATCTGGAAAAGTGAGATGGTGGAGGTCGAGTACTGCAATGACTCCTTTGCTCCATTGACGATTGATACGCTTTGGTGTCTTTCGATTTACTCTGTGTGGACTATCTCATGTATATTTGTGGTGTTCTCCAGGTCTTTTTCCGTCTGTGCTTTCTTGGAAGGCATGTACCTCCTTTTATAGCCATTGTCAAAGATAGACTACGCATACGGCATTGATGAGGGAAGATCTCCTGCAGGATAAACGCAATTTGGGTTGTCACAGCTGTATGATACAGCTGATTAACCACTCGGCTCGATCATGTTGACACGTAGCACTGATTGAACGTTGATTGGCTACATATATCACGAAAGTGGATTTGAAGATCCCGAGCTGTGACAATCATGAGTTATGGCTAATTGCCATATGGCTTGATCAGGAATGATATGTAGCACATATAGTAACTTAGGGTAATCTGCCATTTGAATGAGACGGCTACACGTGGCACAATCCATGATTTGAGGGAATCTTTCGTTTGAATAGGACGTTATGACTCACACGTCATAAACGTAGGATTTGACACTTTCAGGCGTTGATTGTAGGATCGGGGTGGCTCGACTAGGGGCACAAACCATCCGCCTTCACGAATGCATGTAATGTAGAGATTTTGGTATCGTGAGAGACTTCTAAGACATTTGAGCCATATGACACCTTGGCCGCATGAGAGCTTCAGGGAAGGGAGCCGCATGAAGTCTTCTGTCGCATAGAAAGTCAACTGTATGCGAGGACTTGTCTTCAAAGTTGCAAAGGGCATACCTTTGAGGTACTGTTACATCTTTGCTTTGGAGGCGGCAAGGGGAGTGTTGGCATTGTACTAGTAGAGCAGAGTGTCTTGGGACACCAAGTATTGTTGGACTTGGTGCTTGACCAGGGTCCGTATGGAGAGCCGCAGGGGGTCTTCAGGAGGTGTAGCCTGGGCTGAGCGGGCTTGAAAATTTTCCATGCTTTTACAGTTGTTATATCTTTTTTTTTCTTTATTCATAATTTTCAACCTTGCCTAATTATAACCGAATGCAGAATGTGTGATTTAATTTTATCTGATTGGTGATATATATATATATATATATATAAACTCTTTAAAACCAACCGGCTGGTTTTATATTATGGCACCACCCTCCACCCTATGTTTCTTGGGTTGGATTGGAATTTAGTAGTTGCGATTAAAAGGTGTAGGCCCCACCACCTTTTTAAGTCATATAATCTCAATCATTCAATTCTAATCCAACATGTATACATAGGTTGGGTTCATAATACAAAACCAATCGGCTGGTTCTAGAGCACTCCTATATATATATATATAATATATATATATATATATATATATATATTGTCGACGAGTTGTAGGACAAGTGGTTGAGATTGATGGATACACAAGTCCCGAGTGTGGCAGACATAGTTCTATGTTCGTAACACACATATATACACATACACACACAATATATATATATTTTTTTTTAATATATGTTCTATGTTCTATACACATAGTTCTATGTTCTATATATATATATATATATATATATATATATATGCACGTGTGTTGCACGTATTTTATAGATTATTATTAGAAATTTATTCTAATTATTCTAATCTTTATTAGGACTACTCAGGAATACTAAAAGACATCTTAATTATTCTAAATTTATTATTATATTAATATATCATGCAAGACTACTTAGGAAGATCAAAGAACACCTCTCGTAATTACCTAGCTGCCCTTATTAACTTTAATGAATAATTTTAATTAATAAACATATGCAAGGGTATATTTGGAAAGAAAAGTTTCACGGTGAAGCTCAAGTTTTCTCATTATATAGTAGTGTATATATACACACAAACACGCGCACACGGTACGACCGCTGACCCACCGGTTGGACCAACCGGAGTCCTGACAAGGTCGATGTTCGGTCCGAATCCGATAACTATGCACGAATACTCTAAAAATGTAGGATGTGTTGTGTCCAACGCCCATTGGACACAACTCGAACACTTCAAAATACATTAAGACACATCAAAATAAGTGTTGTGTCCGTGTTCTGTGTTGACATACCATGTGTCGACGTCTCTTTATGTGCTGACTTATTATTCGTGTTCGTGCAACATCTCGGAAAAGAGAGTATAATATACAATATATAAAACAAGGTTGGTCACCCTCCTAGAAGTTGCCTAATGTGAGACTAAAATTTAGGCTAATAATAACAAAGCAAAAATTACAAAAACAAAGTTATCTCCTACATAATCCATATGAATATGTGTAAATTAATGCATGTCGAATTTTAGTAGAAGAAGAGCAAATCCAACAAAACCACTCATTCCTTTTTAGTGGAGTATAAAAAGCGCCTACTAAGCACTATGCAAGCCACAAACACTAATCTATGCATCCACAATTTAGGTTCCACCAGGCCAAGGACTCGTGTATTGGTAAGCACCTATGCAAAGAAGGTTGAAGAGTCCAGGAAGGAGGTGCCTACGTGACCACTTGTGAGAACATTTCCTTTACTACTTCAAATCTGGGTGATGCTACCAGGATAAAATCATAGGCCCCTCCAGAGAAAACTGGACAGAAAGTCATCTCAACACATTCCAACAGAAATTACCTTCCAGTAACCTAGTGCTTCCTTGGAAAGCCTTCTTAGATAAATCCATCTTCCTAATTGGACCAAGGAAATTAAAAATACCTTCACATGGAAGAGCCACTGAAGAGCCTAACTGTACTCATCTTGATATCCGAGAAAAGGCACTTCCTAGTTACCATAAACCAGAGCTAAAGGTCTTAACGAGCTAAACAACAACCAAACAGGTTCATTCCATCAAAAGTAACTATAGAAGGCATTAACTTTCCCTATACAGATGTCTTTCCTATTCTGAACATGACGTCAAGAGCCAATCCAAGTGGATTATGGACCTCTTTATAAATATTTATAGATTTTACATTTGGACTAATAATCAGATATTTAATTCACTATGATCGGACAGCTGGAGACATTGGTTATCACTAATCCGTAAATGAGAAGACTAGAAAAAGAAAATTGAGGGGCTTTGGTTAGCTGTCAATTCCATGGAACTTTTGTATTATACAACATTTTTGTTATAAGTGGTATTGCTTTTGTCTGTGTTTAGTTGTTGCACTTTGATGTTGTATTATAAGTTAGTAGTCTGGAAAGTTGTCAATGGTATGTTTGCACCTGGAAAGTTGTCAATGGAATGTTTGTATGTAACCAGTGTTGCTGTCAGTAGAGAACTTGTTTCTTGCTTGGGCTTTTTATTCCATGAGATGGTAAAAGTTGCAATAAATGTTGCAAATGATGATGGTGTCCGCTGCACTTATTGTGAACCCTCACAAACAAATGCTTTTGTAGTGGTGTTTCAATCAGTTGCACGGTGCAACAAAAGCTGCAGCATTTGGGGAAAATCTTGCAACGGTGACTTGTGTAAATTTAGTTGCAACAATCCAAACACCAGAAACGCCTCAAACTCCGCAACATGTAACGCCTCAAACACCCCGTAAACGAGAACTATATCCAGATAAAATCATAATTTCATATGTTCACAGATCCAACTTTTAGACCATGTGATGTAGAAAAGAGAAGGAAAAATGCTTCATTTTTCATACCAAGATGCAGCCATTTAAATATTCTCCAACTCATGTAGATTATGGTGCATTTCTTGAAACGTATTTTAAAGTTTAAACCCTGCTACACTATTTCTTAATTTGAGTCCTGAAAGAAGATAAATTAAACATCATAATATCAAAATAGTCCAAGTCTCTCTCCTCCATAAAAGACCATTGTGCAATCTGCAAGTCTTAGTCAGGAAAAGATACTTCTTAGCATCAACACAAAAGGGTGCTGTAGAGCAGGAGTCTCAAGAGAAAGAAACAAGAAATAAAGGATCAATCAAAATTGGACACTGCATCAAACTTGTAGTGTTTATCCATACAACTAACACCATGGAGAACAAGGTCAGGGGAATAGTCATGAAGATTATGAACTTGTTATCTAATAGGTATCTGCATAAAGTCAATCTTTTCTACTAATCAAACCAAATGATGTGGATAGAAAAGTTAGTCAAGTAAAATAAATAGCAATGTCATCAAGCAAGAACATATGCGTGGTTTAAGAAAGATTCAAGGGCTGTTTCTTATGATTCATTGAAAAACACGGCAATAATTGAAAGACTACCATGTCATCTAAAACCTACTAACATTAGAATAAGATCCTTTGAGGGTTAAAGAGTGACTACTGAAGAAATTTTCTGGTATATGTGATTTTGAAATTTCCCCTTACAACACATACCTTAAACTGCCACATTCTTGACTTCAACTAACGGAGTGACAGCTATATACATAATCAGCAAATAACTCAGCAATCAAGAACTCGTAATACACGAAGATAACATGACATATGAAAGGCCTATTTATACGTAAACTACTTGCTGCAAGCATTAGTGTACACTACAAAAATATACAGAAGAGGGATATTATTCTCTTACTGAAAAGAGATGTTAAAGTGAAAACCAAAAAATGACACTTACAATGCGCACATCAGCAGCAGTATACTTTGCATTATCAAGGACCGGCTCCTGTTTCGCACCTAACTGAAGAGCAGAATACATTAGATAAGTTCATGAGCAACTTTACCATTCAGGATAACGGATTAAAAAAACACAGAAACAGAAAATAATAACAAAATATTGTAGAAGTTTGTGCATTCCTCTCTTTTCGTTGTCTTATCAAGTCTCTAGTTTAGTCTCACATTGGATAGTCACTAAAGATGAGGGCTTATCCTTTCCTCCAAATATGTCTACTCACCCATTGAATGAAATCAATCATTGAGTTATTTCCCAATCTCAACATGGTATCAGAGCATTAGACTCTCTACCATCAAAAACCAAGCCACCACCCTTCCAACCCCTATCCCTTTCTCCCATCAGCTTCTTCAACCGTAACAAGCACTAGCCTGTACCATCAAATTAAACCCTAATCTAGCCCTAGCTCTCATTCCCAGCAGCTAGCGAACCCAACTTCTCTCATCTCTGATTCTATCCTCACCAGACACAACCTTCACATGAAACCCTAGTTGTACTCTGAAACCTTATCCTTACATCTCCTTCCCATCCTGGTGACAATCCTAACCTAATCAGAACCCTAACCAGAAACCCAACCTAGCAACCGTCGGCCCTAACTGGATTCAATATTCATCCTTCCACATTCAAACCTAGTCCCGCAAGCTTAAATCCAATGATCCACCACCATCTCCCATCTCCTTTCAATTTTCATCTGCAAAACCTTAAACCCTAACTCACTGCAATCATCCCGACATCCACAACAACAACAACAAAAAAGAGAGAAGGTGCCATGAAAACAAAGGAAATACAGGCAACGACATCGATGATGGAATCTGACCTGTTTTGTCATCTCTAGTAATATTATGGCAGCTCTGATGACTACAAGTCGTTTTCCTCGCCACTGCAATCTCCCTCCTTTGTGCTTTTGTTGTAAGTCGAAGAATTCCAACTCTCCTATCTATGTATCTGCTTTAAGTCAAAGAATTCCAACTCTTCTTCTCTGTACTGATTTCTGTAAGCAGTTGTGTCTTCTCTCTGGTGCACGCTCCTCTCCAGCAGGGTGGCTTCTCCTTCGAGCACAGAGTGAAAGCTCTCCTCTACGGTATTTAAAGGACCCGCCCCCCACAACCATCACCACCACCTGGAGCATTACCATCCACACATTTTGTGATGTCGTGGGCCTCCACCCACATCTTATGTTGGACCCACATGTAAGTACTACTCCCATAATCACCTCTCCACAAGCTGCATACCACTCATTTACCTCGACAGCAGCCAGTTTAGCCTCTCAAGCACACGTCAGCTTTCTAGTAGACCACTTAGCAGCATCGTCTCTCAGGCCCACATTAGTCTTTCTGCCCTCCTACTCCGACCAATGTGACAGCTTCTCAGCAGATTCTCACCACTGGCCCTCTGGTCAGTCGCATCTTAGGCCATGCCCTATTCACCAGGTGATATTTACTCTCCACTCTCCACACATGCTCCTATTATTATCCTGGTGTTTTTGTTCGTATGTGATGATTTGTTCCTTAATCCTTGTGATATGTTATTATATGTTAGCTATGTTGTCACATGTGACGGCATGCCTAGGCGTGCATGTAAACACACTCTACTGCCCTCGGACCTGGTAATTTTTCCATAGTTGTGACGATGGTCGCATAGGTGCGCCTAGGCAGTCGCATAGGGTTGCCTAGGGTAAAATATCTATATGCAGCAGGAAAATATATATGCACAGCAATGAAGTACCCAAGTACTTGGGTGACACCTAGGCATGCCTCGGCGAGGTAGGTGGCATGTCCCACGCGTCGCCTAGCGCTTAGAACACAAAGTATGTTAGAATTGTCATCCCTTGCGCCTGTGATGGCTCCCTCTACCTTCTTAATTGACACCTTTACGCATCATGTTACCCATGCTCCATTCTATTAATTACGTTATTGCACTAATTGTGGCTTATCCAATAAAGGCCGCTTGTTGGATGAAGCATAGCTACCCAGCCATTATGCCCAAAATCGAACGGACGCCAAGGTTGCCTCTAGCCTTCCTTAGACAAGAAATACTCTACGCCTCGACCAACTTATCTTTTACACAATTGTCTATTACCTCATGCATCGGTTGGCTAACTTGTATAGACCCATACAAAGGTTGAAACATTAAATGTCAAGTCCTCGCAATGTTATGTCCAAGGTTTAAATATCAGTATCGGGTTCCAAGGTTCCTAATATCAGTTCTCTCTTATACTGGTTGGGGGTTTGACATATGAAACCGAAAACCGGACAATATATCAGATGCATCGGGATATGGATCCATAGTGTATAAAACAATATTTCATTACATTTATGACATGCATTACAGAATTAAAACATTAAAATAAATCTAACAACTGTCCTTAAATAATTCCAATAATAAACAACTAAAAAACAATAATTCAAACTAATAATTCAACAAAATTCTTCTTCATAAAGCTCACAAAACATAATATTCAAAAGTATCTCAAAAGAAATCACAAAACATAGCTAGCAAGCTAATAAATATATCATTCATTATCTATTTATTCTCCAAAGCTAAGTTCAATCATTTTCGCTCTGAAGTCTTCTTTATTCCACTCTTTTTCCTCTTCTCCTCTTATTTCCTTCTTTTGTAACTTTTTGTTTTGAACAGGTCTAAGAGAAGGGATACAATTTTAGGACTAAGAAAAAAAAATCTTATCGGATTTTAATGTTCAACATTTTAAACCCTCAAATAAGGCAAATGAGTTTGAACATGCGAACTTAAATCCTCAACTTAACCTTTATTCCGATCAAAGCAATTAAATCGGCCGGCAAATTAGTTAAATATCGAGCGTCATACGGTCATATACTGGCTGATATATTTTATTCCATTTCTTTGGGCTCAATTCTACCGTATCGTATCAGTTTCACTTCAAAACCGGTATATCGGCCGAATACCAATCAAACCTCCAATATCCAGAATAATATCGGGATCGTTATCGGACAATCTTTATTAGTATCAATATCGGTCTTTATCAGTATCAGGAATAACGACATTTTAGGATAGGAGTATCAAATTTTTTGGTATTGGATAGTGTGTGTGTGTGTGTGTGTGTGTGTGTATATATATATGTGGGTGCGGATCCGGAGCCCCTTCCGTGGAGCCCCGCGGGAACCTCGTCGTCCTCGACCGTTGGATCGGCCGGCGCACGCGTGGACCCCACGCGGACCTCCTAATCCGATGGTGTAAGGGACGGCGGGGCTTTTGATCCGTGCCCTATATATATATATATATATAATTATATATATATATATATATTCAAAATGAATATACATTTTAAATATTAAGTTATAAAGTTTATTTGTATATAATATAACTCTCGTTGTAAATCTAGTCTCGTCAAATCTATAATTTAAAATTAAATATATTTAATTTTAAATATATTCTTTTAGAATAATATAACCTAATTTAATTTAATTAGATTAGATAATATGCGATTAATTTTATTTGATTAGATTAAAAATACAAAAATTAGATTAGACAAGGATAAATTCAAGTTCTAATATTGGTTATATTAGATTACAGGTTATTCTTAACTTAAATCATGGATTAGGCTAGATAAATATATTTCAAATTTAATCCAATTTAGTTAGGGATTAAATTAGATCAGATAAAACTTAAATGTAAATTCAGGATTGATTATATTTAAATTATGGATTAGATTAGATTTTACAAATTAGATTAGATGTTACATTTAAGTATTTTTTTAACTTAAATTATATTAGATGTTACAGGTTATTGTTAACTTAAATTATTTGTTTTTTGCATCTATTAGATGAAATTAGAGCTTCAAACTAATTAGAGGCTCCGAAAAAGAACGTGGTAGCATGCTATTTTCTTTTCTACCCAACCTCTAATTAGAGGTAAAAAGACCATTGTAACCCCGAAAAATTCAATATTTCTTCCTTATATCCTAAACAGTTCAATTTTTCAATTCCTCCACCAGGTAAGGGTTTGGTTACATTAATTTAGGCTTGAATGGTTTTTTGGTATTTTTTTAAGGGAGGATTTATGAAATGCCCAAAAACTAAAAAAGTTTTATGTAAAACCCACCGCTAAAAAAACTTTCATCGCGTGCCCAGAATTAGAGAAACTTATCCAAAGCGGGTTCCAAATGACCATTTTGCCCTTCCTTTTAATTTATTGAAAACACCCACAAAACTGCTCTTAAAAAAAATGTTTCAGATACTTCATCTTCTTCCATACGCTGCTCACTTTCGAATCTAGGTTTTCTCCTCAAAAATCTTCAAAACTCGTCGAAAAATTTGGAAAGACCGGGACAAACGGCAAAAGTGCTAAAACGGAGGTCCAAACATCATTTTTTTGCGATTCTAAAATTTCGGAAGGCCGTCTAACCGTGAAGCTGTTACTTTCAGTCTCCTCGACGATACGCTCATTTTGCGACAAACGGGACCTCGTTTCGACCTCTCAGTCAAAAGTTATGGCTCTCCAAAGTTTCAGCTGACCATAAAATGCAGGAGAATGGTCATTCTCCGTGTTAGAACACGAAAAATGTTAATTTCGCATGAGGGTGGTCATTCTCCGTGTTAGTAACACGGAGAATGTCATTCTTCGTCTTAATTTACACGAGAATGACATTCTCCGTGTTACTAACACGGAGAATGGCATTCTCCGTCTTAATTTACACGGAGAATGACCATTCTCCGTGCTAAATTACACGGAGAATGACTATTCTCCGTCTTAATTTACACGGAGAATGCCATTCTTCGTGTAGTTTATCACGGAAAATGGTCATTCCAGTGTTAAAACACAGGAGAATGACCATTCTCCGTGTTAGAAACACGGAGAATGTCATTCTCCGTGTTAAATAAACGGAGAATGTGTAATTTAGCACGGAGAATGGTTATATCAGTGTTAAAACGCAGGAGAATGGCATTCTCCCGTTTAAATAAAACGGAGAATGACGTTCTCCGTGTTAAATAAAACGGAGAATGGTCATTCTCCGTGTTAAATAAAACGGAGAATGGTCATTCTCCGTGTAATTTAGCACGGAGAATGGTCATTTCAGTGTTAAAACGCAGGAGAATGGCCATTCTCCGTGTTAGAAACACGAGAATGTCATTCTCCGTTTTAAATAAAACGGAGAATGGCATTCTCCGTGTTAATTTACACGGAGAATGGTCATTTCCAGTGTTAAAAACGTAGGAGAATGGCCATTCTCCGTGTAATTTAGTTTTTTCAGGAATAAAGAGTTTCGTTCTTCTTTCAAAGCGATGATAATTCTTATGAAAAAGAAGAAGAAAGATCTTCTCTCCACAATTGACGTCGATGAAGATGATGATGATGGTGATGATGATGACGAGCGATGATCTGAGTTTCGACCGAAGAAAAGCACACCGAACTACGAACGATCTTTGCGATCTCTGATGAAGATGAGAGCAATGGAATTCAAATTTTCGTGAAGAAGAAGAAGACGAAAATCGCAATCCAGATCTGAGTTTTTTGAATTCAAATACATATAGATGACCAATTCGCGCAAAGGGTAGTTTCGGTATTATAAAAATAGCAGTTTCCAGCGGATGGCGTCTAAAAGGGAATCTTGGAATATTTAACGTGAAAATACTTAATTCTGGGCATTTCATAAAACTCATCCAGCGGGTGGGCATTTCATAAAAGCCCATCCCGAAATTGGGTTTCTCAGCAATTTCCAGTTTTTTTAATGTTGTTTTATTACTCAATTGATTTATTTTGTTGAATGTAGATAAGTATTACTTTTAATATTGTTTATAATATGTTTTAATTACTTTGACTTGCATTATACAGTATACGAATGTAACATTTCACTTCATTTCTAATGAAGTTATTTTTGATATAAATTCAATTTAAAGTTGTTACGGATAAGTTTTCGACATAGCATTAGTGAAATACTTTATTCTAGAATAATTTATAAGAAGGGTAGAAAGGTAAAGTTATGTCTAATTGATATTGAAAAACAAACATATAACCATTAACTAGTGAAAGAAACAAACATATTTTATAAAACACTAATTAGAGGCTCTAATCAGTGAAGTAGGACCCAACCTCTAATTAGTGTCACATTTAGTGTGTGTGTTGTTGGGGGGGGGGGGGGGGGGGGGGGGGGGGGGGGGGGGGGGTGGGGGGGGGGGGGGGAAACACCACTAGGTTAGACTTGAAACGAAATTAGTATAATTAAACTTTAGATATATTTATTTTCTACACCAATGGTGGTATCTAATTTTATTTCATAACAGGTAGTCTAGTCTTTCCAAATATTTGCTTTTATGTCATGACTCAGAGTAATTATGGCCCACCTGTCATCGTTAATACGGATGGGTGAATGAGAAGAAACCAATGTTCTGAAAATTGGAGCGGACCGACAAACCGTGAACCTGCTGGTTGGCCAATTCTCTAGAGCCTAAGAACTTGTTTGACAAGAAACAGGTACCAGACCCGTAAAGCGGCTTCAAAATCGTATAGCTTTCCCCGTGGGAGAAAGAACATTGCTTACTCTAGCCTTTGAACTTCCCTGACCCTTTCTTCACATAGAATGTCCCCTTGGACAGAATGAGTAACTAGCTTACTTGATTAGCTGCTTAGCTGGCTGGCTTCTCCTAGCACCAGGGTAACTCCAAAACTCTTAATTTTATTCACATTCACACAATTAATGTGCAGCTAATAGCGCGGATTAGAAAGCTGGGCATTCTTGCTAGCATCCTCTTTTTTTTACTATTGAACCCGCCCCATATCAAGATGGGATGGGATCTGTGGACAAGTCTAATAGCCTATTCCATGTGTTGGGTCTCTACTGGTCGGTAAACTGTATCAATCGATATCGGCTAATACCAACCGATTTCCAAATGACACCAACTGGTTTTAGGCTGATTTTGATCGAAATCATGCAAGTTATGACCCGATACCCAATACCGATAATTTTGCTTAGTATTGGATCAGGTACCTCATTTTACGATCTGATGCGGCCGATAAATATTGGCACCGATCGATATTTTAAACCTTGGTTATATCTATTGTTCAATCTTCATGTGGCTCTTGTTGTTTTATCTCTCCTCTATTCTATTATTTGTTAGTCGTCTACGAAGGATCTCAATTGCATCATCATTGTGTTTCTCTTTCTATGATGATTAATGATCTTTAGACACAGACAATCACTAGTGATGGTTTTCAGATGAAGTGGGTATATCACTTCCATTGTTTTAAAAGGTGTCTGTCTCGCAGCCTTACGCCCTCGCCTAGGCATGTTGAATGCTATGGCGCCTAAACGAGTATTTAGGTAGGGAGTTCCTAAGGCGTCCGTCTTGGAATGGGAGGCGTTTGACTTGAACCGCCTCGGAGCCTCTCAATCCACTTCGGGCCGCCTCAAGCGCCTTGACATGCATTAACTTAAATGTAAACCTAAGTCATGTTTTGAATTTGAAATATAACCAAGTAAAATAAAAGTATAGATATTATTAATAATTTAGTATTGGTATTAGAGAATTTGAAAGAAATAATAGCCTTTCCTCTTTTGGTTTCTTTCTTTTATGTTTATGTCCTAACCCATTGTATCGCATCTCTATTTCGAACTTCAAAGGGTACTGTCACTAACCAATATGTAAATCTCTCTCTCGTTCTAGCTCTATTTTTCTTTTGTGTTTTTCTCCTATGCCAAGGTCTAAGGATCTTGATGCTGACGATGACTTCTGAATGATGTTGATCTCTTCGATATGCCTTCCTTTCTCTCCTCTTTTTTCTTCTGATGAACTTTTGTTCCATCTCCAATAGGGTATTTCCGTGCCAGCTCCTTACATGCAGTTTAGGAAGCATAGACACTCCAAAAATCAGTGTTGTGTCGTGTTCATGTATCTAACCAGACACAAACACTTCAAAATATAGTACTATACCAAATTAGACATTGAATATGTGTCATCTTATCCGAGACTTGCCATGTCATATATGTCACCTATACGATGGATTTCAGTAAACATGGTTCTACTTTTCCTAACTAGAGACTCAAATCTTTTCTTACTTGGAGAAGAAAGAATACAACTTAGTAACATAAACTTACACGATTGTCTTAACCTACCAACTGCAAACATCAAAATGTTAGTCGTGAGATCCCACCCCCCGCCTTGAGGCCCCTTCTAGGGCTTTCATGGCTTTGCCACCTCGCTGCCTCTAACCGCCTTAAAAAGCTTGATCACTTCGATATTCCATCATCAATATTGGCCACCATATATACATTTGATAATATAAACTTGGTCATCCTCCTTTTTAAGTTCTTAAAACAATACGATTGGATCTATCCTTTTTTAGAGTTTAAGTGTGAGCTTTGTATTATCGGGAAGCACCACCTCACTTCTCTCCGAGCAAAAAAGTAATTTCCTTCCCATTGATCCATTCCAAAGCCCTTCTAAGCTACAAAGTCAAATTGGTTATAGGTATTTTATGACCATTGATGACAAATCACTCTCGAATGATTTGGCTTCTCTTTCTTAGTGATCGTTCTAAAAATTTTGTATTTTTTTTAGAATCTTCTAAATGAGGTTCACAATCAGTTTAATACCCACAATTAAGACTCTTTATGTCGATAATGCCAAAAAATATTCCATACAAGATTTCCAAAACTCTTCAAAAATTGGGATTTAAGGTAGCTAGTTCTCATCTTAGATAAATGCTCTGTTTTGCCATTCTCGTTGCTTGTCACCTAATTGACTATATGTCTTCTACCTTCCTAAATAGCTTATCTTTTATCTCTATCCTCCTCTCCAACAAGGAACATTTTTCCTATCCCCAAAAATCTTTGATTATACTTATTATGCTCATTGTCATGGACCTAGACATGATAAGCTTGCTCGTCTGTGTGCCTTTGTGGGTTATCTCGTACCCACAAGGGATATATCTGCTTTTCCTATTGGAACAAAGGTACCACTACGACCCACGTAAATGTCCTTGAGTAACAACCCTACTTCCAGCATTGTCACCATCTTCGGCTGCTCACCACCAACCCCAACTCCTACACAACCATCCTCCGGAGCCACAATCTCGGTTCTTCCTTGGCCTCTTCGACACACCCTAACTCTATTTATCCATCTGACAATATGCATGTTGATCCAGTACTAAGCACAAAAGATTGTGCTAGCAAAATCCCGAGGTTCACTCATCTATTGTACCCTCTGTTAATTCCATGCTTTAGTTGGATGGATCTAATGATCGCTTGTCGTGCATAGGGCAACCTCATGTACTTTGCATCCTATAGCACACTTTTCCTTACCACAGACTTGCTCATTGTGCAAATATGTTAGCTTTATGTATGTTGTTTCCATTATTTCTTTCTTCCTCTGTACCGGAGACACTTCAACATCTCAGTTGGAATTATGCTATGCATGAGAGATCGGACTTTTTGGTCCAATGGCACATGGGATGGGACCTTGTTACTTTATTTATAAATTGGTTGCAGCAATTAAGTTCTGTTGCATGAGGAGACGAATGGTTTTTGGTCCAATGGCACATGTGACCATTCTACTCTCACTCACTAGTGGGTTGCATATGAGTTTTCAACACTAAGCACAATATCATTGAACGTTTAAAAGCTCATTTTGTTGTGAAAGGCTTCACACATCATTACGGGATTGACTATGAGGACACATTCTCCCATATTGCCAACTGGGACCCTGGTTAGAGTTCTATCGTTAGTTGTCAATCGCCGATGACCTCAACAACAACTTGATATTGCCTTCCTGAATGGTATCTTCATAAAACGATCTTACATACAAGGGCCTCCTGGTTATTAGTTAAGGGGAGGAGCTTGTTTGTCATATCAAGAAATCTATACATAATAGACTCATCATCGACAATCTCACTATTTGATTGTTATTCGTCCAGATAGTCAGCTAATATATGTAGTCTCCTATTGTTTTTTACCTTCATGTTATCGAGTGCAAAAAGTTTTCATGCGAGGGACGATTGGCTTCTCTATCGACCCACAGACTATTAGTGATACTTGCTATACCGAATCTATTAGTGATACTTGTTCCACTGGTGGCTACCATATTTTACTTCAGTAAGAACTTAATCACATGACAAAGCAAGAAACAAATTGTTATTTGCATACTTTGATGAGGCAGAGTATCGATTGACGGCTCATGAATTTTCAAAGGTAAACCGGATCAAGAGCTGTCACCACCATATTCCCATGTAGGGTATTTTTGACCAAATCAATTTTGACATTGATGTGGCATTTTATTTTAGTCACATGATTAAAAATTATGTTAAAAATTAGATCTATTTACTCATGCCATGACTAGGCCCAATCTATTAGCATTAAGTCCAAACTAGCTAACCAAACCCATTCATAGCAATTCCCAATTGAGCCCACTAGCTAATTAATTAGATTAGAGTTGTGAGGAGCATTTTAGTCATTAAAATATCCTCATTTCAGCCCATGCATGCCCGGCCATATAGGGAGCACACTCCTTCATTTTTCTTCATTTCCAAGTCTTCTCCATTCTTCCATCCTCTTTTCAACTTTCCTAAAGAGCACAAATTCCCAAATTCTCTTCTTGTTCCCAAATCCATTCAAATTCAACCTTCATTCTTCCTCTACATAGATCTAGAGCTTCGAGAGCACAGGTGAAGGCTAGGAGGAGCTAGTGCGAAGAGAGATCGTGTCCGATTCGTCATCTTCGTGTCCTGCTCTGTAGATCTATATTGGGAACCTCTTCCCAATTGGTAACGACTTTTTTCCCAAATTTCTATGTTTCATTTTAGGAAAATTTGGTAGGAGACCCAAATGTTTAGATCTAGTCCATTAGGAGTGGGATTGATGGGTAGAAGACCAATTTCTATTAGATCTAATGGCTAAAATTAGTGATTTGGCTTTGGGATACGATACGTGTCCACCAAGTGTTCGATTCATGAATTTGCATGGTGTAGGTGTCTAATTTTGGTAGAAATTAATCTTCTCATGTCCGAATTAGGATACATGGTGCCATATCATGACAATTTGTGATACGCATGGTCAAGTTGGACAATTAGGCATATTTGTGCGCTACGTGTCAATCGACATGTGTCATATATATAATTTAGGGGTATGGTATGTAGATGTCAATTTAGGGGGTGAGTATTCAATTAGGATACATTGAGATACTAGAGGGTACATGTGTGTATGTATTAGAGGGATGTGCCTATGTATCATGGATTCCAAGTTGGTATCATAGGGGGTTTGGGTATCATAGAAGAGGAATTAACTGATGTGGGTGTGTGCAAGTGCCTGTGTACCAGTGAGTGTGAGTGAGAGTATCATGTGAGTGTACATATTAGAGTAAGTGTCAGGTGTCAGGAGTAAAGGAGGAATGAGTTAACTGGTGTGTCAGTCTAGGAGGGGGGTTATCCAACCACTGTGTGCAGGGTGTGAGAGAGGAATTGTGCAGCACTGCAGGGAGGGATTCTGCAGGAGAAAAAACTGCCGTTAGCAGCATACTGCAGACAGTATTGCAGTTAGGCAGTGAGGAAGGAAACTTGCAGTTTAGATAGCAGCAGTTAGCAGCAGTATTAGGAGAAGCTACTGCAAGGGAAATAGGTGCAGACAGTTTAGGCTAGAGTGGGTTGTGCATTAGCATGAGCAGCAGTATCAACTGCATAGCAGCGCCTGTGCAGCAGACCAGTTAGGCAGCAGGAAGTGCAATATGCCTTGCAGCATAGCAGCAGCCGCATTAGCAGCAGAATAGGTAGCTGCAACAGTGGCAGCAGAAATAGTGAAGGCCAGTGTGCAGTAGCAGACAACAGCAGGGAATGAAGGATATTAGGTGCAGTAGCATTATGTGCAGCAGGGCTGTGCAGGTAGAAGTTAGTATCAGCAGCAAGTGCAATAGCATGCAGGGCAGCAGGAATTAGGAGATGGTGGCAGTGTTCCATGTGCATGTGTGTTTGAGTGTATAGGTAAATTAGGAAGTGGGTAAACCATGTGTGGGTAGGATATGAATGGTATATGTAGTATAGAGTGGTACAGTATTATGTAGTAGAATATGGTATATGGTACGGCATTACGGTATCTTGGTGCAGTATAGGATATAGATACTTAGGTATGGTATGGAGTAGGATGATATGGCAGTATGTCATGGTATGGTAGTGTGCCTATGGAAGTGTATGGTATTATATGGAAGGGTAGGATACGTTAAGGTAATGGGTATGGTAGAAAATGATATATCCTAGTATGATATGGTAGGGCAATGGATATTGATAAGGGTATGTAGGTATCTTTGTATGAGTAGGTAAAGGTATAGTATCATATAGATACCTAGCATCATAGGTATGTGTAGGTATGGAATCACATAGGTACCATGACCCAGATGCATGTAAAGTCAAGGGGTAGATACCATAAATATAGGTGCATATAGAAATAGGATATTATGTTGCATGGTATGCTATGTAGGCATGGTATGGACATGGGTATGAGCCTACATGCTAGGATGGACAAGACCTAGAAACCATTAGAGCGTAGTGATTAGCATAGGTATCAAGGTCTAAATTCAAATATTGATTTAATTGATCCATGCATATAGGTTCATTCGGCCACTGATTTGTGTTACGGCTCAGGACCATAAGCGAGTACATTCTCTGATAGTTTTAATGTTGATAGTTTATATGATTCATGTTTATAGTATTGTTTTACTTGATTCTCGACACGATGGATACACAGAATAGTATTACATGGATTCATCTTTGGATACGTTGTTTCATGCTGGACCGGTATATCAGGACTCATTTACCGGCATCACCTATATCAGGACTCTCTTGCTGGCATTACTTATATTGTCTGGCTAGGCTTGTATCTTGATCTACGTGTCGGAACCCGGATCCATTTAGTACTTGTCGGACGGAGAAATACCTTAGTAGACATGTAAACACACCCAAAACCTGGAACCACTCCCTTTGGTCTAATCGAAAAAGATAGCACTCGCACGTGGAGCACGTGCGAGCTGCCGAACATTTTTCTAACTGTTTACATGTCGAAAGTGGTATTTCAAAACATAATACATAGGAGTAGTCTTTCTGGTTTCACTTTACACTTGTTGGACTCATTATTCTTGTCGGACTCATTTTTATGTGCTAGATATTTTCATACTTGTTGGATACATGTCTAGTCTAATTCATTTACTGTTTTCATTTACATGGCATTCCTTTACCGTCTTATTTATCAATATCACTACATGTTTCGTACTATGATTTTATATTTTTCTTCTTCATCATGTATCACACTACTATTTACTGTTTTATAGTCTTTATCATGTATTAGAACTGTTGTTAGAGATACTTCACTCCAATCATGATTGGATATCATTTTTCAGCTGATGAGTTAGAGGACATGTGTCCTACCCATTACGGAGCGCAGGGACCCAAGGGGTGGATCCCTCAGCAGATTAGCTTCCTATAATTAGATGGTAGCCTAGTTTAGATACCCTAGCATCTGACCGGATTTATCTTCGGAACATTATCTTAGGTTGTATATATATATATATATATATATATATATATATATATATATATATATGATGCACTAGGACGATGAATTTCTAGACTTGGTTTTAGACTTGAGACTTCATTTGGTTATGCATTTTTTTCTAGTCTCTCTTATCTACCTTAGCACTTGTCATTGAGTATCCGATATCTTATTGATCTCATATTGGATCTATATCTCTATCGTGATATGGTGAATGTTCAGATATTATAAGGTGTGAGATTTGATATGATATTTGAAGTTTATACAGTTTCTAACCGTCGATGCTGGGGCGGAGGCTGGCGTGCCTCACGCATTCGTGCCCTAACATCCGGGTGCAGGTCGTGACAAGAGCCTTATGATTGATCTTGGTATTTCTCTCAGTTATCTGCAACTACATTGCTCTATTGTGATAAAAAAAAATTATATTCACATTGTTGAGAATAATGCCTTCCACGAGCGCGTCAAGCATCTTGAGATCGATTGCGACTTCATATGTTACACGAGTACGAATACGAATATAGACACAATATGGGTACGAGATTCGAACATTTTCAAAAAAATCTGGTATATCGGTATGACACGTGTGTGTGTATATATATATATATATATATATATATATATATATATATAGCTCCATTGGCAATGACTTGAAGACAGAAGATCCAGAAAACCAGGTGGGAGGTTCAAACTCCCGTACGTGATATGTGCTTAAATATTTAAGGAGGATAAATCGGGATATTCAAGTAGTGGCCGATTGAGTGTCCTGGAGGAGCAATCTACCAGGACAAGAGGGTGGTACCAACGACCAGCCTGAGCGTGCGATGGAGATAGGTTCGAGCGTGTGATAGAGATCTCCTCGAGCAGTGGATCAAGAAGTTGCATCAGATGCAAAAAAAACGAAAAAAAAAGGAGAATAAACGTGCATAGAGCCAGACCTAGACATAGTCTAGGATGATATATAGAATAAAAAAGTTTCGAACATAACCCGGAGCATAACCGGGACAATAGACGTAGACTAACCGTTTCAAAAAGATATATATAACCATTTAAGTTTGAAAGAGTAGAGCATGATATCAATTTTTCGGGTCTATATCAGTTTTCCGGGGCTATATGAAGTTGCATGCTTCCAGCAACTCTCCATTTTCCAAAGCTATTAAGTCTCCACTTTTATAAATGCTCAATTTTTATATTATTTTTAAAGGAAGTAACAGGCATATTTGGATTACAAAGATAAGAGGATCCACAAGTATTGAAAAACTGTTGCTGAAAAAACAGCTTGCCTTCTCAGGCATTGGTGAAAGGGTGCATGACCATCTGGCATATGTTAAATAAAAGGGACAGCTAGCAAATGGTTGGTGGCGGTTTAAATTCCCAACCTCTCTCTCTCTCTCTCTTTTCTTTTCCATGGAAAACCATGTTAGAGACGTGTCCAGATCGTGTCCGAGACCGTACCCCACTGTGTCCAGGCCGAATCTGCAAATCTGTGTCCACCACGTACTGGACACGGGCACAGCAAAGGACACTTCATTTACCTCATTTGCAACTTCATTTAGTCATTTGTGACAAGATCAAGCTTCGGGAAGTCCGTCTCACCATGTACCTGCTCCCTCACTCTCAAAGCTGGACTTGATATATATATAAATGCTCTAGCTTGGGTAAGAGTCTATAGGTGTTACTCTGTTTTGTATTTTTGTCATATTAGTCTCTCCAAGGGGGCTTATCGTGTGTGTGTGTGTGTGTGTGTGTGTGTGTGTGTGTGTGTGTGTATATATATATATATATATATATATATGTCCAGGAGCTCCAGCCCAAGTGGTTAGAGAAGGGGGCGCCCGGTCGAGCACTCCCGGGTTCGAGACCCCCCTGCCCGGGATGGCTGGGTGAAATATATATATATATATATATATATATATATATATATATGCGTGTTGTGTGTGTGATCAACTCAGTATTTCCGATATCAACAAATACAAAAGCAATAAACATAACAAATAGGTGATGTGCTAATTCCTTCAAAAGGTGTACAAGTGAGTATGACAATTTAGAATCTCAAAAGGACACTATACCTTTTTCAGAGCTTCTGCCTCCTCCAAAGCCTTTTGGGCCTCGTCTACCATTCCCTTCTCACCTGCCCATTTCAAGGAAAGGTTAGTGACTTTCCAAATTTGATTCACAGAAAATTGTTCTCTTCAAATCCACGTCCAAGATAATACAAATGCCACCAGTCAAATCTCTATTTCTGTGCACATGTTAAGACAAATACAACCATAAAAACGAAATAAGCATATTCATTTGAACAAAGCTGTTTATCACTCTTTTAACTATAGAAATGAAGGCATATCAAAACTAAAATCCTAAACTAAACACACAAAATTCCTCCTGAAAAACCTATGTGATCAGATCTATCAGCAGATGATAAATCGACTATTGTAGCCTTGGTCAACATACGTAATACCTTAAATTAGAATAAGCTCCCTGCCAACTATGTTGTCAGATTTTGATTCAGAATTTAGGTATCTTGTGCCTCTTTGAACTAATACTTCTGATATGGATATGACAAAAGATAATAAAAACCTAGCAAAGCAGAAATTTAAAAAATTTAAACAAAATTAAAGGACCAAAGACCATTATTGGTCTATAGAGGGCAATAAGATGGGCTCCTAATGTGAGACTATCTACTGGAAGAATAAACAACACATTATCATCTACTAGAGAAATGCAGCATGCATACCAAGATCTTCTGCTTTTCTCAGCTTCTCGAGAATCATTTCTTGTGTGCGAGGATCTGGAGGAGCCAGCGCAGGTAATGGTGCCAATTGTGGGGGATTCTGGAGGGGCTGTGGCAATGAAGCCCTGTCTTTATTGAAAGCATCAAGGAGAAGCATAGACTGCAAAGAAACCAAGACAAAAATTGTAATGCATGTAACCATCATCTTCATCGTAAATCAAGCCTTCACCCATTAGAATGGAGTAAGTAGGCTGCAGTGCTAACGGAGAAAAAATTCATGACCAGCTTTCAACCTGACATCAATGCTCTAAGATGGTGTCAAATTCCTAGACAAAGTTATTATTGTCAATAGGACTTGCACTAAAACCTATGAGGCCATTTAGTGGGGAGGTAGACCCAACTTTTTGATCATGCAATTTAAGGTAATGCAAGCAAGGAGGATCCTTCAAGTTCCCATAGACAAGAATAAAATCTAGACGAATATGTAACATGGTATGACTTACTATAGGGAATCATATTCCTCTCCATCACACAAGCTAAAGAGCAAAACAGAATTGCATTCGCTGTTTGTGTCAAGCAAGGTATAGTTATACCCAAAATCTAAAATACTATCTATTATTTATTTAAGGTAACAGTCTAAGCATGCAAGTTATGTCATGTGCATGCAGCAAAGAATGATACCTGTTTGTCAGCTCTTTTGACTCTGAGCTCTTCCAGCACTTCAACAGCCCTTATCTTATTGTCTGTTTTGCCTTCTAAATCTGAAAGTTAAATGTAGTTCATATCATTAATAGAATACGAGTAAGGAACAGTCACAAACTAGTGAGATGGAATATGTGTAAAACCATAAAGAAATTTGACCAGCACGGCAAAAATGGAAACTTGATCTGGAAACTTGATCTACACAAACTAATTGAAGAAGGGTAGCACTGGTGGAAGTATAATAAAACAGAACATGGTTCATTGACGTGTTCACCAACAACATGGGGATGAAGCAAACCCTAAAAGACTATAATCTAAACTACACTAAGATTCCCATATACTGTGATAGCACTAGCACTATTAATCTGACCAAGAATCCGGCATGTCATTCACGCACTAAGCACATAGAAATATGTCACCACTTTTTGCGTGATCACCAACTACACTTGGATATTAGTCTAGAGTTCATTGACACAGATCAACAACTAGCAAACATTCACAAAACCACTAGCCGAAGATCGTTTCAACTATCTGCGTCAAAAGTTAGGCATACTTGAATTTTCGGAGTCATAATGGGTTATGTTTAATAAAAATACTTAAAACTTAAAATTCAGCGATTTATTAATTGAAATTATTTTGGGTACAAGCCGAAAGGGTCCTTCTGTCAACAAGACATAAAAGCCTAAGCGACATGGTGCCAAGTGTCTTCGGACTACTGCTAGCTGAGATCCGGCCCCTACAGCTAACCCAAGGTAATGGATATTAATTAATCAATGATTTACAAGTTTATAGGCTATTTTTATCATTCATTATTCAAAATATGACCTAAAAATCAAGTGGCTGAACTCTGACCGAATTCGGACCGAACTTTGTGGGACATGTTTTATATCAGAATTCGAAACAGCAACCCCCCTTTCCTTATACTGCTTCTTCTTCCTCTTCAAGAACAGCCGCCCCAACTCCACCCTAACCCTAGATCCTAGAATACTACTTCTCAAGCTTTCCAATTCGAAATTCCTCGAATCTAAGGCTCTCTGAAGGCATTCTTTTCCATCTTTGATCTCTTTTGAGGTAAAATTCTCACTTTTCTTTCTCAATTTCACAATGGCTCCTAGAATCTTTAAGAAAAAGAAAACTAGGGATACTGCTTCATCCTCTACATCTGAGTATGAACCGGTGAATCTATTCAGTCCCTCTCGTCCTGATGACGATGAGGATTATGATCCAAACCTATTTGTCTCATCTGAGAGATCTACCCTTTGGTTTGATCATTATTTATAAATAAAAATTTGTCCGGATAAAACGATAAATTTTACCATTTTCTCGGAATATTCGACTACTTTTGAAACCCTAGGACTTCGTGAATTTTTAGAAATGTCCAATCCAATTTACGATAATACAGTTTGTATATTTTATTGTAACATACAAGAATTAGACAACTATATCCATTCCTCTGTCAACGGAAAGAAATTTGAGTTTAACTCTGACAACTTGAGCGAATATTTTCAAATACCGAACAACGGTGATGCTCTCGTCGACATTGTTAAAGTTCAATTTCCTGACGGCATGACACTTGAGTCCTTCAAGGTCACGTTATGTCATCCGAATCTAGTTCCTTGGAAATGGTTGTACGCACGTAAACTAAACCAATACTTTTATGAGTTACATCGTATTATCATTTCATCTCTTTTACCCAAGAAGGGATCTACTGATGAGATCACATACTTGGAACTATCTGCGATGTATCACATCCACTTTGGAATTTTCTTTTTCTTTTCCAAGACTATGCTCTCTTATGATCAACTGTCGGAGGGCAGACCGTAACCTCCTCTATCCTATGCATCTGATGGCCATCTTCCATAAATTCGATATTTCTTCGAAATCATGTCCTATCTTTGGAATGCCTTCAAAACTACTTAGGTCTAGGAGATTCCCACACCCTCCTGGTGACGCTCCACCTCCACCTGCTCCAGTCGCAGCACCAGCAGACGCTCCAGCTGATCTAGCTCCTGCAGCCCCGGGTCACACTATTGATGAGCTCTATTAGCGGTTCGATGCTTTTGTCACTCTCCAGAGACAGCGGCGTTAGGCCGATCTGACTTGCTTTAGTGACACTGAGTTCCGCCACATTTCTCATGTTCAGGTCTTGAAAAATGTTATGGCAGACATCCAGTGGACGTTGACTCATCATCCTAGTGCACCAGCACCTATCATCCATCACCCTGATTTTGATGGACCGAGACTTGGTGATGCTCCGTCGTTTGCTTACTTTGACCCGACGACTGCCTATTTTGATCCGACCGAGCCACCTGTTGATGCTCCGTCTGCTGATGCTCTTGGAGGTGCTGATAGCTGATCTGATGTTTTGGACTAGGATTTTGTGGATTTGTCTATTTGATGATGATGCTTTGTAGTAGTGACACTTTTTATGCTTTTGGACTTCTTTATCTGTAGTGGCATTTTTATATTATGCACTTTGGACTTCTCAGTTGTAGTGACACTTTTATTATTTTGAGTTGTTAGTTTTCATCTACTGCTGATGTTTTATTATTGCTACTGTTGATGGTCTAGTATAATACTACTTGAGTTGTTGACTTGTCATATTTGGTATCACTCTATTTTCTTTGTTGTTGTTGGATTCATAAATATGGGGGAGACGTATTTTGATTACATGATTAAAGGGGGAGAATGAGCATACCAAAATAAATTCAAAAATTTTCAAACAAGTCGGGTATAATTTCAAAGTTCATTATTATATTTGTTATATTTTGGTATAGACTCAAAGTTTGTCAATTATCAAATTTGGGGAGATTGTTGGCTCATTGGTCATGATCCTACCTGATTTTGATAATCAACGTCAACATTGGTCGATATGCAAAATATATATACAACTATAGGTTTACAGGTTTCAAGTCTACACCTACTACTGCTACAAGCTACAAAGGTGTCGTCGTCATCAAGGACCAAAAGCAATGGAATCAAGATCAAGATTTTTACATATTTCTTTTGTATTTTATTTTTATTGAGTCTAGAAAAAATATGTAAGATTGATCAATACCGGTACTAGTTTAGCTAATCTCAGTCCACAAAAATCATAGCCTACCTATCCACAAATATATATATATATCCAAAGTCTACATTCCAAATTAGCCCAAAACCTAACCAGTTGGCCCAAAATAGGTCTGACAGAACTCAGATAGAACTCGACCTGAGTTCGGTCAGGGTAGTTTCAATTTGTTTTTGAATTTCTTCTATATCTACATCCAACGTTTGAATGCGAGATTTCTGCATCCGAACTCTGCTCGAATTCGGTCTACAAAAACATTATAAATAGAGTAGAACTTTCACATTTTCAAATCACTCATTTACTTTCCCTTCTCTCTCTTTAAGTGCTTTCTACGAGCTACACTTTCAAATCAAACATATAATACTCTTAGCCAAGCCAATACAGTTTTTGTTTAATCTAGAATTTGATGTTGAAGAGTTGTATCGGAGGCTAAATTCAGAAAATGTTCCAGTTTTCAAATCGCCTTCTAGAGTCGGTCGTACACTCGCCACCAAGCACGGTGTTGTTGAAATCGGTCGTGCACTTGTCCCCAAGCACGGTGTTGTAAGAGTTGCAAGCACTCAGTTAAAGCTTGTGCCATAGTGGATTAATATCGAGCAGGAGTACTCGAGACTGGATTAGTCTTCTACGAGGAAAACCAGTATATATTGATGTGTCACTGAGTTTGATCTTCTTAACTCTTACTTCACTGCAATTCATTTATTATATCATCTGCTCTTATCTGCCATAGTACATAAAAATTTTAATTTGTGATATTTATTCCGCTGCACACATACACACTGTATTCACCCCCACTCTGGAGGTGCTCAACGGTCCTACATTCATCTCAACATATTTCCAAGTCTCCTGCAAATGATAGCTCAAGAAATATTCATATTCCTAATCTGCAGATATTCCAACATGTTTGATAAATTCTATCTTAGAAAACTAGCACGAAATAGTAATTTGATCTACAATATAATCGCCAAATCCATGAAAATGTCGAAGAAGAATCGTATTTGACTGTTTTGGTGTACTGAAAATTTTTTTCATGCCATCCTAGTTTGTAGTTCCTAACGATACCTAAGAGTGATAGCTTTTCCTATTTAAGATCAATCACTTAGCATGATTGAGAGACTGAGAAAGATGTCATGCATAGGATTAAAACATGACGGTTGAAATAGATAAGTACTTATGGAGTACTTTGTGATCGCAAGATACCTCTGAAGTTGAAAGTATAAGATCAGTCATGTATTATAGATCAGAGTGTTGAGCAACAAAAAATAACGTCCAGAAAGTTACCGTAGCTGAAATGAGAATGATAAGATGGTTGAGTGGCAACACATTAATGGATAGGATAAAGGATAGGAAGTTGTGGCACCAATTCAGAACAAGATAAGAAAAAATTGGCCCATGTGGTTTGGACATATGCAATGAAGACCAACAAATGCTCTCGTAAGGAGTGACAACATGGGTAGTTAATAGACCTGCTATGTCTAGAGGTACGCCTAAACGAACATGGTTTGAAGTGCTAAAGAAGAATATAAATTTTGTTAGCATTACATAGAACATGGCCTTTAACAGAGCCAAATGGACAAAAAGGATTCAAACAACCTACTCCAAAAATTTCAGATAAAGGCTTTGTTGATGATGTTGTTCCAACATGTTTGATAAATTCTATCTTAGAAAACCGGCACAAAATAGTAATTTGATCTACAATATAATCGCCAAATCCATGAAATTGTCGAAGAAGAGTCGTATTTGACTGTTTTGGTGTACTGAAAATGTTTTTTCATGCCATCCTAGTTTGTAGTTCCTAATGATACCTAAGAGTGATAGCTTTTCCTATCTAAGATCAATCACTTAGCATGATTGAGAAATTGAGAAGGATGTCATGCAAAGGATTAAAACATGATGGTTGAAATAGATAAGTGATTATGGAGTACTTTGTGATCGCAAGATACCTCTGAAATTGAAAGTATATGGTCAGTCATGTATTATAGATCAGAGTGTTGAGCAATAAAAAATAACGTTCAGAAAGTTACCGTAGCTGAAATGAGAATGATAAGATGGTTGAGTGGCAACACACTAATGGATAGGATAAAGGATAGGAAGTTGTGGCACCAATTCAGAACAAGATAAGAAAAAATTGGCCCATGTGGTTTGGACATATGCAACAAAGACCAACAAATGCTCTCGTAAGGAGCGACAACATGGGTAGTTAATAGACCTGCTATGTCTAGAGGTACGCCTAAACGAATATGGTTTGAAGTGCTAAAGAAGAATATAAATTTTGTTAGCATTACATAGAACATGGCCTTAACAGAGCCAAATGGACAAAAAGGATTCAAACAACCTACTCCAAAAATTTCAGATAAAGGCTTTGTTGATGATGTTGTTCCAACATGTTTGATAAATTCTATCTTAGAAAACCGGCACAAAATAGTAATTTGATCTACAATATAATCGCCAAATCCATGAAATTGTCGAAGAAGAGTCGTATTTGACTGTTTTGGTGTACTAAAAATGTTTTTTCATGCCATCCTAGTTTGTAGTTCCTAACGATACCTAAGAGTGATAGCTTTTCCTATCTAAGATCAATCACTTAGCATGATTGAGAAATTGAGAAGGATGTCATGCAAAGGATTAAAACATGATGGTTGAAATAGATAAGTGATTATGGAGTACTTTGTGATCGCAAGATACCTCTGAAATTGAAAGTATATGATCAGTCATGTATTATAGATCAGAGTGTTGAGCAATAAAAAATAACGTTCAGAAAGTTACCGTAGCTGAAATGAGAATGATAAGATGGTTGAGTAGCAACACATTAATGGATAGGATAAAGGATAGGAAGTTGTGGCATCAATTCAGAACAAGATGAGAAAAAAATTGGCCCATGTGGTTTGGACATGTGCAACGAAGACCAACAAATGTTCTCTTAAGGAGGAGCGACAATATGGGTAGTTAATAGACCTGCTATGTCTAGAGATACGCCTAAACGAACATGATTTGAAGTGTTAAAAAAGAATATAAATTTTGTTAGCATTACATAGAACATGGCCCTTAACAGAGCCAAATGGACAAAAAGGATTCAAACAACCTACTCCAAAAATTTCAGATAAAGGCTTTGTTGACGATGTTGTTGTTGTGTTCTCTCCTTGTCACCTTCAAAATCTTGCAAGAGATTCTCTTTATTCTCATGAAATATTTCATGCATAAGTAGACTATCGCACTAATTGCATACACATATAGAACATAAGTTCATTTAGTCTACCTTATTTTTGCTAATACGTTAATGAGTTTTTACCTTTTGAGCATAATTAACAAAAAAAAATATATGACACCGCCATAAATATCGTATCATATTTGTCTCAAATCCACACTCTCAAGTTTTCTTACAAAATATGGTCCATTGTATGAGTATCGATTTTGGTTCCGGACCCTTCCTATGAGTATTATCGACACTTCCGATAGTTTCACTGAGTTCCGAATTCTTCCTTTCAGAAATCAAAATAAGAGAAAAGGAGAGACTTTGAAAATCTAGAAAAACAAATATTTGATACATATTTAGACATACTTGTATATTACTTGTTGGTTTTCGCAAGTTTTAAATGGAATAACATTTAACATTACTTTATCGTTCACTCGCAATAGATATTATTGTTCCTTTATTTTCCTATAGACATAGTACAACCATAATAAATAGTTTTGAAGGAAATGATATTAATTAGTTTAAATGGAATAATATTTAACATTGATTTATCCTTCATCCACAATAGATATTATTGTTCCTTTACATTCCTTTAGACATAGCACAACCATAATAAATAGTTTTGAAGGAAATAATATTAATGGGGATGAATGTTATGGATTTATAGATATACAATTTCTATAAGGGGTAAAGGTTAGTGTATCAATAAGAAATCTTATCGACACACTATAATATTGTTGATATTCGGCATAACCAAATAATTGCATTGACATTATTTTCCCATACTTCTCTTTCGGGTCAATTTGTCAATCGAATTGACTTGAAAAGAGACCCCTAACGTCAGTATCGGCCGATTTCGGTAGGGACAGTATCGTATCGGCCGATTTCGGTAGGGACAGTATCGAATCCTGACATGTCAAAACCAATACTATCCGACTACATCGAACCAAGCGATACTACAAGATATGTTACAAACACATACTTTAAACAAGTTAAATGCCTTCTAGCTTTTTCACTAATAGGATACTGTTAAAGTGATCATGTACATGTTCATATTCATAACTCTCGCTTCCTTATGACCCATTTTCTAAAAATAGGTTTAAGCAGCCATAACAGGCCATGTGATTGACCAGTTAATATGATTAAACGGGTGTACAAGAACAAACTGGGAAGCATGGACACTCCAAAAACTAAACCGTGCCATGTCGGTATGACTTAATATGTCAGTATAACTCAACGTGTACTTATCGTAAAAATTGACACATCACTGTGTCATCCTATCTTCATTATGAAGCTTAGCATTAGCAACATATTAAAAGAAGAAATACATAAGCAATATTTAAAGCTTGTGTTTCTTCACTAGTTGGTGGTGAATGTCGATTTATTACATGGCAATGGCATGGTACAGAAAGCATGCCTTTCGAGCAAGGACTGTTGTCGACAACTATACCTTTGGTTTCTGTTTCTCTCTAAATTGCATGGGGCAATGTTTTGGCACACTAGATTAAGGCTACATTGTCTCCCATTTAAATGAGCATGGTATTGCTTATACATTGCACCACGGTATAACAGCATAAAGTATGATAGATAAGCTTATATCCACATGAAGACATAACTTTGACGCCTTAAATGTATGGAGTGACATGGAGATTTTTCTGATGCTAGAAGTTAAAAAGAAAATTCACAGAGCTAAGAAGTTACCAAATGCATCAATCTCTATCAGCTTCTCCTTGATTTGTTTTGAGAGCTCCGTGATCTCAGGTGACTGCAATTTCGAAAGGAAAATGTCAGCACAGGTACCCGTTCAGATAGCAGAGAATAATTACGTCTCTCCAACAGAAGGGAAGCGAGTACCTGAGTGACCTCCGATACAGATATAGCAATGGCAGCTTTGGCATCCTCATCTTCCAACCGCTTGAGGGCTCTCTGGATTTTCCTCTCGCACTCCACAATAAGCCTTTCTATCAAATCCTCTAGTTCCCTATCAAAATTATGAGTACCTTTTGCTTTCGCTTCCTCGTATCTATGAGGAGTTCAGGAAGAGCGTTATAGAAGCAGTAGCCATCACGATGTATGAATATAGGTATGATGCCCATGAAGTATCAATAAACACAAACACGAATAGCACAGTTGTAGGCTCTCTTTTTTGACATAAAGCATCACAGAACTCCAATACTATTAGAACTCTTTTTTTAATTCACTATAAAATTTCATCAATTCAGCTTATAAAGAAAGGATACTCTTTTCGGAGCTGCAGCGAATGCACCTTTGGACAGGGCCCAAGATCCATTTTCTGCCATATAAAACATTGCATCAGCACAAAATAGGGGGAGAAGGGGGGAGAGGCGCATAACCATCTATGATGCACAATGCTGCATGGACACGAATATGACACATGGACAAGGCTCAAGATCATAATTAACATACAAATATCGAATCTTTGCCACTTTCAAAACCCTAATTTCGATGATGACGGATTTAAAAGAAGGAAAGGGGGATCGGATTTCTAGGGATTTGGGGATGAGAAAAAAAAAATTGGTACCGTCAATTGGAAGAGATCGTGGGGGCAGAGGCCGGAGAGGTGGAGGCGGCAGACGTCGCGGTCGTAGTACTTCCGGTTCACCTCCGTCACGTCGCCGTTGCGGTTTGCCCCCATGAGCACGTCCAGCTGTTTCCTGATCGCGTCCATCGCTTGGGTTAGGGTTCCCTTGGTGCAGCTGATGGTGGCGGTACGAAACCCTAGAAATGGTTTCCTCAGTGGTGAAGGTGTCCAGGGAGAGTTCGTGAGAGATTGTGTTGGTAGCAAATATTTTGGTGTCGTGAGACTTCTTAATGCACGTGAGTGAGGGTTTGCTTGGATTGAGGGAAAACAAGTAGGCTAATTAGTTTTGGGCAAGTTATAAAGGCACTTCAACATTTTAATCAGGACTAACCCCATGGGCTAGGCTAGTCCAGATTTTTTTGTGTTTTACTCAGGACAGACTATTTTTTTAATCTAGGGCTGTCCCAAAGTAAAATCTCCCTAAACCCAAATTTTCTCTCTCATTTGCAATTTTTTTTTCTCTTCCTAAACCCTAACTCCTCTCTTCTTCTTCTTCCTCTTCTCCTCCACCATTTCTCCATCCCCGAGCAAGAAGTTACTTTGAAATTTTCTAGAAATTTCTTCCACCCTATAAATTTTCTCTTCTTCTTCCTCTTCTCTTCCAAATTTCCTTCTCAAGAAGATCAATGGCACCCAAATTCTTTCTCTATTTGTTTCCAAAATCTTAAAAATTAAATTGAAAAATTCAAGCATCCATTACATTGTTTATTTTAATTGTTTGTAGCTCATTTGAATTAAACTAAATTCGGAGTGGGAAATTACCCATTTAAATTAAACACAAGTATGCACGAACGATAAAACTCTGCGTCGACCAGGACTGCCCAATTTTCTGGCAGTCCTACAAACTGAATGGACTGCCAGAAAACTGGGCAGTCCTAAGTCACAGCATGTGAAACAAAGGACTGCCCAATTTTCTGGCAGTCCTACAAACTGAATGGACTGCCAGAAAACTGGGCAGTCCTAAGTCACAGCATGTGAAACAAAGGACTGCCCATTTTTCTGGCAGTCCTTACTGTATTCAGGACTGCCAGAAAACTGGACAGTCCTGAATACAGTAAGGACTGCCAGAAAATGGGCAGTCCTTGTTTGCACTAGTTGAACAGCAATATTGGAGTTTCCTCCCATATTAGGGTTTGTATATTATGAGGAGCCTTTGGGTGCCATCGAAATTGGAAATGAGAAAAAAATTAGGGATAACAATATTAGGATTTCTACCAATATTAGGGTTTAACATTTTTTTTTGTTCTTCCTTTTTCTTATTCTTCTTCTTCTTATTCTTCTTCTTCTTGGATGGGTTGAGGAAGAAGAGGGAAAAATAGAAAAAAAAAATAACTTTTATACCAAAGAGTGGGATAGCCCTAATCAATTTTTTTCAATGGCAAACTTGTAAATAATACAAAGTTTAAAATGGGATAGCCCTGATAAAAAAGTGAAGTGCCTTTATAACAAACCTTAGTTTTGGCCCTGGGTACCCCTCCAATTGGAGAGTTTAGACCTCTAATTTTTTTTCTCTTATATTCTCTCATTTATGTTTGATAATAAAATTTTCATATGTAAATTAGGGAAGGTAGAATGGAAATAAAAATAAAAATCAAGGATCTAAACTCTCTAATTAGACATATGAGACTTAAACTCTAAAATAATATAAAATCCAAGGTCTAAATACTAATTAGCCCAAAAAATAAGCAGAGTTAAGTGAGGTTATGTGAGATTGTCACGACCCGCACCCAGTGTAAGGGTACGAGTGTAAGTCCACTTCCCAAATTTTTAAAAATTTTCAATTTTATTTGTTTATGATTAATTTTATGGCCATTGTGAGTCATGTCAAAGCTTGTCGGTGGGCTATGACCATATTAAGGTCATATGATCTCTAAATAGCTTATATATGTATTATTTAGCTATTTTATATTTTTCTACAATTTTTGGATATTTGTAGGTATTTAATATTTAAGGTTTTATTATTTTTAAGGACTTTTAGGATTTACTGTAAGGTCATACGGGGGTATTTCGGGACGCAATATTTTTATTTGGGCTCTAAATGACTAAAAATATTTTATTGAATATTTTAGAATTTTTCTGGATTTTTTTAGAATTTTTGGAAATTTTTATATAATTAAAACCTATAGAATTTATATTTTATAGGCTTTGGGAATTTACTGTGAGGTCACATGATGATATTTTGTGTTAAAAATATTTTATTTAGATTCTAAACACTTAGAAATATTTTCTAGAATTTTCTAGAATTTTTCTGGATTTTTCTGCAATTTATTTTGATTTATTCGGACTTAAAATGATTTTTAAATGATTTTCTGAATTAAATAATTAATAACCCAGAAATTTACCCACGGGGGGCCCACATGTCGGCGCCCAGCTGAACCGCCTCTCTCCCCTATATATATATATATATATATATATATATATATATATATATAGTATTATATTCGAAATCCTAGTAAAATTTCAGCCGCTTTTTTTAGAGAGAGTTCTAGTAGAGATCTCGATTCCCGAAGCGATTCCCGCCAACTCCGACGTGCTTTTCGTGCGCCATTTTTTTTGTTGGAAGCGTATTGAGGTATAGTTTTGGAATATCAAATTTATTTTTGTAATTTCTGAACCTAAATTTCTAGAAAATTCGTAGAGTGTCGGTTGTCCGAAACTTGACACGTTTTGGTGTTTTTGAGATTCCGGGAGAACCAGAAATCGAAATCACGAACCATTTAAAGTTCCGGAAAGCTAACACAGAGCCCTACGACATATATCTTATCCAAAAATTATTTCATTCATTTAATATTTTATTTATTCTGTTGAACTCAGAACTAATCAGTTGATCCCCGTTTTGGTCACGATTAGCCATAACGGCGATATCTTTTGACCAAAGCGTGATTTTGAGACACGGTCAATTCCAGCACACTCGTGGCACTGAAATCTACCAAGATGCACTTTCAAAATCTAGAGTTCATAGCGTTTGACCAAAAAGTCAACGGTACGTCTCGATTTGCGTGTCATGGTTTCCAAAATTGAGAAACATGACTTTTGATGGCCAAACTTGTATGTTTAGATTATATTTAGATTATTATTAGGTTAAATTAAGTTTTTAAGTGAATTATTATAGAATTAATTATTATTAAATTAGTAACCCAACTAGCCACTATTTAGAACTAGAACATTAGAATTAATTTGTGGTTTTCGTGCACTGTTCGTGGTGCGATGTATGTTATAGGTTGACAGCTTCTAAATCGACTTTCCTTCACCTTCGGCTTGTGACTACGGTTTGTGCAAGGACCTCAGGCAAGTGCACTTTATGATTGCTTTCCGATTCATAGTAGTCTTTTTATTTCATGTCTATACATATATCTTGCTGCTTGTTGACACACTCGTCACACGGAGTAGTCGGGAGGGGAAATACTAAGTAAATACGTGAACAAACCCAATTACATTCTGAACGATAGCTAAGTCATACACACTCACGTATGAGTTAGCCGTACCATTACTGAACGATAGCCATCATATGATGTGCCGTATTAGTCCAGCCGTTCACGTATTAAAAGGTATTTCACACCACATAGGTAGATGTCTTTTATTTTTCCTTTTACTTTTCTACCGTGCCATGTCATCAGTTTTCTTACTAGCTTTCATATTCCATATGCTATTTTCATGTCTTGTTAATTCTATTGTGTTTTCGCATTGTTGTCAGTTTGTGTACTTGTTCCATTCCTGACTGGAAACCAACATTTTTCAGGTTTAGCCGCGATCACGGTTAGCATTGGAAAGACTTGGGTATGCTGAGGACAACCTAGAATAGAAAGCATTTGTATCAATTTCTTTAATTGTAAAACTTTATTTTTCCTTTAAATATAAATGTTGTAAATGTTATAATAAATTAGAAATGTGAATGAGCAGCAAATGTTTATTTTTGAGCATTTATTTTCTTGCGGTCTTGACAACGTTCTACCGTCGACTCTGCGGCGTAGGCTGGCTTGGACACGTCTCGTATCCGAAAAGCGGGTGCGGGTCGTGACAAGTTTTTTGTGGTGGCCCATGCAGGTCAGTCTTCGCAAATTGTGCGAACTTGTGGTAGTACCAATATTAGTCGTACTACTGTAAGCCTGCGACTAGGAAAATACTTATTCACAACTAGGACTAATTTAATTTTAAAGAATGACTAGGACTAGGAGTCCCTTATTCAATTTGACCCTTGGGTAGTTAAGGTTAGGGGTGGGCATACGGGTCTAGGACCCGCGGTTTCGATCCGACCCGAACTGTATATTGGTCAAACGGGACGGTTCCTAAAATTTGAAATTTAAACGGGGCGGGCCGGGGCGGGTCGTGTGACACTAACGGGGCGGGGCGGGTCCTATTTTCAAAATAAACGGGGCCCCGAACCGACCCGTTTCTAGGAGTATGATTTTTTTTATCAATTTTGATTTTTTCATATTATAATTTATAAATAATAGCACACGTTATTGTTTAGTAAACAAATTTTAGAAATTGGAAAAACATAATACTTGTTTTGTTCTTCTAGATAATAAAATATGTGTAAATGTTTACTATTCTATAATTTTTGATTTTTTTGGATCCGTTTGGACCCGCGGGTCGGCTCGGTTTGGACCCGTTTCGAACGGGTCGAATCCGTACCGGTTCCAATATTTTTTGGACCTGTCCCGCCCCGCCCCACCAATTAACGGGTCCGGTCCGGATCCATAAAATTTGGACCCGGCCCGACCCGTGCCCACCCCTAGTTAAGGTTGCTAATTAGGCCATGTGATTTAGCCAATGATTTATTAAATTTTAAACCCTATTAGATATTTGATACGTTGTTAGGATCAAAGGTGGGTAGACTATTCGCTTGGTAAGTTAGGCCTTCACAGAATTCAATTCCTAATTTTGATCATTTTTGTGCCATTTTATCTTCTGCCTTCTCTAAACCTCGTTTTTTTTTCAAAACTATTTTGCGATCGTTTTATTTTTAATTCATAATCTTGGTTTAATTATATATATTAATTCAAGTCGTCTTTGTTCATTTTGTGATTATTTTGTTTTCAAAACTGATACTTTTACTCAAGAACAGATACTTATATTTTCTTATCATGATCGACTTAATTGAATTTATCGAAGTTCCTTTGAAATTCTTATGGTTATAGTTAAAATAATTTTCGGTGACATACAATGGTAAGGCAGATGTGCACTGTCCCCATTTATTTGAATTATGGAGACTGCGGGTTCACTGCAGTCAGCAGCGTACTGGCGTGGCATGACCCTAAGTTGAAATAATTTTAAGTTTGCGTAGGTTGTTGAATATTACTAAAACTAAATCATAGTTATATTATTTATCTTTTGATTTATTATGTCAATATTGGGTAGAGTTGATAAAGTGTTCGATAACATATTATACTTGAGTCATGAAACCAAGGGTTCACGGCAGCCAGATGTACACTGGCGAGGCATGGATTCTCGGTTAAATGACTTCGGATATACTTATGATTTTCGAATATCATAGCGACTATATCTTTTATTGGCATACGACTATTATTTTTTCTTTCAAATTTATTTGATTTCTTATTTCTTGTTACCACCTTCTCTACAACTAGTAGTTCTTTATTTCTTTCATATTTTTTATTTTCGAATCGTCATATTTTAAACTTATTTTGATTTCCTTCCACTATATTTCTAAAACGTATTTATATTTTGATTCTATATGCTTGATCAATTTCGATCATTCATCATATTATTATTTTTTGATTATATTTTTTGTCGTACTTATTCATATCGATTGGTCATGTCATATTTTGATGATATTCTTGGTTTCGCCTAATTGTATCTTTTGAAATTTCGAGGACGAAATTTTTCTAAGGTGGATAGATTTGTAAGTCCACTTCCCAAATTTTTTAAAATTTTCAATTTTATTTGTTTATGATTAATTTTATGGCCATTGTGAGTCATGTCAAAGCTTGTCGGTGGGCTATGACCATATTAAGGTCATATGATCTCTAGATAGCTTATATATGTATTATTTAGCTATTTTATATTTTTCTACAATTTTTGGATATTTGTAGGTATTTAATATTTAAGGTTTTATTATTTTTAAGGACTTTTAGAATTTACTGTAAGGTCATACGGGGGTATTTCGGGATGCAATATTTTTATTTGGGCTCTAAATGACTAAAAATATTTTATAGAATATTTTAGAATTTTTCTGGATTTTTTTAGAATTTTGGAAATTTTTATATAATTAAAACCTATAGAATTTATATTTTATAGGCTTTGGGAATTTACTGTGAGGTCACATGATGATATTTTGTGTTAAAAATATTTTATTTAGATTCTAAACACTTAGAAATATTTTCTAGAATTTTCTAGATTTTTTCTGGATTTTTCTGCAATTTATTTTGATTTATTCGGACTTAAAATAATTTTTAAATGATTTTCTGAATTAAATAATTAATAACCCAGAAATTTACCCACGGGGGGCCCACCTGTCGGCGCCCAGCTGAACCGCCTCTCTTTCCTATATATATATATAGTATTATATTCGAAACCCTAGTAAAATTTCAGCCACTTTTTTTAGAGAGAGTTCTAGTAGAGATATCGATTTCCCGAAGCGATTCCCGCCAACTCCGACGTGCTTTTCGTGCGCCGTTTTTTTTGTTGGAAGCGTATTGAGGTATAGTTTTGGAATATCAAATTTATTTTCATAATTTCTGAACCTAAATTTCTAGAAAATTCGTAGAGTGTCGGTTGTCCGAAACTTGGCACGTTTCGGTGTTTTTGAGATTCCGGGAGAACCAGAAATCGAAATCACGAACCGCTTAAAGTTCCGGAAAGCTAACACAGAGCCCTACGACATATATTTTATCCAAAAATTATTTCATTCATTTAATATTTTATTTATTCTGTTGAACTCAGAACTAATCAGTTGATCTCCGTTTTGGTCACGATTAGCCATAACGACGATATCTTTTGACCAAAGCGTGATTTTGAGGCACGGTCAATTCCAGCGCACTCGTGGCACTGAAATCTACCAAGGTGCACTTTCAAAATCTAGAGTTCATAGCGTTTGACGAAAAAGTCAACGGTACGTCTCGATTTGCGTGTCATGGTTTCCAAAATTGAGAAACATGACTTTTGATGGCCAAACTTGTATGTTTAGATTATATTCAGATTATTATTAGGTTAAATTAAGTTTTTAAGTGAATTATTATAGAATTAATTATTATTAAATTAGTAACCCAACTAGCCACTATTTAGAACTAGAATATTAGAATTAATTTGTGGTTTTCGTGCACTGTTCGTGGTGCGATGTATGTTATAGGTTGACAGCTTCTAAATCGACTTTCCTTCACCCTCGGCTTGTGACCACGGTTTGTGCAAGGACCTCAGGCAAGTGCACTTTCTGATTGCTTTCCGATTCATAGTAGTCTTTTCATTTCATGTCTATACATATATCTTGCTGCTTGTTGACACACTCGTCACACGGAGTAGTCGGGATGGGAAATACTAAGTAAATACGTGAACAAACCCAATTACATTACTGAACGATAGCTAAGTCATACACACTCACGTATGAGTTAGCCGTACCATTACTGAACGATAGCCATCGTATGATGTGCCGTATTAGCCCAGCCGTTCACGTATTAAAAGGTAGTTCACACCACATAGGTAAATGTCTTTTATTTTTCCTTTTACTTTTCCACCGTGCCATGTCATCAGTTTTCTTACTAGCTTTCATATTCCATATGCTATTTTCATGTCTTGTTAATTCTATTGTGTTTTCGCATTGTCGTCGGTTTGTGTACTTGTTCCATTCCTGACTGGAAACCAACATTTTTCAGGTTTAGCCGTGATCACGGTTAGCATTGGGAAGACTTGGGTATGCTGAGGACAACCTAGAATAGAAAGCATTTGTATCAATTTCTTTAATTGTAAAACTTTATTTTTTATTTAAATATAAATGTTGTAAATGTTGTAATAAATTAGAAATGTGAATGAGCAGCAAATGTTTATTTTTGAGCATTTATTTTCTTGCGGGCTTGACAGCGTTCTACCGCCGACTCTGCGACGTAGGCTGGCTTGGACACGTCTCGTATCCGAAAAGCGGGTACGGGTCATGACAACGAGAAGTGGGTACGTCCAGCCTACGCCGCAGTGTCGACGGTAAACGTTGTCCTAGGTCACATACATCTAACAATTATAAGGTATATTACACAGTTATAATCTCCGAATGGAGAAATAATATAAAGTACAAATCTCAATCACAGCTAAGAAAGATGTACGATAAGATAGATAAGAATATCAACAGAATTCACAGATGAAATACGATAAAGAGATAATCCGAAGTGTCTAAAATAAACATCTAACAAGATCCACAAATCCACATCATCACAATCTCTAGTACAATATCCAAATGAGATACAACTGAAATAAGATAACTAAACTATGGGAGTGTCGTCAGCAGGTAATGGATCCTGCTGGAAGTCCAAGTCACAGGTGCCCTCTAATGCTGCCCCGTAGTAGGTGGTACAACACGCCTCATCCTCATCCTCTGTAATATTTTCAACAGGTCCAGTCAGGACAGGAGCGAGCACAGTACATCTCATGCAGTTCATAATATGACAGGATTTGTAAATATGCTATAGAGTAAGATACATGAAACACTGGAAAATATATGAAGTAAAAGAGATGACTGTAAAGAAATATCTACTATAAGTAAAGAACTAACAGTGGCTAGTGATGTAAAGTACAAGATAGACATGTGAACGGCTTGAATTTGCACATGAGTAATCTAAGAGTTTGCACATGAGTATACTACTTTGGAATTGTTCACATGACCATTTATACTCCTTCGTACCCTAATCAATACACAAGGATCCAGACAGATTATGTTATTGCACATGATATCACATGAAGGCCCATAAATGGGTGTACATGATTGTATACATGGGGGCTCTGTGTAACACCCAGTTTTCTAAAATGAGGGTAATTTTTGAAATTTTGTGTTTTTAATTATTAATTATAATATTTAAATGATAATATGATTTTTAGTGAATTTTTAATCATTTTAAAACTATTTAAAATCATGACTTATGATTTTGGTGTTTGCTAGTGAAACCGTAGAGACTGTCTACCCTAGAGCCTAGCCATGTAATTAGGATACTTCATTATTTTTAGCTTGAGGGTATTTTGGTCTTTTTGAATTAATTGAATTTATTATATATTTATTTGGAATTTAATATAATTAATAGGATGGTGTGATTTTAATATCATTTAATTGATTGTCTTGTGTTGTGTTTAGCCTAACCTAGATTGACCTAACCTAGATTAGTCATACCTAGACTTAGCTAGCCATGGTTAGTGATGGTTAGTATTTATTAGTTTTGATTTAGTCATGATAGTTAGAGTTAACTAGGTTGCATTTAAGTCATGTGTGAAACCTAGGTTGTAGGCCCTTGATTGACTAGGAGGAATGATAGCCCTATATCAAATCCCAAAAACCCTAACCCTAATATCCTATGGCTGGTCACTTAGGGCATGTCCCTATAAAATCCCTCTCAACCACTTGCCTCCTTTTGTTCATCTCTTCATTTTGCAAGAACAAGGTTAGCCTCCATTGAAACTTCTTCCTATTTTATTCAATATTAATCCTTTTTCATCCAAACTTCTTCCATGGTGATCTAATTTGGGTTTCTCTACTGTTCATGGAGGCCAACTACAGTTTGGAGACAATTTGGAGCTTGGGAATAGCTAGAAGAAACCTCATTTTGAAGCTTTTCTTTGAGAAGGAACACATATAGGTAAATCCCTATTCCCTGTAATGTCCCGCTCCGCACGGTGCATTATGCTGAGTCGTTGACTCAAAGAGTTGCGTTGACCCGATTGTGCATCGATGCGAATCGATACAAAGTGTTAAGTTGTTCCGAGCAATGCATTGAACTAAGTCGATGCGAAGAGTTGCCTTGTCCCAAAGAATGCATCGAGTGAATCGATGCGAAGCGCCGCATTGCCTCGAAGGATAAGTGCGTTGAGACAGCTCGAAGATTCTAATAAATCGAATCGGCCAAGGCGCAAGTCCGAATCGATGCAAGTATTGATTTTAGTTGGTTTCCTGTGCAGGCTTTACGTTTACGCTGAAATGTTAGAGGTCGATCTTTTGCCTTATTCAGTAAAGGGTCCGCGAAAGCAAATCGTCATCTTGCGACGGACTGAGGCGTTGGCACGGCAAGTCTAAATCGAACGTATAATTCAATAAGCACGAAGTGCTCGAATGGCTAAGTCAGGAGACTTGCCCGTGCAAACGAAGTTATGAAATCGAGCCGTAACGGCTCGACGAAACAATAAAGGCGTATCGACTCAAGGTGGGGGGACATTAACTCTCTTTCCTACTCCGTCATGCTTAAATAAAATACATATCATTGAATGCTGAGTTAACCTATCAACGCCACGGGCGTGGCTCGATAGAGAGATAAACGTAGTGCGTGTCGAACACTAGATAGAACAATTAAAATGAATCCTACGATAAACGTACGAGTCGCTATGGAACATTGGATATCGCAAAGGCGAGCGCCTCGGTGCGCAAGCCGTAAGAACATGGGATAAATGTACTCGGCGAGTGCCTTAGTGCACGAACCATACCGTGCCTTTGCGCACGAGTTAGAACGGCTAGAACATTGAAAGACAATAGGCGAGCGCCCTAGCGCGCAAGCCACGGATATTGAATGCTAAGTCATAGAACATCGGAAATACGGTCGAAACGTGCCTTCGTGCACGAGATAATAAAAGATGGCTTCGTTGCGAAAGAATACAGTTGTGGCATGAATGTGGCAGAACTGTCGGATATGACATAATACCTCGAAAGGTGTTCGGGACCTTCGGGTCGTTCGATTAACGAGCATTGAGTTGAGGCATGATGCCATTGAAACATTGAAACAAAGTATGATACGTAAGAACATAGAAAGTTAATGGAAGAAATACGAGATGATAAGGCGACATGGTGCCTTCGAAATGTTCGCGGCCTTCGGGAGTTCATTGAGAACATTCGGACGTTGTGCCAATTGAAATAGAGATAAGCGAACTTGCTTGGTTGTATGAAAGATAAGATTCGTTGCATGGTCAAATGGACTTAAAGATATAAAAGCCCGTGCATGGGTATTCCCTCGAACGCGGCGCGCCAGGGCGCTGGGACCGTTCGACCTAGGAGGGATTCGTTTTCGGTATTGTTGGTGCACTTCATTTAGAAGGGTAGCAACCTTCTGGTGAATGTGATAAGCCACTTGCTGCGATTATTTCGATGGCCTCTGATGTTGGTTAGCAACCGCACAGAGTTAACATCGTCTTATGTTTTGATTCGATAAATTTAAGTCCATTCTAGCCCGAAAAGCTAGTGACCATATAGTTAAGGGCGACGGGTTTGGAAGTGCAAGGTATGCATATATCCTGCATGGATGGATCCTGAATAGCGAGCACTTATAACATGACAGGGAAAACAGATAGGCGTATTCACCTTGCCTCGGTGCAAGGGCGAGTGCGTAGATATTGCTAAGTTGTGCCACGAATCAAACACGAGTTTGCTTGCCTTTTTACTTATGCGAAATGAATAACATGCTTGCCATGATTTACAGTCTTCAAATATGCCATGAACTCATCCTAAGGAGAACATAGAAAGAGAACTAAATTGTATGCTTGCATGAATCAATACAATACTAAATGTCGGTTTGTTAAGTGGGTTTTTGATCAGTACAGCGAGGACGAAAGTACTAATCCCCCACTAGTTTGCTAGCAGGTTCAGGGATTGGTCTGCTCGCGGCGGAGCTTCGCTTGAACGCGTTGAGGCTTGGAATGCCGAAGCGTATTGAAGCGTATGATCGCAGTGACGCTCGGATATGCAACATGATTGATACGGCCGAGATATAGAAGGCATGATGTATGGAACGGTGAAATCCTTTGTGGGCAAGAGAGAACCTGAGTGTTGTAGCCAATTTGGCAAATTCTGTTGGGCTATCGAAAGTCTTTGTAATCTGATTTCGAATATCAATAAAGAGAATCGTTTCGTATACTCTGTTTTTCTTTCGTTGTTAATATTCAACTCAAAGATAACCATTTGAGAACTTGTCATCTTGCCTTGCACGAGCGCAACTCCAGGCTCGTACGGCATTACGCCCCATGCGAGGACGAAGATTCGGGTGATTCCGGGTCGGGGCGTGACAAATTGGTATCAGAGCTCTAGGCTCAATTTTCTCTGGACGCTTGCTTCATTACAATTCTAAAAGTTGCCCACCACCACTTGATATCACTCTTGACTCTACTCGATGCCGCACTGGATGTTCCATACAATAAGTCTAATATAAATCATGTAATTTCGCCGCATGTTGTTTTGGAAATTACATGGTGTTGCGGGAAAAGTCGTGAAAGGTTTGTTGCTGCAAGTGCAACAAGTTGCGAGATGTGAATTCAAGGATTTGTTGCCGTGGATGCAACACGTCGTGAATTAAAATTTGAGATATTTGTTGGTTGCAACGATCGATATAAGAAATGTTGGTTGCATCGATACAATGAAAGTCGTGGAATGTTGCTGCAGCAATTGCCGCACGTTGATTGTAAACGATACGTTGAAAAGAAAATGAAAGTTGATATGGAATGTGTCGAACGGATTCACATATTGATTTTGAATGTGCATTGCGATGAAAAGCGATAGGTCAATATCGAATGTGTTGAACAGATTTGAGCATTGACTTTGAATGTCGGAAATAAAATGTTGCACGAGGTGCAACAGATGTCGAAGATAAATCGATGCACGAGGTGCGGTGAATATCGGAAATAAATCATTGCACGATGTGCAATGCGTATTGAAAGTAAAGTAAAATGTTGCACGTGGTACAACGCATGTTGAAAGTAAAATTATTGCACGTGGTGCAAAGCGTATCAAAGTAATCGCTGCACGAAGTGCGACGAATATTGAGAATGAATTATTGCACAAGATGCAACGAAAGAAAACAAAAGTTATAAATCGAGAAACGAAATCGGTTCGGTTGCACACCGAGCTTGTGTTGGAAAATGAATGCAATGGCCGAGTTGCGTCGAATTTTGATTAACCAGAGTTACGGTTGTGATCAAGCACGATCACTGTGGAAATCGTGAGTCGAAAGAGATCGTTGGTCCATAAAGAGTACGTTGCGACGGAAGTAACTTGATTTTCGGGTGGTATATGGCATACCACCGATGTAATGAATGGCTCGATTCCGAGTTGTATATGCAATACCACTTGTGCGATGAATTTGCATCGACGTTTTGTGAGAATTGCGGAAGGTTTGTCCGCAACGGACGGGATATCACCGAGACTCGAATGAGAATTTGTACGACGACATGTTGATGCAACTGTTCTTCGATGATCGGTTAGAACGGTAAGGCGGGACTTGTAAGATTGAATGATACGTCGATTGAAAAATTTATGTGTCGGTCGAATGACGGGAACTAGCAAAACGATTATGCCTTAAGGCAACAATCGGATCGACGGGATAGGAAACTCGAAACGTTGAAATCGAACCGCACGACTTGCGAGCTCGATAAAAATGTTGGGCGATACAAATTATAATCGAATCGCACGACTTGCGATCCCGATAGAAATGTTGGGCGAGACGAATCGCACGACTTGCGATTTCGATAGAAATGTTGGACGATGTGAATTGCAAATCGAATCGCACGATGGGCGACTTCGGTGAAGAAAGTTGGTTGACGTGAGTAATCGTGCCTACAAAATAATTGGTTACGTTACGGCGAAACTCATTTGAGTACGACTGAAAACACACGAAACTTAGAGGGCACAATCGTATGACTTGAGGGTTCGATGTTGGATAATCGGTAACTCAGTTACGCAATCGAAGTATAGCGGGATGCGGCAAATCGGAGAACGAGTCGATGCGTATGGAAAAGTTCGTTGCAAACTTGGATGTATACGATGCGAGTTAAGTTAACGTTGAAACAGATTCAAAGTTGACCCTTACGTTATCGAAATGGATACGGCGTATCGAAATCGATACGTAAGAAAATGTAAGCCATGTGAGAATACAAAATAGAGTGTGCCTTGTGCTATAAAATTTTGTAAGTAACGATACGAGAATGAACGAACTTGGTTGATCATAAATTTTGTGATTGATCAAAGACGAGACTATAAGTCATCGACGATTGCTCGATGCGTATAGCATCTCGTGTGTCGACCCAGAAATAAGATAGACTCGAACTCGATACGGGTAGATGTTTCGTAAATTGCGGAATCATCGACAGCAGTGCATGACTTTACTCGGAGGATAGTTGCGCATCAGTTGCGCCGATAGAAATGGTTATGTACGGATTAGGTAGTCGCATAGAATCGTCGGAACGTGATTTGGCTCCGAAATAAGATATAGCATGGTTTGTAGTAAACTATCCTTCGGTGATGATCCACAATTATCGAGCATAGCTTCGGGACAGCTGAACCTAGAAGACTTGACCGCCAAATCAAATTGAATGTTGCAGACCGTAAGATGACCCATACGATATCGCATATGAGATTGCATCGATAACAAATACAATGTGGTGCATGTTGACGATAAGTCTAGGCGATCGAGAATTGTTGGAACAACTTTCGATTGAGAATGATATAGTTAGATTTGAGAATTCGTCGGATGAATATTTGAATGGTTATGTTGGTCGACGAACCAAAACTAGAAAATTTACCAACGAACTTGGTGATTCGGATAGGCGATTGTGAGAGTCGTGCTATGCACGAGAGAGAACGATAAGGAAATGACTTACGAGTTGTACCGTTAGATTCGGATTCACCTCGCAAATGAGCTTGCGTGAATCGAACCTATATTCGATGTTGCGAGACAGATAAGTTGGGAATTTGGCTAGTGAATTCCTACTCGTTAGGAATCGAACGTAAGGCATATCGTAAGGACCTTTGTGTAAAAGGCGATCGTTGTCTTGAGCACGGTCGCTTCGATGTAAACTATCATGTCAGATAGATTGTGGCCTTTGTGCAATGTCAATTTAAACTTACGTCGGAAGGATTTGAGCACAGTGTCTAGGTACGTCACCTAGCGGACGTAGTCCTGAATGTTGATGCTTTTGCAAGTCAACAAAAGAGAATCATGTCGTGATTGGATACGAAGTGAAACATCAGAAATCGTTGGATAAGTGACCCCGAACGCAAGGCATTGCGGAGACTCGTTGTGATCGAATACGCGACGGCTTGACGCGACGCATAGAATTGATAGTTCCGATGAAACATACAAACTGAGAAATGCGATTTTTGAATCGCATCGTGTGCCTTGACTTCCGTTGGAGGATCGCGTATGTATCAATATGCATGTGCGCTAGAATTGCGAGAACAAATAATAGAGCCAAGTCCGATCGAGAATACGAGATGTCAAATGATCGAGAATAAAAGTTACGTATTTGCGTTGTTCCGATATCTTACAACTGAGCTTGGCTGAAATACATATATTGGTGGGACGCCTAAAATATGTGTATGATTCTAAACTAAGTTGTACGATCCAAACGATAGTGAGACGAGATCGTGGAACGATCTAATGAAACCCTTAGAAATTTAGTATTGGTTTCGGTTCGGGATGAACCTTGTTTTGAGTGGTATATTATGTAATGCCCCGCTCCGCACGGTGCATTATGCTGAGTCGTTGACTCGAAGAGTTGTGTTGACCCGATTGTGCATCGATACGAATCGATACAAAGTGTTAAGTTGTCCCGAGCAATACATTGAACTAAGTCGATGCGAAGAGTTGCCTTGTCCCAAAGAATACATCGAGTGAATCGATACGAAGCGCCGTGTTGCCTCCAAGGATAAGTGCGTTGAGACGGCTCAAAGATTCTAAGAAATCGAATCGACTAAGGCGCAAGTCCGAATTGATGCAAGTATTAATTTTAGTTGGTTTTCTGTGCAGGCTATACGTTTACGCTGAAATGTTAGAGGTCGATCTTTTGCCTTATTCAGTAAGGGGTCCGCGAAAGCAAATCGCCGCCTTGCGACGGACTGAGGTGTTGGCACGGCAAGTCTAAATCGAACGTATAATTCAATAAGCACGAAGTGCTCGAATGGCTAAGTCAGGAGAGTTGCCCGTGCAAATGAAGTTATGAAATCGAGCCACAACGGCTCGGCGAAACAATAAAGGCGTATCGACTCAAGGTGGGGGGACATTAACTCTCTTTCCTACTCTGTCATGCTTAAACAAAATACATGTTATTGAATGCTGAGTTAACCTATCAACGCCACGGGCGTGGCTCGATAGAGAGATAAACGTAGTGCGTGTCGAACATTAGATAGAACAATTGAAATGAATCGTACGACAAATGCACGAGTCGTTATGGAACATTGGATATCGCAAAGGCGAGCGCCTCGGTGCGCAAGTCGCAAAAACATGGGATAAATGTACTCGGCGAGTGCCTTAGTGCACGGACCATACCGTACCTTTGCGCACGAGTTAGAACGGCTAGAACATTGAAAGGCAATAGGGGAGCGCCCTAGCGCGCAAGCCACGGATATTGAATGCTAAGTCATAGAACATCGGAAATACGGTCGAAACGTGCCTTCGTGCACGAGATAATAAAATATGGCTTCGTTGCGAAAGAATACAGTTGTGGCATGAATGTGGCAAAACTGTCGGATATGACATAATGCTTCAAAAGGTGTTCGGGACCTTCGGGTCGTTCGATTGACGAGCATTGAGTTGAGACATGATGCCATTGAAACATTGAAACGAAGTATGAGACGTAAGAACATAGAAAGTTAACGGAAGAAATACGAGATGATAAGGCGGCATGGTGCCTTCGAAATATTCGCGGCCTTCGGGCGTTCGTTGAGAACATTCGGACGTTGTGCCAATTGAAATAGAGATAAGCGAACTTGCTTGGTTGTATGAAAGATAAGATTCGTTGCATGGTCAAATGGACTTAAAGATATAAAAGCCCGTGCATGGGTATTCCCTCGAACGCAGCGCGCCAGGGCGCTGGGACCGTTCGGCCTAGGAGGGATTCGTTTTCGGTATTGTTGGTGTACTTCATTTAGAAGGGTAGCGACCTTCTAGTGAATGTGATAAGCCACTTGCTGCGATTATTTCGATGGCCTCTGATGTTGGTTAGCAATCGCACAGAGTTAACATCGTCTTATGTTTCGATTCGATAAATATAAGTCCATTCTAGCCCGAAAAGCTAGTGACCTTCATATAGTTAAGGGCGACGGGTTTGGAAGTGCAAGGTATGCATATATCCTGCATGGATGGATCCTGAATAGCGAGCACTTATAACATGACATGGAAAACAGATAGGCGTATTCACCTTGCTTCAGTGCAAGGGCGAGTGCGTCGATATTGCTAAGTTGCGCCACGAATCAAACACGAGTTTGCTTGCCTGTTTACTTATGCGAAATAAATAACATGCTTGCCATGATTTACAGTCTTCAAATATGCCATGAACTCATCCAAAGGAGAACATAGAAAGAGAACTAAATTGTATGCTTGCATGAATCAATACAATACTAAATGTCGGTTTGTTAAGTGGGTTTTTGATCAGTACAGCGAGGACGAAAGTACTAATCCCCCACTAGTTTGCTAGCTGGTTCAGGGATTGGTCTGCTCGCGGCGGAGCTTCGCTTGAACGCGTTGAGGCTTGGAATGCCGAAGCGTATTGAAGCGTACGATCGCAGTGACGCTCGGATATGCAACAGGATTGATGCGGCCGAGATATAGAAGGCATGATGTATGGAACGGTGAAATCCTTTGTGGGCAAGAGAGAACCTGAGTGTTGTAGCCAATCTGGCAAATTCTGTTGGGCTAGCGAAAGCCTTTGTAATCTGATTTCGAGTATCAATAAAGAGAATCGCTTCGTATACTCTGTTTTCCTTTCGTTGTTAATATTCAACTCAAAGATAACCATTTGAGAACTTGTCATCTTGCCTTGACACGAGCGCAAGTCTCGGGTCGTGCGGCATCACGCCCCATGCGAGGACGAAGATTCGGGTGATTCCGGGTCGGGTCGTGACATTCCCTCCACCAAATTTTGATTTCTTTGCATGGATAGGAAGCCCTAGGTGTCCTCTCTCTGTAGGAATAGGTTTTGCTAGGTTTCTTGTCCTTTGCGTGTCCGTATCGGACATGTATCAATGATTGTATTCGTGTGTTTGTTGAAATGCCACAAAAGAAATTTTTATGTTGTTTTCGAAAACTATTTGAATGAAAATATTGTTTTATATGTGTTTATTTATTTCATGCCTTACTGAGCATGTTTCTGACACTTTTCGTGTCCAAAATTGGACACACACGCACGCACGGGACATAATACTGCGCCCGTGCAGTCCCCTATTGTACGGGCTCGACACAGGACACGACACGGCACGTGACACCACAAAAATTTGTGGAGTCGTGCGGGCAATCATTGACACGACACACACAAAATTTGAGAGGATTTCGTCGAGCGGTTTGGAAGAAATACAGACCGCACTGTCTCGACCACACGCACACACGCGCGTGAAAATGCCACTGACACGCGGCTACAACTATGACACGACACCACATAGACACGTTTCAGGCACGTGTACACGTACCTCTACCCTAGGCATACACGTGTGCATGGCCACGTGGCTACAACTATGACACGACACCACATAGACACGTTTCAGGCACGTGTACACGTACCTCTACCCTAGGCATACACGTGTGCATGGCCACGTGTCACCACGTGGCCTGTGTCGTGCACTAGACACACGTGCACGCGTGCACGACACTGTCAGTGCACAGTCCATGTCTGTGTGTATGTTTTGTTGTTTGGACACGTTTGTGTCCACTTGGTTGGACACGAGGTGACCCCCTGACACATGTGCACATGTGACTCACCTTCGTATGCACCTGATTCGGGTTTTGGATTAATATGGTATTTGAAATTGGGGAAATTCCTTTTTTTTCTGATACTGATTACTATGCTGATTTTTCCTGAAATCCTAAAGCCTAATTCAACTGCTTTTCAATGTAATTCGAGTATAGATTCATAACTACATATCAGGGATTATCCTATCATGTTGGGTTTATGAATTGCGTGGGAATTCAGTTTTCAAATTTGCATTGAATGAATAAACTGCTATATATAGCACTGACACTGGTACACAAGTTCCTATTTGAATTCCTGAGCTTAATTCTACTTTTTTTTACTGAATTTGATGCCAATTGCCATGATTAAATTCATATACCATTGTGTTAGTTCACTGATTTGGTCGATTCATGTTAGTTTGACGATAGAGATAGGGATTTCGAAATTGGGTATGAATGGTAAGCAAACTGTCATTTAGATTTCATTTTTCTGGGATTAAACACATTCATGAGTTTTAACTGTTTGATTTTGAATGTTATATATGTTGAAATATTTTCAGAGTTAATGTTGTGGCTGGGTTCACATTGTCGATTGGTTTGATGTTAACCAATAGGAATTTTCGAAGTTAGTTTTTAGGATGGATTCATGAACTGTCGAATTGGTTCTCAGGTTTCCTGAGAACCAATTTCTGAGTATTGAAAACACCTGAACACTCTACATGCCACACACACATGATTCAATACCTGTCACTGTATCTCACTGATTTTGAAATCTGAGAATTTCCATTTTGTATAAAAACCTGAGAATGGTATGGACTGAGATTTTGTACACAGGTTCTTAAATCACTGTCAACCTGTTAATTGTACTGTCAATTAGCTAACTGTTTTGGCACTACACTGTTTTCCCATTTCCCAAATTCCCTTCACTGTTTTCCTTTTCAGGATATCACATATCACACACTTTAACATACACACACACCCCAAGTCACTTGACAGCCACCAATTCTGAGAATGCACTGTGGTCTATTTAGAAAACTGAATGTAGGCACACTGTTAGCTTACACTCCCCCACACACACTCTATTATATTTTTCCTGTCACAAAACTGAGGATTGAATGATGGTTTCAATGTGAAAACTGATTTTGATTTCCAAAAACCTGAGAACTTAACTTAGGAATACACACAACATTGAACCCCTTTATGAATCCCACACACACAAAAATCTGGGATTGTTATACCCTGTTAAGACACTGCCACACTGTTTTTTTCCAGTGCACTGTTCCCTATCACTCTCTACACACACTCTCTTGTCACTTCACACACACCCATGTATACAATCACCTTTCCATTTTTTCCGATCTTTCATGTATATGCATATATACATATGTATATGAATATATATATGTATGCATTATATGTGAATGTATATAGGTGTAGGAATATACATTAGATGCCATGTATAGTTAGCTAGTGTTTGAACCATTCTTGCTATACACCTTCATGTATACACACACTAACCACAGCCTCTACATGATGCTAGCTCTTTATCTCTCTATCTCGATATGTATGTATATATATATATATATATATATATATATATATATATATATATATATATATATATATATATATATATATATATATATATATATATATATATATGAGATGAAGGTATGCAAGAATTGTATGTAGCCTAATATATGCCTATAAGTATAATATGTGGATAGCTTATAATGGTTTGTGGTTGATGTGAGAACTTAGTATAGACTTGGTAGACCTAGTATAGACTAGTTTAGACTTGGTTAGACTAGTTTAGACTTGGTTGACCTAGTTTGACTAGTGTAGTTGACCATGGTTGACTAAGAGTTGACTTTGGCCTAGTTCGACCTAGACAGCATGCAGATGCATTGTAGATTATATTTATCATCCTATGTATACATCTTGACTTTTGTTGCTCCAACTAGGAGTCAGGTACCTCATCTCGGACAGTACATTTACTTCAGACATTCCGATACCAGGCGAGTATATTCTCTGATCATTTCATAACTTGCTTAGAATTATATTCCTGCTCTACTTTACCTTATTTGATGCTGTCACGATATTATCACGGATTGGTACTATATGGATCCCTACATTGAGATGTTATCCCCCTCGGGAGCATCGGATACATCATGTCATGTGTTTCGTGTACATTATATATTCCTCGCTCTCATGTTATTCATGTTTCTCATGTGCTTCATGCTCGTTCATGCATGCTCGTGTACTCTCATGTGCTCTCATGTTCGGTCATGTTTCCCATGTATCTCATGTATAACCTATACTTCATGTGCACTCATTTATGAGCCTTCATATAAATTTCATGTGCACCCATTTATGGGCCCCCATGTGAACTTCATGTGCACTCATGTATGAGCTCTCATGTATACTTAATGTGCACCCATTATGGGCTTCATGTGAAAACCATGTACGTAACATAACTTGTCTGGATCCTTGTGTATTGATTGGGGTATGGGGGAGTATAAATAGTCATGTGAACAATTCAAAAGTAGAATAGCCATGTACGCCTCTTTAGTATAGCCATGTGCAAATCAAGCTGTTCACATGTCGACTTTGTACTCTAAATCACTAGTCACTGGTAGCTCTCTACTTATAGTAGATATTTCTATTACAGTTCTCTCTCTGTTTACATCATGTACTTTCTTTCAGTTTCACGTATCGTACTCTCTTGTATGTTTATATTTTCTAACCTGTTATGATCTGCGTGAGATGTATTGTGCTCGCTCTCGTCCTGACTGGACCTGTTGAAAATTTTACGGAGGATGATGAGGAACCCTACACCCCTTACCTTGGAGCTTGCCTAGATGACACTCGCGACCTGGACCCCTGGAGAGGTTCAGGCAGCTGCTGAGGATGATACCCATGCTTAGTTTAAATAGTCTAGATTGTTTCTTTTTCATGTTTAGTTGTTGTCCTTATTTTCAGAGTTGTATAATTTGAGATGTTGAGATTAGTAGTTGGTAACTTATGTTATTTCTTTCTGTTGTGCCTCAGTTGAGGAGTTTCTTATCTATTTCATCGTGCCATATTCTATCTCTAGATTGTGATTGAGTTGTACCTTCTGTGATTAGCCTCCAGTTGGAGATTATTCTATATTGTGTTAGTTATAGTTCATGACCTAGAACAGCGTTCTACTGCCGACACTGCGACGTAGGCTGGGCGCTGTTACGTACTCGTACCCTCACGGTGGGTGCGGGTCGTGACACGTTTTTAGTGGTGGCCCATGCAGGTCGAGTTTGTGTAGTGGTATTCGAACTAGAGTATCACTACAGCCTGTAGTAGGATTAGGATTATTTTTGAGGTACTCAATCACATTAGGAAAAACTCTTAATTGGATCCCTGCCATCTAAATTTCTGATACTTCCTTGAATAACTGTCCTCCCTTGAATTATCATTTCTATCTCAGTATTGATTCCTTGTTTGATCTGTCTTCAAGATGGTTATGGAGATACGATCTCATCGTCTCGATCAGGAAGACACCACTGAGGGGTCTACCACTCCTCGTCCTGATCAACAGGGCCCCGAGACTGCAGTTCCTATTATGCCAGCTCAGGCTGGGATATCTGCAGCTTATGGGAGTGCACCTCTTCCTACTCCGAGACTTTCACCTGTCGCCCCGAACGTTCTTCAGCAGCAGTCGCCATCAGGACCAGAGGATGTGGCGCGGTTGTTCTCCTTCTTCCAGCAGATAGTGAAAACTCAGCGGCAACAGTTGTTCAAGAGGGAACATGACATTCATGGAGTCAGCAGCAGTGGAGATCAGGCTAAGAGGCCTCACGTACAGATTCAGCATCAGTATCAATAGAGGCCTGTTCAGCAGCAGTTCTAGGGTCAGGGCCATCAGCAGGGACAGTAGCAACCCATACAGTATCAGGAACCCAGGCAGCAGACAATCAGTTGCCCTACTGCAAGAAGCCGGGGCATGGATGGGGTGATTGCAGAAAGAGGCTGGGCAGGTACCTACTATGTGGAGCAGCGGACCACCAGCTGAGGAAGTGTTCCCAGAACATAGGCAGAGTAGTTCAGGGAGCAGCACCAGGAGCAGGAGCTAGGGCTCCGACAGAGTAGCCGAGGGGACCACCGTTACAGACGCAGCAGATTACCAGTTGCCCTTCCTGTAGGAAACCAGGGCACGATTGGGGCGAATGCCGAATGAGGATAGGCAAGTGCCTACTTTACGGAGCATTATATCACCCGTTAAGAGAGTGTCCCAAGTTTCCTAAACGGACAGCTCAGGGAGCAGGAACGAGGACTCCGGTAGGCCAGTAGAAGAGACTACCCTTACCGACTCAGCAGCAGAGGTACATGCAGCATCAGCAGCATGCCAGGGGAGGCCAGCAAGGGCGAGCTTTCGCCAGGACAGTCGAGGATGCTCAGGCCGTTGGAGGTCTAGTTGCAGGTTCCGTTCTATTCAATTTCTTTTCCGCAATTTCCTCTTATAACTGTATTGAAAATTCGATTCCCTCTGTTCCTTGTTGATTTATCAATTTTGTCATGTTGTTCTTATATTACATTTGATTTTCTTCTGAGATGAATCATATGGGCTAGGTCACCTCAGTTATGGGATATAGAATCTTCGATAGTCGTGTTAGCTGGCATAGTGAGGACATATAGTCGGATTTAGGACGTATTTCTCGGGTGTGGAAATTTAAGGTTTTCGCTGCCAAGCATGCGGCAATACAAAAATTTTAAATACCATAATTCTAGAGGTATGTGCCTTAATCGGGGACTCTGTGATTATCGTAGCCTTGCTCACTAGCACGACGAAGATTCTGAGTATCATAATTTTGGACAGACGCATATGATTATCTGACGGTATGTTTGAGACTTTGATTGTGGGGTGTTTGACCTAGAAGGACTACTACCATTTTAATTTCGAGGACAAATTTTTTTAAGGTGGGTAGACTTGTAACACCCAGTTTTCTAAAATGAGGGTAATTTTGAAATTTTGTGTTTTTAATTATTAATTATGATATTTAAATGATAATATGATTTTTAGTGAATTTTTAATCATTTTAAAACTATTTAAAATTATGACTTATGATTTTGGTGTTTGCTAGTGAAACCGTAGAGACTGTCTACTCTAGAGCCTAGCCATGTGATTAGGGTACTTCATTATTTTTAGCTTGAGGGTATTTTGGTCTTTTTGAATTAATTGAATTTATTATATATTTATTTGGAATTTAATATAATTAATGGGATGGTGTGATTTTAATATCATTTAATTGATTGCCTTGTGTTGTGTTTAGCCTAACCTAGATTGACCTAACCTAGATTAGTCATACCTAGACTTAGCTAGCCATGGTTAGTGATGGTTAGTATTGATTAGTTTTGATTTAGTCATGATAGTTAGAGTTAACTAGGTTACATTTAAGTCATGTGTGAAACCTAGGTTGTAGGCCCTTGATTGACTAGGAGGAATGATAGCCCTATATCAAATCCCAAAAACCCTAACCCTAATATCCTATGGCTGGTCACTTAGGGCATGTCCCTATAAAATCCCTCTCAACCACTTGCCTCCTTTTGTTCATCTCTTCATTTTGCAAGAACAAGGTTAGCCTCTATTGAAACTTCTTCCTATTTTATTCAATATTAATCCTTTTTCATCCAAACTTCTTCCATGGTGATCTAATTTGGGTTTCTCTACTGTTCATGGAGGCCAACTACAGTTTGGAGACAATTTGGAGCTTGGGAATAGCTAGGAGAAACCTCATTTTGAAGCTTTTCTTTGAGAAGGAACACATATAGGTAAATCCCTATTCCCTCCACCAAATTTTGATTTCTTTGCATGGATAGGAAGCCCTAGGTGTCCTCTCTCTGTAGGAATAGGTTTTGTTAGATTTCGTGTCCTTTATGTGTCCGTATCGGACACGTATCAATGATTGTATTCGTGTGTTTGTTGAAATGCCACAAAGGAAATTTTTATGTTGTTTTCGAAAACTATTTGAATGAAAATATTATTTTATATGTGTTTATTTATTTCGTGTCTTACTGAGCATGTTTCTGACACTTTTCGTGTCCAAAATTGGACACACACGCACGCACGGGACACAATACTGCGCCCGTGCAGTCCCCTGCTGTACGGGCTCGACACAAGACACGACACGGCACGTGACACCACTAAAATTTGTGGAGTCGTGCGGGCAATTACTGACACGACACACAAAATTTGGGAGGATTTCGTCGAGCGGTTTGGAAGAAATCCCTACCGCACTGTCTCGACCACACGCACACACGTGCGTGAAAACGCCACTGACACGCGGCTACAACTCTGACACGACACCAAATAGACACGTTTCAGGCACGTGGATACGTACCTCTACCCTAGGCGTACACGTGTGCACGGCCACGTGTCACCACGTGGCCTGTGTTGTGCACTGGACACACGTGCACGCGTGCACGATACTGTCAGTGCACAGTCCGTGTCTGTGTGTGTTTTGTTGTTTGGACACGTTTGTGTCCACTTGGTTGGACACAAGGTGACCCCCTGACACATGTGCACATGTGACTCACCTTCGTATGCACCTGATTCGGGTTTTGGATTAATATGGTATTTGAAATTGGGGAAATTCCTATTTTTTTCTGATACTGATTACTATGCTGATTTTTCCTGAAATCCTAAAGCCTAATTCAAGTGCTTTTCAATGTAATTCGAGTATAGATTCATAACTACATATCAGGGATTATCCTACCATGTTGGGTTTATGAATTGCGTAGGAATTCAGTTTTCAAATTTGCATTGAATGAATGAACTGCTATATATAGCACTGACACTGGTACACAAGTTCCTGTTTGAATTCCTGAGCTTAATTCCACTTTTTTTTACTGAATTTGATGCCAATTGCCATGGTTAAATTCATATACCATTGTGTTAGTTCACTGATTTGGTCGATTCATGTTAGTTTGATGATAGAGATAGGGATTTCGAAATTGGATGTGAAATGGTAAGCAAACTGTCATTTAGATTTCATTTTTCTGGGATTAAACACATTCATGAGTTTTAACTGTTTGATTTTGAATGTTATATATGTTGAAATATTTTCAGAGTTAATGTTGTGGCTGGGTTCACATTGTCGATTGGTTTGATGTTAACCAATAGAAATTTTCGAAGTTAGTTTTTGGGATGGATTCATGAACTGTCGAATTGGTTCTCAGGTTTCCTGAGAACCAATTTCTGAGTATTGAAAACACCTGAACACTCTACATGCCACACATACATGATTCAATATATGTCACTGTATCTCACTGATTTTGAAATCTGAGAATTTCCCTTTTGTATAAAAACCTGAGAATGGTATGGACTGAGATTTTGTACACAGGTTCTTAAATCATTGTCAACCTGTTAATTGTACTGTCAATTAGCTAACTGTTTTGGTACTACACTGTTTTCTCATTTTCCAAATTTTCTTCACTGTTTTCCTTTTCAGGATATCACATATCACACACTTTACCATACACACACACACCAAGTCACTTGACAGCCACCAATTCTGAGAATGTACTGTGGTCTACTTAGAAAACTGAATGTAGGCACACTGTTAGCTTGCACCCCCACACACACACTCTATTATACTTTTTCTGTCACAAAACTGAGAATTGAATGATGGTTTCAATGTGAAAACTGATTTTGATTTCCAAAAACATGAGAACTTAACTTAGGAATACACACAACATTGAACACCTTTATGACACCCACACACACAAAAATCTGGGATTGTTATACCCTGTTAAGACACTGCCACACTGTTTTTTTCTTCTTCAGTGCACTGTTTCCTATCACTCTCTACACACACTCTCTTGTCACTTCACACACACCCATGTATACAATCACCTTTCCATTTTTTCCTATCTTTCATGTATATGCATATATACATATGTATATGAATATATATATGTATGATTATATGTGAATGTATATAGATGTAGGAATATACATTAGATGCCATGTATAGTTAGCTAGTGTTTGAACCATTCTTGCTATACACCTTCATGTATACACATACTAACCACATAGCCTCTACATGATGCTAGCTCTTTATCTCTCTATCTCGATATGTGTGTATATATATATATATATATATATATATATATATATGTATGAGATGAAGGTATGCAAGAATTGTATGTAGCCTAATATATGCCTATAAGTATAATATGTGGATAGCTTATAATGGTTTGTGGTTGATGTGAGAACTTAGTATAGACTTGGTAGACCTAGTATAGACTAGTTTAGACTTGGTTGACCTAGTTTGACTAGTGTAGTTGACCATGGTTGACTAAGAGTTGACTTTGGCCTAGTTCGACCTAGACAGCATGCAGATGCATTGTAGATTATATTTATCATCCTATGTATACATCTTGACTTTTGTTGCTCCAACTAGGAGTCAGGTACCTCATCTCGGACAGTACATTTACTTCAGACATTCCGATACCAGGCGAGTATATTCTCTGATCATTTCATAACTTGCTTAGAATTATATTCCTGCTCTACTTTACCTTATTTAATGCTGTCACGATATTATCACGGATTGGTACTATATGGATCCCTACATTGAGATGTTATCCCCCTCGGGAGCATCGGATACATCATGTCATGTGTTTCGTGTACATTATATATTCCTCGCTCTCATGTTATTCATGTTTTTCATGTGCTTCATGCTCGTTCATGCATGCTCGTGTACTCTCATGTGCTCTCATGTTCGGTCATGTTTCCCATGTATCTCATGTATAACCTATACTTCATGTGCACTCATTTATGAGCCTTCATGTGAATTTTATGTGCACCCATTTATGGGCCCCCATGTGAACTTTATGTGCACTCATGTATGAGCTCTCATGTATACTTAATGTGCATCCATTATGGGCTTCATGTGAAAACCATGTACGTAACATAACTTGTTTGGATCCTTGTGTATTGATTGGGGGGTATAGGGGAGTATAAATAGTCATGTGAACAATTCCAAAGTAGAATAGCCATATACGCCTCTTTAATATAGCCATGTGCAAATCAAGGCGTTCACATGTCGACTTTGTACTCTAAATCACTAGTCACTGGTAGCTCTCTACTTATAGTAGATATTTCTATTACAGTTCTCTCTCTGTTTACATCATGTACTTTCTTTCAGTTTCACGTATCGTACTCTCTTGCATATTTATATTTTCTAACCTGTTATGATCTGCGTGAGATATATTGTGCTCGCTCCCATCCTGACTGGACCTGTTGAAAATTTTACAGAGGATGATGAGGAACCCTGCACCCCTTACCTTGGAGCTTGCCTAGATGACACTCGCGACCTGGACCCCTGGGGAGGTTCAGGCAGCTGCTGAGGATGATACCCATGCTTAGTTTAAATAGTCTAGATTGTTTCTTTTTCATGTTTAGTTGTTGTCCTTATTTTCAGAGTTGTATAATTTGAGATGTTGAGACTAGTAGTTGTTAGCTTATGTTATTTCTTTCTGTTGTGCCTCAGTTGAGGAGTTTCTTATCTATTTCATCGTGCCATATTCTATCTCTAGATTGTGATTGAGTTGTACCTTCTGTGATTAGCCTCCAGTTGGAGATTATTCTATATTGTGTTAGTAATAGTTCATGACCTAGAACAGCGTTCTATTGCCGACACTGCGGCGTAGGCTGGACGCCGTTACGTACTCGTACCCTCAAGGTGGGTGCGGGTCGTGACACTCCGTGAACATGAGAGTACATGAATCATAAGAGTGCACATGAATGGTGAATGCACCGGAGTACATGATGAAAGTGAAACGCACATGACATATTGTAACCCAATGCTCCCGAGAGGAATAACATCTCATGAAGGGATCCATATAGTACCAATCCGTGTTAACAACGTGACAACATCAAGTAAATTAATCTAGAGCATAAATGTAAATTCTATCAAGTATAAAACGGTCAGAGAATGTATTCGTCTGATATCCTGAGTATCTAAAGTGAATATACTGTCTGAGGAGAGGTGTATGACTCCTATTTAGAACAGCACAAGTCACAATATGTCCAAAATGGTAAAATAGAACATTACAATGCATTCTACATGATGTTTGGGTCAATCTAGGCTAAAGTCAACCTTTGGTCAACTCTAGTCAATTACACTAGTCAAACTAGGTCAAGTCCTAATCCAGACAAGTATCACTAAGCCTAACCATGTCTATCCTAGCATTCACACAAGTCACAAGGCTACACAAGCTGTCAAACACACAATTTCATGTACATATACCCATATACACATAATGCATATAAGGCATACAAATAGGAAAATCATATAGGCTATCATGCCTACATACATATCCATATTTCATCATCAAACCCACATTACATATACAAAAAATATATAGGCAATTATATATATTACATATTATCATGTATGGAAATATATATCCCATATATAGAGAGTGAGATAGGGGAAAGTGTGTCATGCATCAATGTGGGCAGGGTTACATATAGGGCTAGGCAATGGTTAAGGTGAACAATGCAATGTATCAATGTTCACATACACATACATGCCTTCATTCTCATCATCTTCATTCACATATCATGTATTCACTTAAGCTACAACTATATACATATATCATGTGCATTTCCTTCATTCTTGCATCCATATATATTGCATTTATGTACATGTTAGCATACAACAACATATATATTAGATACATGTTAGAGAGATATAGAGGGGAAACAAGTAGTGTGGTAGGAAGTAGTGTACAGGTTTACAATGACAGCAAGTTAACATGGGGGTTTCAGGTTCATTAAATGTGAGGGTTCAGTTCTCTGTGTAGCAGTAGTGTGTGTGTGTGTGTGTGTGTATAGCAGTTTATATCACAGGTTAGGGAACATGTGTGTGTGTGTGTGTAATTCATAGGGTGTGTGTGAATTTCAGTTTTCATCACAGGTTAGAGTGAATATGTGTGTGTATCCATAGCAAGGTGTACATGGCAGTAGGTAATTCATTTTAGTTCTCAAAGAATCATGCCACCTACATATACACATTCAAATATGCATACATTGCAGTTAACATCAAAATAACTCAGTTTACAGAGTAACCCCATTTCTCAAGTTATATATATCCTGAATATCGGTTATAAATCGAAACCAAAATTTACCAACCCAAACATTAATCTATCTAACCCAGTCATACAAGACATCAACCCAGACATTATATATGTTAACAAATTATTAATGAACATTAATTTACATTATTCTAGATCAAACTCATGTAAACTCTAAAATTCTCGGTTTTACCCAGGTTCATATTATCGAGTGTCATAACACACTTGAAACTCCTCAAATTTCCAAGTAAACTCCACACGTGAATCCCCACACTATCCACAAACGACCCAGCATGATATAACATGTGAAACATATAATTTAACATATGAACATTGCATTCAATCATTCAAATTTCAGAAACAATTTCCTGATATTACACAGTATCAGAACCTAGGGAAAGTACAAATTTTGATTTCGAAATACAAAAGGAAAAATGAAATTGATGATGCACAAGTGTGTGTAACATATTAATGTGTCAGGGGGGAATGTTTGTGTCCAACCAAGTGGACACAAACTTGTCCAATCGAATAACTCACACACACAGTAAACCAGTGCACACAGAGACATCGTGCACGTGTTTCGTGTCCTCGTGGACTCGACACACGTCATCCCATGCCACGTGGTCATGCACGCATGTAGCCCACGTATAGGGATTCACAGTCGACGTACAACAAGATGTCCACGTCGTGTCCAGTGTGGACACGAGACGCGTATCGGGCTGGGTTTCACGTGTGTGTGTGCTCAGTGTAAAATCAATGTGGTGCCTAGAACGTGTCCGACTCGACACAAGGAGTCGTGAAACTGGACGAGTGGCTTGTCAGTCATTGCCCTGACCTCCACACCAAGTTTGGTGGGTCCACGTGGCCTGTGCAGTGAGCACGACACGTGTGGCGGCAGGACACTCGAGACACGGCCTCGTTCTGCATGTCCGTATTAGTTTTCGACACGAAAATGACACAAAGATCAACTCAGACAAAAGGGGTTGTGACCTACACATATAGGGCTACAATATCATTCAATTGCATTTCGAAAATAAGATAAAAAAGTTATCAGAGGCAATTCAACAAACACTTGCAAATGTAAACTGATACGTGTCCGATACGGACACGAAACCAATACAAAACTTCACCAAACACACACCACAGCTAGGGGACACCTAGATCTAGGCTACCATGCAAAGAAATCAAGGATTGATGATAGTTTGAGGTGTTTACCTATTGAGTATCAATCACAAGGAAAAAGTCCAAAATATGAAGGTTCCTTTTGCAAGCCAAAAGCTCCAAATTGCACAAAATCTGAGATTTATCTCCATGAACAGTAAGTAGAGTATGATTAGGTTCTATTATAAGGGACTAGCGTCAAAATGAATTAAAATGAAAAAGTTATGGATTGAAGAAGAAAGACCAATACCTCTTTCTTGCCAAAAGTTGATGTGATGTAAAAAGAGGCAAGAACTAGAAAGAGACATTAAATAGGGGGGATTCCCTAGGGGGCGGCCATGTAAGGAAGGAATTAGGGTTAGGGTTGATGATTAATGGGCTTGGGTCAAGTTTCAATGCTAGATGAATCAATCTCTAAGTCAAAAACCCATGCACCTAAATCACTTAATCTTTATATGAAACTTGAATCAAAATAACTCAACTTGGGTTGACTTAAGTTAGACTAGGGTCTCACCATGCTAATCAAATCACCATAGCTAAAGTCAACATCTAGGTTAGTCTCCATAGTCTCAACTAGCAAAGGTCAAAAACAACAACCATCACTCAAACAATTTATAAATAATTCCAAGAAACCAAAATGACCAAAATATTCCTAGGCCAAAAATGATAAATAAAATATCCTAATCACATGGTTAGGCTCTAGGTCAAGTAGTTTCTAGGGTTTCACTGGCAAACTCCAAAATCACAATTTATCAATAAAATAGTTTTAAAATAATTAAAAATCACCAAAATCGTATCATGATTTAAATAATAATTATTAAAATTATAAAATTTCAAAATTACCCATATTTAGAAAACTGGGTGTTACAAGTCTAACCTCCTTAGAAAAATTTTGTCCTCGAAATTAAGAAAGTCGTAATCCTGTAGGTCAACCCCCAATAATCAAGGTCAAGCTTCTATCTAGCAGCATCCTGGGTCAGCAAGTCCAATATGGGCAGTAGGCTTAAAATAGGTCATATCTAGAATTTGGGTAGGCAGGTTGGGTCAAAAAGGTGTTCCCAATTCGAGTCAAAAAAGTGACTCCATGGGGTGAATCAAGATGGGGTCTTGTGTCGGGAAAGTCGTATGAAGCAAACGGAGCATAAGATGCTGTGTCTGAGTGGAACCGGAAGGTCTTGAGTGTAGGGGGTCATGTATAGATCATGCAAGGGAAGTTGGTTTTGAGAAAACAACTAGTCTTGTGCTCCTAAATTAAAAGTCACGGTAATGTGTATAATGTAATCAAAATTAAAGTGGGAATGGTCAAATGGCATAAATTGGACCGAAAGTTGTGTTGCCAAAACGGTACAAGGGACATGGTAAGTGGGACAGTCAAGGTCATGGGTGTCAGGCTGGGAAGATAAGGAAAACAATGAATCAAACATGGCTGTAAGGGTTACCATTATAGGGTCTGTCACGACCCGCACCCTAGAGTTACGGCACGAGAACGTAACAACGCCCAGTCTACGCCGCAGTGTCGGCGGTAGAACGCTGTCCTAGGTCTCAATGCATCTAACAGTATAAGACTAAACAGTTTATACTCCCCGAATGGGGGTGACATAGCAGAATGTAAACTCAATCACATCTAAGGTAGAGCATAAAGGAAGATAGATAAAACATGAAATCGAAAAGAGATACAACAGATAGAAGTCTGAGTGTCTAAGGTACAAACTCAGAATACATCTCAAAGCTCAAATACAGTAATCCATAAAATAAATACAGCTCCAGACAACTGAGATTAGCTAACTAAACAACCTCTAATGGGTCTCCTCTAGGCTAGCAGGAAATTTCCAAGCTATCTGTAAAATTTGTCAACGTATCCTGTCAGGAAAATGAGCAAGTACAAACACCAACAGCAGTTCCATATGAATTGAGAAATACTATAAGAGACAGTAATAATGAAATACAAGATAAAGATATCGGCGACTTGGGAACCATTTGAAAGCCGAGTTACAACCCTTAAACCAAACAAGGACCGGGGTTGTAACCCTTCTTTCAAACAGAACTTAGTCCCATAACCATGGTACAGTACGAAACAGGTAGAGCATATGAGAAATGAATCATAGCATGGTGAAAGTACAGTAAGTAAAGGTGAACTGGAAATATATGATATGACAATAAATGTAAAAAGGTGATTTGAACTATTAGAGCGATATGTGATCGGCTAGGGAAGCAAGAGATGGTTATCCACTTGGCCCGGCAATCTGCGATGTACTCAACGGAGAGTCATGCCGTCCAACCTGGATAACTGGTAATGGGGTGTCTGCAACACCCTACGTGAGGTGAGGGTGACGCTAGCAATGTATAGTTACAGGAAGGCTTTGATCACATATCCCCTAATAATTTCCCTATCCCCGAGTAGTATCACGGATCCGGACATGGCACGTCATGACACAAGGTTCGAGAGCAGGGGGCCCAACCCACTCCCAAATCAATGTCTATACAAGTATAGGAAACACAGAAGTATCACATACCCATATACCAAGAAAGTCCAGGAATAACATCTCATGACAGGATCCGACGTATACTAGTCCGTGAACCGTCGTGTCGGGAATCAAGTAAAACACTACGACTGAATCGGATATAGTAGATATCAAGACAATGAAAACTATCAGTAAATATACTCGCCTGATAACCTGAGCAGCTGATAAGTATAGAGGGTCCAACTGAAGCCACAGAGTCTTATTTAAAGCAACACAGGTTACAAGGTATTCAAGTTGTAATAAATAAATCTCTACAAGCAATCTATCTTATACTAGGTTCTTCTAATTCAAAATGACTCTAGGTCAACTCCGGTCAATAATCTAGTCAAACTAGGTCAAGTGTTGACTTACAGTTGACTTTGGGTCAACTGGTCAACTCTGGTCAAACAGGGTCAAATCTAGTATAATTATTGAAAATATAAAGTGTACTTCGTTATTCGTACGTCGAAACTTACGACACGCAAATCGAGATAAGAATATCAATGGTAAGGTTGATAATCTTATTATGGTGTTCCACGTGTCCATCTTATCAATTTCAGCAATGTGAGATCACTGGAATTGACTGAGCTCAGTTTCGTTGTACTAATCCCGAAATACGAGCATTATATGAATTAATTATAACAAGGCTAAACTTTGAGAAACTATCAACAAACATTGTCGGACGATGAAATAAACATCGCCAACGTGTCCAAAATGGTCAAATTAGCTAGGATAGCCTACCCAACGGTCCAATTTGGACACAAGGGCAAAAAGGTAATTTCGGATCAAAATGGTGTCCGTGTCGGAGCCGTTTTGCACCGAAAAACGTGCAAGAAAACAAGTCTATAAAATATAACAAATTATATGTCCACGAAACCAGAATGACGATACGAACCCAACGGTATCTCCAGAATTGGATTCCGTTGACCTGATCTCAATTTGGTCCGTTGACCAGAACTTGGAATTCCGGTTTGCACGAAAATGCGTACCGGAGCCAAAGTTCTCAAAACTCAGCAAACTACATGTCAACGAGTCCAGAATAATGATACGAACTCAACGGTATATCCGGAATTGGATTTCGATGAGCCGATCTCAAAATGACCCATTGACCCGGATATTGGTATCCGACTTGCACCGAAATGCGTGCCGGATCCAATGTCCACCAAAGCCTAGCAAATTATATGTCAATGAGTCCAAAATGACGATACGAACTCAACGGTATATCCGAAATTGGATTTCGATGAGCCGGCGTCAAAAAGTCCCGTTGACCCAAAAAGTGGGATCCACTTTGCACCGAAATACGTGCCAGGGCCCACGTTCTCCAAATCTAACAAATTTTATATAAAAACATGCCAGAACGACGTCACGAGTCTAATGGTGGTGTCAGAAATGAAATCTGGAGTCCCGTGTTCAAAAATGGAATTTTTACAAGTTAGAAATTACGAATTCGGACGGCCAACTTTGGCGTCGAATTCAACCAATCAAACAAGCTCATAATGAAACGAAACTGGAGGGGTAGCAAGAGGGTTATACCAGCTTCGCACCGGAACTGGTAGCACACCAAATGGAGCTGCGGTGGAGGAGATACAAGCTGACGAAGTTGGCCCCGCAAAATTGTCCAAATTTAATACAATTGTAACACCCAATTTTTCAGATGAGGGTAATTTTGAAATGTTATAATTATAATTATTATTTAATGATATTTATTCCATATTATGATTTTTAGTGATTTTTAAATTATTTTAAACTAATTAAATTCATGACTTGTGGTTTTGACGTTTTGTTCGTGAAACCCTAGAGACTGTTTGACCTAGAGCCTAACCATGTGATTATGATATTTTAATGTCATTTTTGGCCTAAGGATATTTTTGCATTTAACCTCTTTGAATTATTTTGATATCATTTTATTATTTATGATATTGTTTTGGGGTTATTTGAGTCGGGTTCGAATTTCAACTCAATCCGACTTGAAACGGGGACCCGGGGTAGTTTGACTCTAGTGGGACCCACACACTAGTTAGGCATGGCCCACATGATATTAATTTTAGTCCACATGATAGAAATATTTTAGTTAGAGGTTAGACTAATTATTATGGATAAGGTTAGTGTGATTAGAGACTTTAGAATGACTAATTTAGCCCCAACCAATTAGCCCTTTCCTAATACTCATAGAATAGGTTAGTGGGGGCATTTTGGACCTTAACATAATAGAACAAATAGCCCATATGGCCAGCCACTTTGGGAGAGGATAGGCTCAAGTTCATTTTATTATTCTCATCCACACTCTCTCTCTTGTTCTTCCCCAAATTTCTAGAGAGCAATCCCTAGCAATTTCTCCACCAAATCCTTCCATTTCGCCACCAAATCTTCTTCTTTCCTTCTCCATTCTAGCCAAGGAGGAAGCTACAAAAGTTTGGGAGGATTCGGAGCTCGTTCGTGTCCTTTTGGAATCTCTACGTGTTGGTGTCGCTCCGGGAAAGTTTTTCTTCGATTCGATCTACCGAGAGGTATAAATCCCTTCTCCTTTTCATTTCCTCATACATATAGGTCTATTTTGAACCCATAGGAATGACCCCCATGGTTGTATCTCCATTTGTGTCCATTTTGTGTCCATTTGGAGGTCATAGGAGTGTCCTTTGTGTTGTGGTTGTGTCCTTGTGGGAAAATCTCAAATTTGGACACACTATGTGTTGTTGTTATGTATGAATGAATTATTACATGTTTAATCTCATATTTTTGTATTTGAGATGTGTTCTATAGTGTCTCATATATATATATTAGTGTAGAGAGTGAGTTCTTGATATATTATGTTATATACTTGTGTTCTTTTGTCTCAAACTAGCCAAATCCGTCATGATTTTTATCCACGTTTTTAATTTCAGCCCTAACTTAGAAATGTCATAACTTCTAGGTCAAAGCTCGGTTTAATCTCCCGTTTTTTTAAAAGAAGCGTATTAAAGTTATCTTTCCAAAAACATGTATTAATAGGCCTAATTCTTTCTGTAACTTTCTGGAGAATTATTTGAGTGTCAGCTGTACGAAAGACAAACGCGTTCTCGGTGTTTTCGCGATTCCGGGAGTTTCCGGAAACGAAAACGCGATCCGTTTGAAGTTTTGGAAATCTAACACATAGATCTATAACATACTTTAATCATAGATTTTAATTCATACTGAGATGGTACAGTATTGATTATTAGTAGTAGTTACTATTCGGCATATGCATTTTGTGCACCCTTGTGTTTAATATAATGTTCTATTTGATTTTAACCCATGTTAATGTATATACATTATGTAATTAAATAGAGAATGCAAGCATGAGTAAATGTTTAAATAAATGATATATGAGGTATAAGTATCCTATCTAATGTAAGCATGTATAAGTATGGCTTGTAATGAATATGTAGGTTCCATAGTATGTAATGTATGGTGCATATAGTTGTGCAAGAGAATAAATGAATGATGAATGAATGCAAGCATGAATGTAATGTAATAATAGATGTAATATATGTAGTCTTGTTAGGAATAAAACTGGAATTTAGTTTTGTTTCACTAAATAAGAGATACATGAGAACTCATATATGTGAATGTTAACTTCCTATTGACACTTTGCTACACAACTGTCATGACTCACTATCACTCCACACACAATACACACAAAACTATATAACCCTCACACCCTCACTCATTGACACTCTCACTTACACATTGCCTAACACTCATTCCATGATAACACACACATGTTCTTGTGCACTTTCATGACACACACACACACACCCATGAACACATACACATGCTCTTCTCTCTCTCTCTCTCTCTCTCTATATATATATATATATATATATATATATATATATATATATATATATATATATATATATATATATATATACTATACATGGCTAAATGTGTTAATGTGGTAAATAGAGTTTTCCTATAGTTATATATACATATATGTGATATAGGGCCTAGTGTTGAATTCTCTTTTCATGTACACCTCCATGTTCATACACACACATAGCTTTACATGTTAGCTTCCTTTCTCTTATGTATAATATTGAATGTGATGGCTTGTGTTTGGCTTGTATAGCCTTGTGATTGGTGTGTGATTGCTAGACTAGGCTTGGTTAGGCCAAGTGAGACTTATTAGACTTGTTGGGCTAGGATTTGACCTAGTTGACCTAGTTTGACTAGTCTAGTTGACTGGAGTTGACCAAGTGTTGACTTTAGTCTAGTTTGACCTAGACGGCATGCAGATGCATTGTAGATTATATTTATCATTCCCTGTGTACATCTTGACTTGTGTTGCTCTAACTAGGAGTCAGGTACCTCATCTCGGACAGTACATTTACTTCAGACATTCAGATACGAGGCGAGTACATTCTCTGACCGTTTCATACTTGTCTGGATTTATATTCTTGCTCTAGATTACTGTACTTGATGCTGACACGATCATTATCACGGATTGGTACTATACGGATCTTCTTCTGAGATGTTATCTCCTTGTATTCACTAAATACATATTGTGATGTGTGTTTCACTTACATATTGTATTTATTGAATACCCATATCCTTGTATACTCCTTGTGCATATTGTACTCTCAGTATCACATGAGTCCCAGGGATAGACCATTGTACAACTATTGTATAACATTGTACATCTATTGTATAATATTGTAAACCCATTGTATAACATTGTACATCCATTGTATAACATTGTACATCTATTGTATAATATTGTACATCTATTGTATAACATTGTACACTATTGTGCAAGATAACGTAACCGGAGTAGATCCTTGTGTATTGATTTGGGGAGGGGGAGTAGAATTGGTTATGTAATCAAATCCTATTGTACAGTATTGTATAACTATTGTATATATCTATTGTACACCCACGTACAATGGAGTTACCATTGCATTTTTCTAGACCGTTTACATAACCATATTGTACTCTAAATCACAGTAGGCTTACAGTTCTTATTTATCATATTTAGATATTTCATGTTATCAAATCTCTACTGTTTTTCATATACTTCTTATTTTCAGCGTTTCATGTACCTTACTCTATTGCATGCTTTATATTTCCTAACATGATATGAACTGCGTGAGATGTTTTGTGCTCGCTCCCGTCCTGACTGGACCTGTTAAAATTTTTACAGAGGATGATGAGGCATCCTGCACCCTTACTTAGAGTTTGCCTAGTTGACACTCGCGACCTGGACCCCAGGGGAGGTTCAGGCAGCTGCTGAGGACGATACCTTGCTCAGTATAGATAGTTTAGACTGTTTTCCTTTTATGTTTAGTTGTTGGTCTTGATTCAGAGTTTGTATATTGTAGAGATGTTGAGACTTGTATTTCATTTCTGTTGTACCTCGGTTGAGGATTCTCTTATCTATTTTATCGTGCCATATTCTATCTCTAGATTGTGATTGAGTTATACCTCTGTGTTGGCCTCCTTATGGAGAGCATTCATATTATGTTAGTTATAGTTCATGACCTAGAACAGCGTTCTACCGCCGACACTACGGCGTAGGCTGGGCGTTGTTACGCTCTCGTACCCTCACAGTGGGTGCGGGTCGTGACACGTTTTTAGTGGTGGCCCATGCAGGTCGAGTTTATGTAGTGGTATTCGAACTAGAGTATCACTACAGTCTGCAGTAGGATTAGGATATTTTGGAGGTACTCAATCACATTAGAAAAAACTCTTAATCAGATTCCTTTTTGTCAAAAATTGTTGCTTATTGACTTCCCTTGAATATAAACTGTCCTCCTTTGAATTTTTCGTTTCATTCTCAAAAATTGCTTCTTGTTTGATCAGTTTTCATGATGGTTATGAAGACACGATCTCATCGCTTCGGTTCGGGGGATACTATCGAGAGGCTGGCCACCTCTCGTCCTGTTCATCAGGGCCTCGAGACCGCAGCTTCTGTTGTGCTGACTCAGGTTGGCATTTCTGCTACATTGGAGGTGCACCTCTATCTGTACAGAGATTTTCTCCCGTCATTTCTGATTTCTCTCAGCAGCGGTGATTCATGCAGCATCAGCAGCAGACCAGGGGAAACTAGCAGGGCGAGCTATCGTCAGGACAGTCAAGGATGCACAGGCCGTTGGAGATCTAGTTGCAGGTTCCGTTCTTTTGATTTTATTTCCGCAATTGTCTCTTATAGCTGTCTTGAAATTCGATTCTTTCTGTTCCTTGTTGATTTATCAATTTTGTCCTGTTGTTTTTTGGTGTTATGTTGATTTTCTTCTGAGATAAATCATATGGGCTAGGTCACCTAAATCATGGGATCTAGAATCTTCGATAGTCGTATTAGTTGGCATAGCGAGGACATGTAGTCAGATTTCGGATGTATTTCTTGGGTATGGGAATTTAAGGTTTTTGCCGTCGCATACGGCAATACGAAAATTTTAAATACCATGAACCTAGAGGTACGTACCTTAGTCAAGAACTCTGTGATTATCGTAGCCTTGCTCACTAGCATGATGAAGACTCTGAAAAATATGATTTTGGACAGACGCATATGATTAGCAGATTGTATCTCGAGAAGGTTTAAAACATCATACCCTTTTTGTTGTTATAAATGACTTAGGAGTAGGGATATTTAGATTGTAGAGCTTGTTCATAGGTAGTTCCTTCATAGTATATAGATATGGTGACTTGTAGAGTGTCTGTACCGTAGAGGTGATAGTTAGCATTGGTGCTAGAATAGTAACCCATTGCAGATAATTCTCTGTTATTATGATACCAACCAGTTACGTATAGGATGTTAGTATGCCATACAACCTTGATGATTATTTATTGTTTTCCTTTACCCTTCCAGTAAGGCACCCAGTAACCAGAGCCTGCCCTTGAGCATAGTTGTTGTTTCACCTAGGACTAAGAGGTCTATATATATAGATGATATACTTAGGATATATATGATGGATTGTTTTTCTTGAGCATATATATATATATATATATATATATATATATATATATATATATATATATATATATATATATATATATATATAAATATATATATATATGTGGTATTTGGGATTGGTGTGCTTAGCTTGTGGGTAATTAGTTATGGATGACTTGATATGATTTGGAAGTTAAGAGCTAGTCTATTATAGAGTTTTCTTTGCTAATCCCTAGTTGCCAACACTAGGTAGCTAGCATAGGTAAAAGTCCTAAGAAGTTGACCAGCTGATGACCAAGTACTAGGATGTTGAGGAAATTGACTAGTGATTGGCCCTTGTCTATGTTCGGCCTAGAAAAGGCTGCGATCATCTTAATTTCGAGGACGAAATTTTTATAAGGTGGGTAGGATTGTAACACCCAATTTTTCAGATGAGGGTAATTTTGAAATGTTATAATTATAATTATTATTTAATGATATTTATTTCATATTATGATTTTTAGTGATTTTTAAATTATTTTAAACTATTTAAATTCATGACTTATGGTTTTGACGTTTTGTTAGTGAAACCCTAGAGACTGTTTGACCTAGAGCCTAACCATGTGATTATGATATTTTAATGTCATTTTTGGCCTAAGGATATTTTTGCATTTGACCTCTTTGAATTATTTTGATATCATTTTATTATTTATGATATTGTTTTGGGGTTATTTGAGTCGGGTTCGAATTTCAACTCAATCCGACTTGAAACGGGGACTCGGGGTAGTTTGACTCTAGTGGGACCCACACACTAGTTAGGCATGGCCCACATGATATTAATTTTAGTCCACATGATAGAAATATTTTAGTTAGAGGTTAGACTAATTATTATGGATAAGGTTAGTGTGATTAGAGACTTTAGAATGACTAATTTAGCCCCAACCAATTAGCCCTTTCCTAATACTCATAGAATAGGTTAGTGGGGGCATTTTGGACCTTACCATAATAGAACAAATAGCCCATATGGACAGCCACTTTGGGAGAGGATAGGCTCAAGTTCATTTCATTATTCTCATCCACACTCTCTCTCTTGTTCTTCCCCAAATTTCTAGAGAGCAATCCCTAGCAATTTCTCCACCAAATCCTTCCATTTCGCCACCAAATCTTCTTCTTTCCTTCTCCATTCTAGCCAAGGAGGAAGCTACCCAAGTTTGGGAGGATTCGGAGCTCGTTCGTGTCCTTTTGGAATCTCTACGTGTTAGTGTCGCTCCGGGAAGGTTTTTCTTCGATTCGATCTACCGGGAGGTATAAATCCCTTCTCCATTTCATTTCCTCATACATATAGGTCTATTTTGAACCCATAGGAATGACCCCCATGGTTGTATCTCCATTTGTGTCCATTTTGTGTCCATTTGGAGGTCATAGGAGTGTCCTTTGTGTTGTGGTTGTGTCCATGTGGGAAAATCCCAAATTTGGACACACTATGTGTTGTTGTTATGTATGAATGAATTATTACATGTTTAATCTCATATTTTTGTATTGGAGATGTGTTCTATAGTGTCTCATATATATATATTAGTGTAGAGAGTGAGTTCTTGATATATTATGTTATATACTTGTGTTCTTTTGTCTCAAACTACCCAAATCCGTTATAATTTTTATCCACGTTTTTAATTTCAGCCCTAACTTAGAAATGTCATAACTTCTAGCTCAAAGCTCGGTTTAATCTTCCGTTTTTTTTAAAAGAAGCGTATTAAAGTTATATTTCCAAAAACATGTATTAATAGGCCTAATTCTTTCTGTAACTTTCTGGAGAATTATTTGAGTGTCAGCTGTACGAAAGACAAACGCGTTCTCGGTGTTTTCGCGATTCCGGGAGTTTCCGGAACCGAAAACGCGATCCGTTTGAAGTTTCGGAAAGCTAACACATAGATCTATAACATACTTTAATCATAGATTTTAATTCATACTGAGATGGTACAGTATTGATTATTAGTAGGAGTTACTATTCGGCATATGCATTTTGTGCAGCCTTGTGTTTAATATAATGTTCTATTTGATTTTAACCCATGTTAATGTATATACATTATGTAATTAAATAGAGAATGCAAGCATGAGTAAATGTTTAAATAAATGATATATGAGGTGTAAGTATTCTATCTAATGTAAGCATGTATAAGTACGGCTTGTAATGAATATGTAGGTTCCATAGTATGTAATGTATGGTGCATATAGTTGTGCAAGAGAATAAATGAATGATGAATGAATGCAAGCATGAATGTAATGTAATAATAGATGTAATATATGTAGCCTTGTTAGGAATAAAACTGGAATTTAGTTTTGTTTCACTAAATAAGAGATACATGAGAACTCATATATGTGAATGTTAACTTCCTATTGACACTTTGCTACACAACTGTCATGACTCACTATCACTCCACACACAATGCACACTACACTATATAACCCTCACACCCTCACTCATTGACACTCTCACTCACATATTGCCTAACACTCATTCCATTATAACACACACATGTTCTTGTGCACTTTCATGACACACACACACACCCATGAACACATACACATGCTCTTCTCTCTCTCTCTCTCTCTCTATATATATATATATATATATATATATATATATATATATATATATATATATATATATATATATATATATACTATACATGGCTAAATGTGTTAATGTGGTAAATAGAGTTTTCCTATAGTTATATATACATATATGTGATATAGGGCCTAGTGTTGAATTCTCTTTTCATGTACACCTCCATGTTCACACACACACATAGCTTTACATGTTAGCTTCCTTTCTCTTATGTATAATATTGAATGTGATTGCTTGTGTTTGGCTTGTATAGCCTTGTGATTGGTGTGTGATTGCTAGACTAGGCTTGGTTAGGCCAAGTGAGACTTATTAGACTTGTTGGGCTAGGATTTAACCTAGTTGACCTAGTTTGACTAGTCTAGTTGACTGGAGTTGACCAAGTGTTGACTTTAGTCTAGTTTGACCTAGACAGCATGCAGATGCATTGTAGATTATATTTATCATTCCCTGTGTACATCTTGACTTGTGTTGCTCTAACTAGGAGTCAGGTACCTCATCTCGGACAGTACATTTACTTCAGACATTCAGATACGAGGCGAGTACATTCTCTGACCATTTCATACTTGTCTGGATTTATATTCTTGCTCTAGATTACTGTACTTGATGCTGACACGATCATTATCACGAATTGGTACTATACGGATCTTCTTCTGAGATGTTATCTCCTTGTATTCACTAAATACATATTGTGATGTGTGTTTCACTTACATATTGTATTTATTGAATACCCATATCCTTGTATACTCCTTGTGCATATTGTACTCTCAGTATCACATGAGTCCCAGGGATAGACCATTGTACAACTATTGTATAACATTGTACATCTATTGTATAATATTGTAAATCCATTGTATAACATTGTACATCCATTGTATAACATTGTATATCTATTGTATAATATTGTACATCTATTGTATAACATTGTACACTATTGTGCAAGATAACGTAACCGGAGTAGATCCTTGTGTATTGATTTGGAGAGGGGAGTAGAATTGGTTATGTAATCAAATCCTATTGTACAACATTGTATAACTATTGTATATGTCTATTGTACACCCACGTACAATGGAGTTACCATTGCATTTTCCTAGACCGTTTACATAACCATATTGTACTCTAAATCACAGTAGGCTTACAGTTCTTATTTATCATATTTAGATATTTCATGTTATCAAATCTCTACTGTTTTTCATATACTTCTTACTTTCAGCGTTTCATTTACCTTACTCTATTGCATGCTTTATATTTTCTAACATGATATGAACTGCGTGAGATGTTTTGTGCTCGCTCACGTCCTGACTGGACCTGTTGAAAATTTTACAGAGGATGATGAGGCATCCTGCACCCTTACTTGGAGTTTGCCTAGTTGACACTCGCGACCTGGACCCCAGGGGAGGTTCAGGCAGCTGCTGAGGACGATACCTTGCTTAGTATAGATAGTTTAGACTGTTTTCCTTTTATGTTTAGTTGTTGTTCTTGATTCAGAGTTTGTATATTGTAGAGATGTTGAGACTTGTATTTCATTTCTGTTTTACCTCGGTTGAGGATTCTCTTATCTATTTTATCGTGCCATATTCTATCTCTAGATTGTGATTGAGTTATACCTCTGTGTTGGCCTCCTTATGGAGAGCATTCATATTATGTTAGTTATAGTTCATGACCTAGACCAGCGTTCTACCGTCGATACTGCGGCGTAGGCAGGGCGTTGTTACGCTCTCGTACCCTCACAGTGGGTGCGGGTCGTGACAACAATTTAAACGGTCAACTTGGTGGCCGGTTTTGATGTATCAAACGATAAAATTAACGGACGAAAATTGACAGGGATGAAGGTGGATATACCGAGATTGCGACGGAGCAAAGAAATCGTCGATCCAACGGTCGAATTTCCGGAAAAATGCGCGCGAAGTCGTTGCGATGGGGCGACATTTCAGCTTCGTTCCTGAGCTCGTCACGACGGGGCGTCGTTCCAAACGCACAAATCGCCTCGACGGTGCGTCCCGGAGGACGGTGGCCGTCAGAAAAGGAGTGCCTAGGGTTTGGCGTACCCATGGCAAGCCACGGCGGCCCATGCAGCGGCACGGCGGCGCACGATGGCGGCCCGTGCGCGCGCGCGCGTGCGTGCCTGTACGGCTATGAACAGTTGCTGTCGCGCGCTGGGAGGCTGCGCCCTAGCCCGGCGAGGCAGGACGGCAGGAAAGGCTCGCCTAGCCACGACGAAGCAAGGGGGCGCGGCCAGCTGGTTGTGGCGAGCTGACGAAGTGGTGGTGGCGGAATGGTGTGGAGGTGGTGGCGGTTTGAGAAGAAGGATGAGGAGGAGGAGAAGATGGCTGTGATGGCCGACGGCGGCGGAGGATGGTCGGGGTCGGCCAGCCAAGAAGGAGGCTGGGGTCGGGTTGGTGAAGGTGAGGGTGCTCGAGTGTAGGGGTTAATGAAGGTTGCTGTTGTTGGTGTTGGTTAGTTTTGTGTGGGAATAAAATAAAAAGAAAGAGAGAGAATAGAGAGAGGATAAGAGAGAGAAAAAGATTCTCTCCTCATAATTAGGACCGGCCACAATGTGGCTGTGAGGAGATAGGGGAGTTGTCATGGGAAATGAATGGTGAGGATTTTGTTAGGAGAAACAAAGGCATGGATTAATTATATAAGGTTGGGTTATTCCTATAGATTAAAATCAATAGAAATTTTCCATTAATATTAAAAAAATAGGTAAAATGAGTACTAGATATTTTTGGGCAATAAATATGAGGGCGTTATGAGAGAGGAAAAATGAAGCTGGAGTTGGGTTCAGTGGAGCCGGATTGGATCCAAAACCGGACATTATGCAATAATTGAATTAAAAATAGACGTTGATGATCATGAGCAAATAAGTAGCACCTGGGGATTCCAATAAATGGGACACAAGTGGCGGACGGGTAGTAGGCTCAATGTGGGCCATGTCCATAGTTGGGGCTGATAGGTTTTGGTCGACAGGGGACCCACAAATCAAGTTGGAAGATAAATGTGACACCGTGGGATGAAATAAAATCGGGTCACGTGTCGGAAAAGTTGTACGAAGCAAATGGAGCACAAAATGGCGTATCTGAGTGGGACACGAAGGACATGGGCGACGAGCGTCTCGAGTAGATCAAGCATGAGAAGTTGGTTTCGAGAAACTAACTGGTCTTGCGCTACCAAATTAAAAGTCACGGTAACGTGCTAAAAATGATCAAGGAAAAGAGTGGGAAAACACTACTAAAATAACACATATTAGCGACGTTAGAATACGTCGCTAAATGAGGAAAATCCGTCGCTAAACCAGAACTGCGACGGATTTAGCGACGAAAATTTGACGTCGCGTAATGGCTTGTCGCAGATGGCCAATTCGTCGCAGTTCGTCGCTATTTGCGACGTTAGATGACTTGTCGCTAGACGTCGCTAATTTAGCGACGTCTAGCGACTACAGTGTATGTCGCCAGATTGGCGACGTAGGGCGACAACTTAGCGACGCATTGACCATTAGATACGATGACATGGCATGTCAGCCACGTCAGCACGTTAGCGACGTATAGCGACGTCTTCTCTCCGTCGCTAGACGTCGCCGAACGTCGCTATACGTCGCAGATGGTATAAAAAAAATTTTAAAAAAATAATTGCTATTTTTGTTATGCTGTGTATCTGTGTTTACAGTGTGTGTGAAGTGCAGTGTTCGAACCATCGACAGTTTCGCTTACTGTTCTATATTTTATCTTGGATAGAAAGAGCAACAGTTCAGGGTGCACTTCTCAGAGCTTCCTCTTCACGTCCTTCACCTTCTCGGGATCCTTTACGACATCCCGAGAAAGTGAAGGCCGTGAAAATGAAGCTCTCAGAAGTACACCCTGAACTGTTGCTCTTTCTATCCAAGATAAAACATACAACAGTAATCGAAACTGTCGATGGTTCCGAACACTGTATTTCACATTCACTGTAAACACAGACACACATCATCACAAAAATACACATTATATTTTTTTAAAATTTGGGCAGCACCTCCTTTGTATATCAGAACATCGCTTATAACCCAGCGTAGGTATATTCGTCATCCCCGTCGCAGATAAATGGCAAAACAAGTCTACAACCAATAAAAGTTTACAATCAATAAAAGTCTACAAACAATAAAAGTCTAACAAGCAATACAACCAATAAAAGACGATGGAGCAATATCATCACCCAATACAACTAATAAAAGTCTCGAAAGCAGAGAAAGAAGTATCTCAACCAATACAAGTCAACCACAAATAAGAGTCTCACAAACAGAGAAACAAGTGTATCAACAACAAATAATAAAAAAGACATCACAAAGGACCCCGGCTGCGCATCTGGGATAAAATGATGTCGTACTGCTCCTGTGTGAGCTGTGCAACGTCCGGAGGCAGTGAAACGTCTGGAGTCGGCGCCGTCGATGGACCGGGAGGACGCTGCTCTATCTCTCGCAGTCGCTCAGCATGCACAGCCAGGGCACTCACCATCCTCCGACTACTCTCCTGAAGCGAAGTCTGTACCTGATTGAGTGTGACAGACATGGCGATCTGCGTCCCCTCCAGCTCGACCTGTCTACGCTCTGTGCGCTGCGTAGACTCGGTGAGCGTGTGCAAGTTAGCAGCTGTAGCCTGCTGCAGAGTCATCATCTCCTGCATACTGCGCTCGATCGCATCAAATCGTCCGGTGATCGTCGGATCGTCGGATCGTCGCTCGGCCCCAGCTGCCTCAGAAATCTGCTGCTGCAACTCGCGACGCAGCTCCTGGAGCTGACGAGCAATATCATGCGCCTGTGATGACGCCTGCGAAGCTGGAGACTGCGCACTGACAGAGGGGGCCCGGGATGACTCTGAAGCCAAATAGGCGCCGTAGGATCCCGTACCGTAGTACGTACCCTTCTGAAGACCACCAACGGCGGTCATCCAGAGGTCGTCCGGCGATGGAGCTGTAGGCGGCTGCAAGGAAGTACCAGCCCCTCCCTCTGCTGGCGCACTAGCAGCAGCAGCAGCAGCCGCCTCCTCTTGTAGCCGAAGAAACTCGGCCTAGAATAATGTTTGCTAACGTCTAAGTGTTTGCTAAAGTCTATATTGATATCTATTTTCCTGTTTTCTAAGTTATAGTAAATTAATATAAAGGATAGAACGTACATATGCCTGCGTCGCCCTCTCGTCAATGAACTCCCCAGCCCTCCGATGGGTGACCAGGAAGACGGTCACCATGTTGGGGTCCTCACCCTTTTTTACCTGTTAAAATATATATTTATCTATTATTAGTATTAAACATTCTTTCCAACTATATATAAAATGATGTCCGTCATAGGAAACGTACCAGACGACGAAAATGCTCCGTCATAGGAATGGAGCCACCACACCACTTACCGGCGCTCGACCGCGCCATCTTGGCCTTCTCAGACCGCTGCCGGTACCCGTCCTCGTCGAATCTAGCCTTCATCGCAATCCACTGCTCTGGCGTGATCCAACCTTGGATCGGCTTTCCGGCGCGGTCACGATCCTTCTGGTCGCGGATCGCATCACGAATGAGCTTGCCTGCGACGGCAGGAAATTGGCCCTCGATCTTCGCCGCCCGGTGTGGTGGATAGAAGTAGGTCCTCTACGAGAAGTCAAATAGAAAAGTTGTATAATATACAAAAATGATTATTAAAATTTAAAAATAAACAAATTTTTTACCTTGAAGTGGGCCAACCAAAAGGCCTTCCTATCGGCGGGAGCATCTGAATAGTTAATCCACGCCCCACCATAGTTCTCCCTCAGAAATCTTTCCAGCGCTCTCTGTACTGCAGGAGGCCGATATCTATAAAATAATAAATTTCATGAATATATATGAACATATAATCATTTGAGAAATATATATTAACTAATTAACTTACTTCGTAGGCCCGTCCGTCCAAATCTCCATCCGCGTCTCGCCCGGTGGAGCGCATGGAGGGTCGCTATCACCTCCTGCCTGGTCAGGATCAATCTCATCCCCGTCCTCCATATGCTGGGCGTCGGCTCTCCCCATGGAGCCGTCGGCAGGAGGAGTGCTGGACGCAGGAGGAATGCTGGACGCCGGAGGAATGCTGGACGACGATGGTGGAATGCTGGACGACGAGGGAAGATCAGTCGCCAACCTGCTGGAACTGCCCTGTCCCGGTAATGGACCGGGAACAGTACTGTACACTGGCGTACTCGGAGATGAGGATGAGGGTACGAAATCTGCCTCCCTATCCCGAGGCACACTGGACTGACCCGTATGATGACGTCGTCCGCGTCGTCCTCCTGCCATACCTGATAATAACATATTTATATGATAGACATCACAGATTTTTGAAAAATATCATAGTCCCAAAAGTGTCACTAAATACATCACAGATTTTTGAAAAATATCATAGTCCCAAAAGTGTCACTAAATACATCACAGATTTTTGAAAAATATCATAGTCCCAAAAGTGTCACTAAATACATCACAGATTTTTGGAAAATATCATAGTCTCAAAAGTGTCACTAAATACATCACAGATTTTTGGAAAATATCTGTCACAAAAGTGTCACTAAAGATAACGTCCTCCGCGACGTCCTCCGCGTCGTACATATTTAATCCTCTTCTGAAAATTCATCTTGTTCGTTTAGCTCTTCTTCTTCTTCTTCTTCTTCTTCTTCTTCTTCTTCCTCCTCCTCTACATCTTCACTTTCATCTGCATCTTCCTCTTCGGATAATTCTACTTCTTCTACACAATTAGATGTGTAATGAGGAACTTCCGTATTGTCCACTTCTATATTATTTGTTACAAGAGGTAGTTCATCCTCTTGATAAGCTATATCGTCAACCTCAAAGGTATTTCTAGCTTTGGTCTTGCATACTGCCCACCAGTCCGACCTTGTTGTTCCCCGTTTAGGATAACTTGTGAAGTACACGAGCTGAGCCTGACTTGATAGGACAAATGGTTCATAGGCTTGATATCGACGCCGATAGTTTATATCCACAAGACCGTGCTTGTCTACTTTCCAACCTTGACCTTCAATCGGATCGAACCAATCACACCTGAATAACACAATCTTAGCAGGCTCTATTCCATAACTATATGTCAGCTCCACAATCTCCCGTAGGATGCCGTAGAAATCGTTGCCCGCATCAACATCTTTGTAGTTCGAAGATCTGATACACAAACAGCTGTTTTTGGTGGAGTCGAGATCCACAAAGTTGTCTCTGATCGGGCAAGTTGTTGACCTGAACCTGAACCCATTAACACAGTAGCTTGGCCATATTTTTGCAGCATAAATTGGTCCCTTGGCTAGCGTTCTAATAGACTCATTCTCAAGTCTTGCGTATGGACTATCGACCTAAATACGACGAAAAAATAAATTAAGCTCATTCTCAATCAAGTGCATATACTGAAAGGTAATTACAGAGTTCTCAAGTCTTACATATGCACTCAACCATGATGGAAAATAACGCCTCATTTCTTGTTCTAGTTCTTCTTCTGTTATGTGTGGCCTACCTGACCTCACTTCATCATTAAATATGCTGAAAACAACATCGTTCAATTAATATAATAGTCTAATAATCAACACTATTAAAATAATGTAAACGTATTAATTACTTACCCCTCCAGCTTCTCTACTTCATCCTCATCGCAGTTGAGTAATACATACACCTGAGCAGCCCTTAGCTCATCATCGTTCAGATATCTCTTCTTCATTTTACCCGACGGCTTTCCTGAAGCATTGAATACCTTCAGTATTCTATCATTACATTCATGATCTCCGTCGTCGTTTCTGGAAGCTCTCGTTCTATTAGTTGCAACATGAGGCTTGAAATACATCGAACAAAAGTTTGTAATCTCCTCGAGAACATAGGCTTCACAAATAGAACCCTCGACCCGTGCCTTATTTTACACCTTTCTTTTTAGGTGATTCAAATGTCGCTCGAACGGGTACATCCATCGATATTCGACGGGTCCACCAACACGTGCCTCGTAGGATAGATGAATCGGCAAATGCTCCATAGAGTCGAAGAATCCAGGAGGGAACACCCTCTCTAGCTTGCACAGTGTTACCGCAATGTCCTTCTCTTGCTTTTCTAGACGATCAACGAGCAATTTCTTAGAACAAAGGTCCCTGAAGAATATGCTAAGCTCCGTCAATGGATCCCAAACTGCCTGCGGTAAGAATTCCCGAAATGCAATCGGAATTAACCTCTCCATGAATACGTGACAATCGTGGCTCTTCATACCCGTCAATTTGTTTTCCTTCGGATCGACGCATCTTCTCAGATTTGACACATATCCGTCTGGAAATTTTAGGCCCTGGATCCACCGACAAAGTCTCACTTTATCCTCCTTGTCCAGTGAGAAGATTGACTTCGGCAGGAACTGTTTTCCATTCTGCTGTATCAAATGCAACGCAGGGCGTTTGCATATTTCTGCTAAGTCCAACCTGGCCTTGGGATTGTCTTTCGTTTTTCCCTTTACGTCCATCACAGTATTAATTATGTTATCAAACACATTCTTCTCAATATGCATGACATCAAGATTATGTCTGATCAGATTGGTACTCCAATATGGCAGATCTCAGAATATGCTCCTCTTTGTCCAGTTATGATCTCTACCAAATCCATCGCACTTGTACCCAGTTGTAGGATCTTCGATAGCACTTGGAAAATCTTTAACCTCCTCCCATATCGTGGCTCCGCACCACCTTGGCGGTGGATCACCCTTCTCTACAACGCCGGCACGGAAAGCATTCCTGTTCCTTCTGAACGGATGATCTTTTGGCAGAAATTGCCGATGACAATCAAAGAAGCACGGTTTTCCTCCGTGTTTCAAGCGGAAAGCCTTACTACGGTCCATGCAATACGGACATGAGAGACGGCCATGAGTGCTCCATCCAGATAACATTCCATATGCCGGAAAGTCGTTGATGGTCCACATAAGGGTTGCCTTCATCTGAAAATTCTGCTTCCTGGAAACATCGTACGTGTTAGCGCCTACTTCCCATAACTGATTCAACTCATCTATCAAAGGCTGTAAGTACACATCAATGTTCCTCTTGGGATTGTTCGGACCAGGAATTATAACGGTTAGAAACATGTACTCGGTCTTCATGCACATCCAAGGCGGTAGGTTATACGGAGTGACAATCACAGGCCAGCACGAATACTGGGATCCCGAAAGACCAAAAGGAGTAAAACCGTCAGAACATAGCCCCAACCTGACATTACGTGGATCTGAAGCAAAATCAGGATACACTCGATCAAAGTGCTTCCACGCTTCTCCATCGGATGGGTGATCCAACACTCCTTCAATCTGTTCTCGCATGTGCCAACTCATATTTTCGGCCGTCTCTTTCACCATAAATAATCTTTGCAACCGCGGCGTTATAGGCAGGTAGTGCATTGAATCGGTCGGTCTTCTTGCACCGGTAGACCTTCCTGTACTAGTTGGCTTATAGCGATCAGCACCACAAAATCTGCACACATCTGCGTCCTTGTCGTCTTTGTAGTACAGCATGCACCCATTGCGACAAGAATCGATTTTCTCGTATCCCATCCAGAGCGATCTCACCATCCTCTTAGACCGGTAGAAGTCTTTAGGTAACTTAGCACCCGCCGGCAAGATCTCTATAATCAACTCCAGCACTCGGTTGTAGCATTCTTGCGACATGTTAAAATCTGACTTAATGCTCAAAAGTCTTGTAACCACCTCCAACGGTGAATGATCCTCACAACCAGGATACAATGGAGTCCTTGCATTCTCCAGCAACTCCATGAACTTTGCAGCGTCGACATTCGGTGCCTCCTCAGCTGCATCAGGAACAAAACTGGGCCCAGCAGCGTCGAAAACCATGTTCACGCACCCGTCGTCGTATGCATGATTATCTGAAACAAAATTAGGTCCCGCATGCATATACGGCTCAACATAAGGCTCCGGCTCTGATGCTAACGACACAAGTTCTCCGTGTGCGGTCCACTGATAGTAATTAGGCGTGAAACCCCTCGAGTACAAATGATATGTCACTTCCACTTCTGGATAATATTTTACGTTATGACATTTCACACACGGACACTTAATTTTGGTGCCGTCCATGTACTGAGGGAACGCCTTAGCAAACTGCAGGAACTGCTCTACTCCCGCTATGTATTCATCCCGCACACCACACATATCTTCAGGACGACGATTGTACATCCATGAACGATTCCGCAAGTAGTAATTCAGCTCCATTTGGAAATAATTCTGCAAAGATGAACACACCAATTAACAATGTTTGCTAACGTCTAAGTGTTTGCTAGTGTTTCCTATTTTCCCGGTAACGATTTCACGGGAGGAGTACGAGATGTTTTCTATTTTTCCGGTAATTCATGGCTTCTGTGAAATAACCACATCTTGGCTATTTGTTAAATAGATCGACCCTGAGCTCCCATGTTCAGTCGTGCCTTCAACATCATGTTCAAATGAAGGTGACAAGCAGCTGACTATAGAAAAATATGTCGTATTGAGCTTCATAAAGAAATGCAAGATTACTACATAGGAGCTTGTAATCTTGCATTTCTTTATGAAGCTCAAGACGGCATATTTTTTCATAGTCAGCTGCTTGTCACCTTCATTTGAACATGATGTTGAAGGCACGACTAAACATGGGAGCTCAGGGTCGATCTATTTAACAAATAGCCAAGATGTGGTTATTTCAAACGATAGGAGTCGCTATATTCCTTAGAATAGACTTGGAATATTCTCTAGAATATTCTTGGAATATGCCTTGTAGCCAAGTGCTAATTAGATCTAGATCTAATTACTCCTATAATTACCTCTCCTGCCCCCATTAGTGCTAATCACTACAAGTGGGGGGCCATGGGGGTGCTACTGCTGATGTAAACTGCTGCTACAACAGCTGTTCTTGCTGCTGCTGTTGCTGGAATGGGGGCAGCAGCTCCCCTTCTACTCCCCATCCATCTATCCACCTATCCATCCAACTATCTATCTAATATATGTCTACACATACCAATAGCTAACTAGTATCCTATTTCTAACCCCAACTTGGTATCCCAAACCAAGGCTCTAACACTATAGGATACTAACAACTACATATCTAACTAGGATATGGCCTAAGATGCTAACCTATATCTAACACATTTAACCTCACACTCATCCACACAACTCACTTACACACTCACTCACATATATCACCCATGATACCACACTCATAAGCTCTCACCTAGGCTTACATATAGGCTAACACACACACACACATATAGGCATATATAGGACACATATAAATAGGATTATAGGTCCACTAATCCTTCCTATACTACTTTGGTCAACCCTAGAAGTCAAACTAGGTCAACCAAGTCCACACTAGGTCAAACTAGTCTACACTAGTCTAGCAAGCCTATTCTAGGTCTAACAAGGCTGTACAAGCCCAATCTAGGCTCCCTAGTCAAACAGGCATACATAGGCCATAGGCTATATACACATATCACACTCACTATATTATATATACTTAGCAATTTACATCAAGCATTCATTCACTTTATATATATACACATATACATGCATCAATACATATCCCTAGATATAATACACATATATTATAATATATAGGCTATATACGCATCTCCTATATATATATACATATATATTCAAGAACATAGAATTTAGGAAATGGCAATGTGTGTGTGTGCAAAGAGAGGCAATGTGAGACTTTAGCTAATAGGTGTGTGTACATGTGTAAAGAGTGATAGGTGGTGTGTGAGTGTTACAAGGTGGCAGGCAAATGTGTGTGTGGTGTGAATTTGTGTGTATAGAGTGATAGGAAAACACTAAAATAGTTAAGGGAAACAATATTCTTTCCCCCCTCATTCTCAGATTTTGTGAATTAACAAATAGTCAAAAGAACATGTTAAATCTCAGATTTTATACACAACCTATCAATCTCAGTTTTGACAGTTTAAAGCTAAACTCAGGTTTCATCAATCAACACAACCCAAGTCCTAAACATTAATACACAGTTTATACAAACAACCAATTCAGTTTTAATAGTCTAAAACCAAAACCCAGGTTTGCTCTTAACAAAGAGTTATCAAAACACAAAAAGAACTGTGTCAGTGTGTGTGTGTCTGTGTGTGTGTGTGTGTGTGTGTCCGTGTGTGTGTGTCCGTGTGTGTGTGTGAGAGGAGGAGGAGGAGGAGGAGGAGGGGGGAGAGGAGTTAGGGTTAGGGTTAGGGTTTACCTTAGGAAGAGGGAGGAGGAGGAGGAGCTAGGGAGAGGAGGAGGATCTCGGATTGGGGGAGGAGGAGCTCGTCGGAGCGGGAGGGAGTCGCCGGGGGCGGGGGGGAGCGAGTCGCCGGGGGCGGGGGGAGAGAGTCGCCGGGGGGGAGAGTCGCGGGGGGGGGGGGGGGGGGGAGAGTCGCCGGGGGGGGGGGGGGGGAGAGGGATTCTGAAAATTTTGGAAAACTTTCGAGTGAGGGGGAAAAGGAAACAGCGTGCCCTAAGTAAAACATTTAGCGACGTCAACTAACGACGTCGCTAAACGTCGCAAAACTTTATTACATGGCGACATATATTAATACTCTGTCGCCGAACGTCGCTATTCTGCAACGTAAATTATGTAATGTCGCTGAACGTCGCTGGTTAGCGACGATTTGCGACGTCACATGACGGGAGTCGCTATATTACATATATAGCGACGTTCTTTTCTTACGTCGCTAAAACACGTCGCTAATATAGCATATTTTAGTAGTGAAATCAATTAATAAATCAATGGTCTAAATCGACCCGAAGTTCAGCGAAGCAAAAAGAGCACAAGAGAACAAGTTTGAGTGGGACACTATATACCATCATGAAGGTAATCCTGTCCACTCTAAAACTCGTAAAGAAGATTTCCAGAGTTGAACATCCCTGACACTCCAAATATCAATGGCACGGAAAAGTACACTTAAGGAAAAATAACAGAAATAATTATTTATCAACCAATCAATCAGAAAATAAAATAAAATAAAATGGAAAAAAATCAACCCGAAATTCAGGGTGCTCACAGGGTCAGAGCTACACTATCACTTCTAAGTCAAAAGGCCTATCACAATCATTATTTCATTAAGATAAATTCATAACAAGAAAGTTATACAAAGGATTATACTAACAGTTAGAGCTACTCCTACTCCTACTCCTAAGTTAAATGATGAGAAAGCAAAACAAAACAAACAACACAAAAAAAAATTTGACTGAAACGAAAAGTAGAGATGATATGCTCAAAATTTTTTAAGATGAAATCTGATAATCTTATGCGTCTATCCAAAATCATGGTACTCTGAATCCTCGTCATACTAGTAAGCAGGGCTATGATAACCATAGAGTCCCAACTAATGTACACACTTCTAGAATAATGGTATTTAAAATTTTCGCTCTGCCACTAGCTTGGCTGCGAAAATATTAAATTCCCACACTCGAGAAATATATCCAAAATCGGACTGTAGGTCCTGACCATGCTGGCTAATATGACTGTAGAAGACTAGATTCCATAACTGAGACGACCTAGCCCATATAATTTATCTTGGCAGAAAATTAAATCAACAATGAATACCAAGAATCAGATTCATCTACGAACAAGAACGATAAGCAAGATCTGTTGGAACTGAATTTTCGAGATGGTTAAAATATGGCAAGGGAGGAACGGAATTGAGATGAACAGAACCTGCTATAAGCTCTCCTACTGCCTGTGCACCCTCAGCTGCTATAGCGTAGGCTCACCCTTGTTGGCCTCCTCCAGCCTGATGCTGCACGAATCTCTGCTGCTGAGTCTGTAAGGGTAGTCCCTTCTGCTGGCTCACCGGAGCCCTCGCTCCTGCTCCCTGAGCTGTCCGTCCAGAAAACTTGGGACACTCTCTTAACTGGTGATATGATGCTCTGCAAAGTAGGCACTTGCCTAACCTCATCCGACATTTACTCCAATCGTGCCCTGGTTTCTTACAGAAAGGGCAACTGATAACATGCTGCTGTCTAGGGGGCTGCTGCATCTGTAACGGTGGTCCCCTCGGCTGCTCTGTCGGAGCCCTAGCTCCTGCTACTGCCTGAGTCAATGGTGTCTGGCACTTAGGACACTCTCTATACTGATGCTCCGTTAAACCACAAAGTAAACACCTGCCAAGCCTCATCCTGCAGTCGTTCTACCCATGGCCTGCCTTCTTGCAGAAGTTGCACCTAGCATCCCGATGCTGCCTGGATGCCTGGTGAAAATATGCACGTCCCTGACCCTGAAGGTGCTGCTGAACAGGCCTCTGCTAATACTGATGCTGAATCTGTACGTGAGGCCTCTTGGCCTGACCTCCACTGCTGCTGGCTCCATGAATGTCATGTCCCCTTTTGAGCAACTGTTGCCGCTGAGTCTCCACTATCTGCTGGAAGAAGGAGAACAACCGTGCCACGTCCTCTGATCCTGACGGCGACTGCTGCTAAAGAACGTTCAGGATGAATGGGGAAAGTCTCGGAGTAGGAAGAGGTGCACTCCCAAAGACTGCAGGTACCGTATTCCAGCCTGAGCTGGCATAACAAGAGCTGCAGTCTTAGGGTCCTGCTGATCAGGAAGAGAAGTGGCAGACCCCTCAGTGGTGTCTTCCCGATCGAGACGATGAGATCGTGTTTCCATAACCATCCTGAAGACAGATCAAACGAGAGGGCAATCACTAAGAATGAAGCGATAACATCAATGGAGGAAGGTTTATTTTCAAGGAAAGACAATAATGCATCAATTTTAGGTAACATGAATCTGATTAAGAGTTTTTCCTAATGTGATTGAGTAACTTCAAAAATATATCCTAATGCTACTGCAGGCTGTAGTGATACTCTAGTTCGAATACCACTACATAAACTCGACCTGCATGGGCCACCACTAAAAACGTGTCACGACCCGCACCCAGTATAAGGGTACGAAAAGTAGGTACATCCAGCCTACGCCGCAGTGTCGGCGGTAGAACGTTGTCCTAGGTCACATACATCTAACAATTATAAGGTATATTGCACAGTTATACTCTCTGAATGGAGGAATAATATAAAGTACAAATCTCAATCACAGCTAAGAAAGATGTACGATAAGATAGATAAAAATATCAACATAATCCATAAATGAAATACGATAAAGAGATAATCCCAAGTGTCTAAAATAAACATCCAACAAGATCCATAAATCCACATCATCACAATCTCTAGTACAATATCTAGATGAGATACAACTGAAATAAGATAACTAAACTATGGGAGTGTCGTCAACAGGTAATGGATCCTGCTGGAAGTCCAAGTCACAGGTGCCCTCTAATGCTGCCCCGTAGTAAGTGGTACAACAAGCCTCATCCTCGTCATCTGTAATATTTTTAACAGGTCCAGTCAGGACAAGAGCGAGCACAGTACATCACATGCAGTTCATAATATGACAAGATTTGTAGATATGCTATAGAGTAAGATACATGAAATACTGGAAAATATATGAAGTAAAAGAGATGACTGTAAAGAAATATCTACTATAAGTAAAGAACTAACAGTGGCTAGTGATGTAGAGTACAAGATAGACATGTGAACGGCTTGAATTTGGACATGAGTAATCTAAGAGTTTGCACGTGAGTATACTACTTTGGAATTGTTCACATGACCATTTATACTCCCCCGTACCCTAATCAATACACAAGGATCCAGACAGGTTATGTTATTGCATATGATATCACTTGAAGGCCCATAAATGGGTGCACATGATTGTATACATGGGGGCTCTGTGAACATGAGAGTATATGAATCACAAGAGTGCACATGAATGGTGAAAGCACCGGAGTACATGATGAAAGTGAAATGCACATGACATACTGTAACCCGATGCTCCCGAGGGGGATAACATCTCATAAAGGGATCCATATAGTACCAATCCGTGTTAACAACATGACAACATCAAGTAAAGTAATCTAGAGCATAAATGTAAATCCTATCAAGTATGAAACGGTCAGAGAATGTACTCACCTGATATCCTGAGTATCTGAAGTGAATATACAGTCTGAGGAGAGGTGTACGACTCCTATTTAGAACAACACAAGTCACAATATATCCAAAATGGTAAAATAGAACATTACAATGCATTCTACATGATGTTTGGGTCAATCTAGGCTAAAGTCAACCTTTGGTCAACTCTAGTCAACTACACTAGTCAAACTAGGTCAACTAGGTCAAGTCCTAATCCAGACAAGTCTCACTAAGACTAACCATGTCTATCCTAGCATTCACACAAGTCACAAGGCTACACAAGCAATCAAACACACAGTTTCATGTACATATACCCATATACACATAATGCATATAAGACATACATATAGGAAAATCATATACGCTATCATGCCTACATACATATCCATATTTCATCATCAAACCCACATTACATATACAAAATATATATTATATATTATCATGTATGTAAATATATATCCTATATATAGAGAGAGAGATAGGGGAAAGTGTGTCATGCATCAATGTGGGCAAGGTTACATATAGGGTTAGGCAATGGTTAAGGTGAACAATACAATGTATCAATGTTCACATACACATACATGCCTTCATTCTCATCATCTTCATTCACATATCATGTATTCACTTAAGCTACAACTATATACATATATCATGTGCATTTCCTTCATTCTTGCATCCATATATATTGCATTTATGTACATGTTAGCATACAACAACATATATATTAGATACATGTTAGAGAGATATAGAGGGGGAAACAAGTAGTGTGGTAGGAAGTAGTGTACAAGTTTACAATGACAGCAAGTTAACATGGGGGTTTCAGGTTCATTAAATGTGAGGGTTCAGTTCTCTGTGTAGCAGTAGTGTGTGTGTGTGTGTGTGTGTGTGTGTGTGTGTGTGTGTGTGTTGTGTGTGTGTGTGTGTGTGTGTGTGTGTGTGTGTATAGCAGTTTATATCACAGGTTAGGGAACATGTGTGTGTGTGTAATTCATAGGGTGTGTGTGAATTTCAGTTTTCATCACAGGTTAGAGTGAATATGTGTGTGTATCCATAACAAGGTGTACATGGCAGTAGGTAATTTTATTTCAGTTCTCAAAGAATCATGCCACCTACATATACACATTCAAATATGCATACGTCGTAGTTAACATCAAAATAACTCAGTTTACAGAGTAACCCCATTTCTCAGGTTATACATATCCTGAATATCGGTTATAAATTGAAACCAAAATTTACCAACCCAATCATTAATCTATCTAACCCAGTCCTGCAAGACATCAAACCAGACATTATATATGTTAACAAATTATTAAATAAACATTAATTTACATTATTCTAGATCAAACTCATGTAAACTCTAAAATTCTCGATTTTACCCAGGTTCACATTATCGAGTGTCATAACACACTCGAAACTCCTCAAATTTTCAAGTAAACTCCACATGTGAATCCCCACACTATCCACAAATGACCCATCATGATATAACATGTGAAACATATAATTTAACATATGAACATTGCATTCAATCATTCGAATTTCAGAAACACTTTCCTGATATTACGTAGTATCAGAACCTAGGGAAAATACAAATTTTGATTTCGAAATACAAAAAGGAAAATGAAATTGATGATGCACAAGTATGTGTAACATGCTAATGTGTCAGGAGGGAATGTTTGTGTCCAACCAAGTGGACACAAACATGTCCAATCGAATAACTCACACACATAGTAAACCAGTACACACAGAGACATCGTACACGTATTTCGTGTCCACGTGGACTCGACACACGTCATCCCATGCCACGTGTAGCCTACGTTCAGGGCTACACAGTCGACGCACAACGAGGTATCCATGTCGTGTCCAGTGTGGACACGAGACGCGTATCGGGCTGGATTTCACGTGTGTGTACGCTCAGAGTAAAATAATGTGGTACCTAGAACGTGTCTGACTCGACACGATGAGTCGTGAAACTGGACGAGTGGCTTGTCAGTCATTGCCCCGACCTCCACATCAAGTTTGGTGGGTCCACGTGGCCTGTGCAGTGAGCACGACACGTGTGGCGACAGGACACTCGAGACACGGTCTCGTGCTGCGTGTCCGTGTTAGTTTTCGACACGAAAATGACACAAAGATCAACTCAGACAAAAGGGGTTGTGACCTACACATATAGGGCTACAATATCATTCAATTATATTTCGAAAATAAGATAAAAAAATTCTCAGAGGCAATTCAACAAACACTCGCAAATGTAAACTGATACGTGTCCGATACGGACATGAAACCAATGCAAAACTTCACCAAACACACACTATAGCTAGGGGACACCTAGTTCTAGGCTACCATACAAAGAAATCAAGGACTGATGATAGTTTGAGGTGTTTACCTGTAGCTCCCCTTCCTGGAATTTTTTTTATAATTATTTATTTATTTGATTTAAATGGAAATTTTAGAATTTTATAAATATTTATTTAGTTAATTATTATGATAGATTAGATTAAATGTATGTGAATGTTACTAAAATCATTATAGATTGATTTTGAGTAAAATCTAAAACTTATTTGATTTAGTGTTTAATTGATTGATTTGAAAGTTGGTCCAATTGTTTTAACATAGATTTTGTGGATTTATGAAAACGTATTTTTAATTATTGATTTATTACGCGCAACAACATTAAAGATTTGAATTTAGAAAATTTAGTTTTTAACTAGTATTTAATAATATTAAATATATTTTTCGACTATTATGGTAACTGAGATTCGATTACCTTATTTTAATTCAGAACCATAAAATGATATTTTTTGATAAAATTAAATAATAATTTGAACTATTATTGTACGAATATTATATTTAGTTTTGACTAATTAGAATTTAAATATTTATTTAAGATTTACCAATTATTTTTAAATAAGAATTAGATTATACGGGTGTCTAAATTATTTTGATAATACTTAACTTTATCTTAAATATTCATGGTGATTAAATATTGACCTAAGATTTAATTTATATAGTTTGAAAACCTGTTGGAGTAATTTTATACATATGAGAGATTATGCTTAAATATCCTTTAAAATCCTGGTCTAATCCTTGCGAATATTAAGCTATACCATAAGCATAGCCTATATAAACCTCCTTAGGATTTTTCTTGCCCAAGCATACGATGATTCCATCACCGCCACCAAGCTCGCCTTCTCCTCTCTCGATCACCATCGACATCACAACCAGTACACAAAGTACGTGTCCATCACCACCATTATCGTTTTCTCGTGTCCGGACCGTGCGTCCGTGTCCTCATACATTCCCTTACAACCCAAAAGAAAACCAGAAAATGAAAACAAAATCCCTACGACCCTACCACAGCCGTGCTGGAGCTGACGACCTCCCGAGCATTGCCGTCACCAGGTTGCCATCGTCGTAGCGGAGTTAGCCGCTCCTTGGTCCGGTGTCGTCGGTGCAGCGTCCCGCGCCCCAGCGCTGACCACCGGATCCTCCGCCCGAGCCGTCACCGGCTTCGACCCTGAGCCGTGCGACGAATCCGTCGAGCCTTCAGGCACCCGATGCCATAAACCACCACCACCCCAATCACCAATCAACCACCGCCAACATCCATCATTCCACCACCGACACCACTCATCACCGCCCCCATCACCACCAAACACGGCCCATGCCGCCACCGCCAGAAATCACAAAGAGAAAAAGAGAGAAAGATGGAGCGAGACCCAACCTCCACCGTCGGAATCACTGTCGCCCAGCCGCTCCCGCGCCAGCGGACCGCGTGCAGACGCCGCCTCCGCCGTGCTTCCAGCCGCCGGTCCCGATCTTGTCGCAGCGTCGGGATCGCCGTGGTACGAGTCACCACCGCATATCCAAGACCCGGACGCCGCACCGTGCCGCCCGATCGTGCCGTCGCGCTCCGATCAAACTCTGAGCCGAGGCAGGCGGCTCCCCTCCGCGGCAATACCCACTGTGAGCCACGATCCCCACACACCTGCGCCCTAGCCGCCGTACCGAGACGCGCCTCCCCACTCCGGCGCCACGCCGACGCCGTGGTTTCCCCCTTCCCCTCCTCACTGTAAGCCCCACTTTCTCCTTTCTCCTTCACTCTTGCTTTCCCCTTTCTCTCTGAGAGAGAACAGCGATTAATGAATCAATATTTATTGGGCCGGGTTGGGCTGTCTAGTGGATGGGCCAACAGGCCATAGGTTTGTTAATATTAGTTATTTTCAGTAACTTTTAATATATGGTTCTATGAGCTTGGTAGGTTGGGCTTAACTATTATTGTATTGTGCCTAAGTATATAAGTTTTGGGAATCTTTTAATTTATATATTTAGTTTTAGGCTTATAAATTGTAAATAAATATTATTGGTGGCTTTTAATATTATTTGAAATTAATGTTTTGGTGTAAATATTTATTGGGCTATTTATGTTTCCTATCTATAAGTAGTACTATTATTATTATTATTTGAAGAAATCCTATTATTATTATTCTTAATACTTTGGGTTATTTATTAGTTATTACTATTACTAATAATTTTGCTAGTTTAATATTGTTAGTTATTATTATTGTATACATATTAAAACGTCTCTAAATTATATTATGGTATTATTTTTAGGATATTTTAAAAACAGGGGTTTGATTTCAAAAATCTATTTATAGTACTTCTAGATATTTTCCAAAAATGGAGTTTTACTTAAAAACGATTTACTAGACTTTTGAACGTAATTGCCAAGATATGTTTAACTAATTTCAAAATATCATAAGTAGTTTCCTAAATAAATATATATAGTCTTTTAAGGGTTATGACTATTTTATAAATAGTTTATAAATAAATAGTTTCCTTAAGGATATTGGGAGTAGATGAGTAACCTTCTTAAATTAAAATATCTTCTAGATTAATCATTGATTGCGACTAATTGTATTCCTATATCTTTTGCGAATCCGAATGTCTGCATATCAACCCTAGCTAACTGGACTATTTTGAACCTGACGGGATTATTGGTTTCTCCAGCTGAGGACCTCAGGCAAGTGCACTTTCTGATTGCTTTCCGATTCATAGTAGTCTTTTCATTTCATGTCTATACATGTATCTTGTTGCTTGTTGACACGCTCGTCATACGGAGTAGTCGGGAGGGGAAATATCTTAGTACACATGTGAACTACCCAGAAATATCCCCAAAATGTCTATTATTGCATGATAGCAGCTGCACACGACACGTGCAGTGAGCCGGATTTACCCCCTAGCCGTTCACATGTTGAAACGGATATTTCAAACCACCTAGATAGATGTCTTTTATTAGTTTTTCCTTGTTTACTTCTCTATCGTGCTATGTCATCAGTTTCTTACCAGCTTTCATATCTCATATGCTATTTTCATGTCTTGTTAATTCTGTTATGTTTTGCATTGCCGTCGGTTTGTGTACTTGTTCCAATCCTGACTGGATAACCAACATTTTTCAGGTTTAGCCGCGATCACTGTTGACATTGGGAAGACTTGGGTATGCTGAGGTCGACCTAGAAATAGAAAGCTATTGTATCATTTCATTAATTGGAAAACTTTGTATTTTCTTTAAATATAAATCTTGTAAATGTTGTAATAAATTTAGAATTGTGAATGAGCAGCAAATGTGATTTTTGAGCATATATATTCTTGCGGGCTTGACAGCGTTCTACCGCCGACTCTGCGGCGTAGGCTGGCTTGGACACGTCTCGTATCCGAAAAGCGGGTGCGGGTCGTGACATTACCTATTGAGTATCAATCACAAGGAAAAAGCCCCAAATAGGAAGGTTCCTCTTGCAAGTCAAAAGCTCCAAATTGCACAAAATTTAAGATTTCTCTCCATGAATAGCAAGTAGAGTATGATTAGGTTCTATTGCAAGAGACTAGAGTCAAAAATGAATTAAAATGAAGAAGCTATGGATTGAAGGAGAAAGACCAATACCTCTTTCTTGCCAAAAGTTGATGTGATGTAAAAAGAGGCAAGAACTAGGAAGAGACATTAAATAGGGGGGATTCCCTAGGGGGCCGGCCATGTAAGAAAGGAATTAGGGTTAGGGTTGATGACTAATGGGCTTGGGCCAAGTTTCAATACTAGATGAATCAATCTCTAAGTCAAAAACCCATGCACCTAAATCACTTAATCTCTATATGAAACTTGATTCAAAATAACTCAACTTGGGTTGACTTAAGTTAGACTAGGGTTCCACCATGCTAATCAAGTTACCATAGCTAAAGTCAACATCTAGGTTAGTCTCCATAGTCTCAACTATCAAAGGTAAAAAAATAACAACCATCACTCAAATAATTTACAAATAATTCCAAGAAACCAAAATGACCAAAATAGCCCTAGGCCAAAAATGATAAATAAAATATCCTAATCACATGGTTAGGCTCTAGGTCAAGTAGTCTCTAAGGTTTCACTGGCAAACTCCAAAATCATAATTTATCAATAAAATAGTTTTAAAATAATTAAAAATCACCAAAATCATATCATGATTTAAATAATCATTATTAAAAGATTAAAATTACAAAATTTCAAAATTACTCTTATTTAGAAAATTGGGTGTTACAGAGATGAAGTTAAGTGAGGGGGAGTAGAGTCAATATATATAACATTGCTTAGATTAGAGCTGTCAAGTGGGCCGAGCCGGACCGGCCCGGCACGAAAATTGGATGGGCCAGGCTAGGCCCGAACCAGGCCACTTGGGCCCATGAACTGTAGCGGGTCGTGCCTGTCTATGGGTGGAAAATCTCAACCCAGCCCGGCACGGTAAGCATCGGTTCGGGTCGGGTCGGACCGGGTCTTGATTGGCACATGACAAATTTGGGATCATCATTCTCCTCAAAATTTATGTATATTAGTTACAATCATTTTTTTAAGGACAGAAGATAGAACATCCAATATGTTTCCATATATGATTTTCAACAATCATATGTATTTACGTATATTAACATAATATTATAATATGATTAAGTTTGGATGTCATTATTAGCACTCCTAAAATATTATCTTGCACTCTTCTTTAATTTTCTAACATTCAAATTTCAAATTTATTCCTATATTAACACTATTGGCACTCCTAAAATGTCACCCTGCACTCCTCTCTCCATGCATGTGCAAACGAATATCATATTTAATGTATTGGTATATTTGGAGGAGTGCAGGATGACATTTTAGGAGTGTCAATAACAACACCCTTAAGTTTTATAAATATTAAGAGCATCCACAGTGGAGACACTCCAAACACATATTTCAAATTATTAGAAATTATGTAAGTTATTACTTTTGGAGTGTCTTTTTGCTATTGGCACACAATGGTACACTCCAAACAAATACTCCAAATTAACCTCCCCCCTATTTTTCTCTTTATTTTTCTTCCATGTTTGGTAAGATTTTTTCTCCCACTTTTCCTCTATTTATTTTTCTTCCTTGTTTGGTAAAAATAGTTAATATTTATGGGCCCAAGAATTAATGTAGAGGAACTACAACATGCTCCAAATCTGAAGTGTCTCTTAGCTTTCTAGCAATTTTCAAGTATGGACAAGTGTCCATTGCAGCCTTCAAGTGCTAAAAAATTTGACTAAAATCAAAATGTAGTACTTGAAACGTCTCCCACTGTGGATGCTCTAATTAAATCTTTTTTGATATAAAAGCTACTTCATTCTTATCTATTTGGCTGGGCCGGACCGAACATATATTGTGGGCCGATATATATGGCCCGCCACCATGCTCCGACACTTCCTATTCAGTACCGACTTCACAACCACCTCTCTCCTCCAGATTTGACGTGCCGCCACTCTTCTCCAGTCGCACCCTCGTCTGTCGCGCTCGTCGCCATCAGCGATCCCTAGCCGCAATCAACCCTGATCCAGCGTCTAACCTCCAGATCTGGTCAGACCAGTCGAGCCCCTCACCGACGATGCCAGATCCGACGGTCGGTCTTCTTCAACGTGTGCGGATGACTTCACAAAGCGCCGCCCGTGCTCGCTAGTGTGTTGTCGCGCCTCCACCAATCGAACTCGCATCGGAACAGCGCCGGCCGAACTACTTCAAGCGCCGCCGAGTCCCGATGACGCCAGTCGTCGATGTCACGACCCGCACCCATTTTTTTTAAACGGATACGAGACGTGTCCAAGTCAGCCTACGCCGCAGTATCGGCGGTAGTACGCTGTCACGGCCATGAAGACCAAAATCACAAATAATGCTCATTCACAAAATTAATTTAATTTACAATGATCAAGTTTTACATTTACAGAAAAATATAAACTTGTACAAATCATGGAATGACTACAACTCAACTATCTAGCTGGTCTCTAGGCTTTTGTCTGCAAGCACCCCCGAATCTTCCATGCTAAGTAATCCACGGCTAACCTGAAAAATATTAGTTTCCAGTCAGGAATGGAACGAGTACAATTCACTGAATGCAGTTTCAATATATGAAAATGACTATATCACAAAGGTTAGCCTTTAGATACATGATTCATAAAATAAATGAAGGAAAACAGAATAAAACTAAATACCAAGAATAGAAAATGAAATACAATAAAATACTCACCAACTGACCGACTGAAGTACCTTTGATATGTGATTGGTCTCGAAACAATTATGCGACACGGTCTACACGGTCTAAAGTTACACGGTCTAAAGTTACACGGTCTACAATTACACGGTCTACAGTTACACGGTCTACAGAAAATCTTGCAATAAAAAAACACTGTCTACAAAATAATAATCACGATCTACACAGTATGATGTTACACGATCTACATTGTATAAAGTAAGAATGAAATACTGTCTACACTGTATAAAGCAAGAATAAATCACAGTCTACACGGTCTAATGCAAGAATAAATCACGGTCTACACGGTCTAAAGTCAGATCACTCATCGTTGGTACTTCACTTCTCCCGACACCACAAAGAAATAAATCAACAAAAAAGACTGAAATCACATATCTATCAACTAAACACTGATGTATAGTAAAGATCAATACTGAAAACAAACAATAAACTGTACTCGCCTGTGGTCTTTTGCTGGTGAAACCGATAGTCTGAACTACTCAATATGCCACAATAGTCAAAACCCGTACAACAGTCTCCGGATGCTGAAATAGACATTACCAATGTTCTTAGAATAGTCAAATTAGCTAGGATTGCCTGTCCTTAAGTCCAATTCTGGACACAGGGGCAAAACAGTAATTTTGGGCCAAAATGGTGTCCGTCGTTGGACCCGCTTTGCACCGAAAAGCGTGCCAGAGTCAACGGTCTCTAAAGTCATCAAAATATATGTCTACGGATCCAGTTTTCCGATACGAACCCAACCGTATGTCCAGAGTTGGATTCCGGCGGGCCATGTACAAAATCGCCCGTTGAATCGAACCATGGGGCCCACAAACGGCGATTCGATCAACTGTCTCAGAATTGGACCAAACTTGGCATATAAGACCAAAAAAATGATACGGTCCTGCTGGCATAAGTTTTGTCTCGATCTGACGAACGTGCACAAAGTAATTGAGAAATTTGCACATAGGCCGATACGGTAAATTTTGACGGATACGGATCAAATTTTTCGCGCACACGCAACCAATTTGAATTCCGTCAAAACCCACGGATCCACGAAGCCGTTACGCACTTTTTGATGATTTCGGTTCACGACCACGTCATCCGGATTGGCGGGACGCACGTCGTATCGAAGAATTTATAATTTTGAAAACTGTTTTTAAACCTATTTTTCTCGAACTTTGAAAACTGATTTCTTTGCACACAGTTGATAAAATTCAAAACTAAAAATTAGGGTATAAAGCCCTACATGTTGTCTTCAATAATGGTTCAGGTAGTTTCCTACCTTAGTCGATGATTCGACCAGAAATCGTCTCCGGAAACAGGTTCGTCAACTGTTCTTCGAACTGTCGAGAACAGTATTTCCCTCGACTTTGTATTTATTTATCAGACTGGTCAAGCGACTATATTCAAATCCACTTGTTGGGATTTCAAGAGGGTCATAAGGGCTATTTGTAGAATTTTGCGAAAACGAATTTCATTGAGTATTCGAGGAGAAAACTGACGATGAAATCAGTACCTTGCTATAGACTGCTGCTGACTGCCCTGCTATGTGTTGCGCGCGTACGGCTACTCTGGTGAGGCAGGTAGCACACGCGGTGGCGCATAGGATGGGGGAGGGTCGCCAGCAAGTCAGGAACGCACGGCGTGGTTAGGGTTTCCTTTCTTCGATCCTTCTCTCCCTCGGCTCTTTATATATACATACGGTTAAATCCGCTGTTAGCCTGAAGGGTTTGGGTTTGCCCCTGGGTTTTGAGTTCCCAGTTTGGACGGTTTGCCCCTGGGTGGGCTGGGCTCGGCCTGTGTGGGCTGGGACTGAGGCTGGGTTATGGGTTTGGGTTTTTTTTTTCCTTTGTTGCTGTTGGAAAAAATTGGTGTGGGCTGGGCCGAAAGTCTAAAGGCTGGGTTGGGCCTCTGGCTTTGCTGGGAGGGGGTCGGTTTGTGTGTGTGAGGTTGAGGTTTGGGTTTACTGCTGTGGGGAAACAATGGGCTGTGCTGGTTTCTTCTTGGTATCTTTTATTCAACAAATAAATATTCTTATATATATATAAATCCTAACATCACAAAGATCTAATAATAATTTAAATACTAATATTATAACAATTAACAATTATATTATTCCCCTAGAAGAGCATATATATATATATAGTAAAATATTTTTTTATTTATATAAATATATGTATATGATATCTATATTTACTACCCTTCTAATGAATAACGAAGTCATATAATCAATAATAATAAAATAATATTATATAATAGTAACCTCAATAATATTAATATTAATAATAACAATAATAATAATAATAATAACAATAACAAAATTCTATAAATCAATAAGGGTGTATACACCATGGCGTACTATCTACTAATCCTCGGAATGTACAAGAACCTATTTATTGAATATTAATTAATAATGATATTTATAATATTTAAATTACGAATATTTAGGAATAGTCATTAAATCATTAAAACGGAATATAACACACTCACCAAATTCCATCAACACGAATGTCATTGGACGTGCCGCATGACCTACATGGGCTTGGGCTCAGTTCGGGTCCAGTCCGGGCTAAAATGGTATAACCGATTTCCCTAAAATTCAATAATATAAATAATGAATAAATAAACCTTCGGTAAGGGTTAAGTCATAACTTGGCCTGGTTTTCTTAGTTAGGACATCACTATGGCTCGACCTTTCCTACCAGGGCTAATACACTAGTCAAAGCACGCCCTGGCACTACCCGTGCCATGATTTCTAGTCACCTTGTACTCCAAAACTCCATTATGGCTAAAGTCATCTACCGTAATAATTAACTAAGTAATTATTTATAAAACTCTAAAAATCACCATTTACTTCAAATAAATAAATAAAATATAATTTAAAATTCTGGGAAGAGGGGTTACAGTCGACCCCACAGCGCCTGCCACCATCGTCTCCTCTCCGAATCCTGGCGAGCCGCACACCAGCGTGCCCCGAGCTGCGATGAGGCCTTCTCTTCCAATCCCTCTCGAGTCTCCCCGATTATCTCTCTTCCTCTTCACTCTCTTCCCTCTCTATTTCCCTCTTTGTATCTTTTTCTTTCTCCGTTCTCTCTCTATGTTCTCTCATTTGAGAAGAACGGTAGTAGCTGACCTGAGCCCAGTGAACATTGTGCTGGGACGCAGAGCCCAGTGCTTTTCTTTTTTCTTTCTTTTCTTTTAGTTTAATTGTTTTATTTATTTGGGCTGGGCTTTGAGCCAGTTGGATATTTATTTTTAATAAAATGTTCATTGGACTGGCCATTATTGGGTCGGCTAGGCTAGGTCCAGAGGATTATAGGCTTTCAGCCTATATATATATATATATATATATATATATATATATATATATATATATATATATATATATATATATATATATATATATATATATATATATATATATTTTTTATTTTTTTTATTTTTTTTTATATATATATATATATAAAATATATATATATATATATGTATGTATTTATAAATATAGCATTATATGTAATAATTTATATTATCTAGAAAATAAATAATATTATCTATATTCCTAAAAAGTATGCTTAATGTTATTATAATACATACTTTCCATATATATATATATATATATATATATATATATATATATATATATATATATATATATATTTTTTAATATATATATATATATATATATATATATATATATATATATATATATATATATATATATATATATATATATATATATATATATATATATATATATATATATATGATTTCAATTATTATATGTTTTGAGTATTTCTAAAATTATTTCTAAATAATAGTATTATTTCCTAAAAGAGTATTTGTTTATATTAGTAAGTCCTTAATAAATATTAATATTAATTTCTAATATCTATTTATTTAGTCTATTAAACTTTTCTAGATAATCTAAATCAAATCTATGGCTTAATCTTTACGTCATTCTCATTCAATTTGATTAATCAATCGTTAATCGTGCGTTCTCATCTGTGCTTCTGATCAATTATCTCCAAATCAACAGGATTGTGGACTACTATTAGACTATTAGATGATGGATCGATCTTGGATTACTATTGGACTGTTTGCAAAAATAAAAGTGTAGAACTTTATTGATACAAACTTTGTAAAAGATTACAATTTGAATTCTGGGAAAGTACAACTGTAGGAATCCAATCTAGAAGATGATTGCTTTATCCCTTGGCCGATGTAAACTTTGAAGACGATAGCCTCTGAAGTTGAAGACAACTCTGAAATTGAAGGCAAAAAGCCTCGAAAATTGAAGGCAAAAGCCTCGAAAGAATGCAGCAACACTTGGACAAGAACTCCTGAACTCTCTGATCTCTCTATGATCTGATCTCTGATATCTGATTATTGATCCTTTTGAATGGAGACTTGAAACTCTATTTATAGAGTTATGAGAAATAACTAACTTTTAGTTATTCTAGACTGCGTATGATGGATTGCGCAGCAGTTGGATTGCACAACAATGGACTGCACAGGCAGTTGCTGGATCATGGGCCAACTGTCTTGGACACATGGCATCATTTGATTGAAATGTACATGATCGTGTATAGACGGTTGCCACGTAATGAGCAATTGATGGCATGAATGCCACGTGTATTTTGTCATTTGTGTTGATAGAACGCGCACACTGAATTGCGCTGGCTTTGGATTGCGCAAACTTGGACTGCGCAGGAATGGTTTGCGCTGCCAGCTGTCAGCCGTTCTCGAGCACTGTGCGGCATAATAAACGAACAGCCTCCTCGTTCTTCGTGCTGTCAGCTGTCAGGAAGATTTAATTGTGTCAGGTAATGATGATTTTTGCCACGTCAGCCTGCGCGCTCGGGAGTGTGCGCAATCTAGTGTGCGCAATCTGAAGGATGCGCAATCTGATGTCTGCGCAGTTCAACTTAAAGTTGTATTTCTTGATTTTTTGACTTTGTTGATGTGTGCAACTTGATTTTTTAGGACCTACAAGACCCCCTTCAAAGTTTTTGAAAGTTGAATTTATTCAAAATTTCGAAATACTTTGAATTTTGAATTTGAAATCAATTTGCGCATGTAGTGAGCTGTCTGCGCAATCTGAGGGATTAGCCCCATTTTTAGGCACAATCTAAGGCGGCCGTTTCGATTTGAAAAACTATAAATAGCTCCTCAATTCCTTCGAAATGTTCTTTACTTGTTTTCTTCGTTCACTTGAGAGAAAAAAAAACTTCCGAGCTCTTTCTTCATTTCTTCTCCGACGATCTCGATGGCTCCCCGACGATCCTCCGCCGCTGCTAAGGGCAAGGCCCCCGCCGAATCATCGACTAGGGCTGCGCGACGTGCTTCTCGTCATGAGACTGCTCATCCAGCGATGATAGGTAGATGACCTAATCACAAACTCTTTTTAGAGTTTTGATTTCACTGTTCCTTCATAATCTATCTCTTTTTAGAGATGTGATTATACTGCGCCACCCTTTTTAGGGTTCTGGTTGCACAAATCAGTTCACTCTTCATTTTTATGAAGGACGACTCTCTGCGCAATCGGTTGAACTGTGCTGGCAAAAGTCAGCACAATTTGCTGATTTACGCGAGACTGTCAGCGCAAACTGATGATTGTTTGTTTGCGCAAACAGATTATTGCGCAATCTGATATTTGCGCAATCTGATGTTGCGCAGTTTAATGACAAAAGTTTTGACTTGACTTGTACTGAATTTTTGCTTTCTCTGTCTGATGCAGTTAATACTAGAGAAGATCCCGGATATGAGGACTTTGTAGGAACTCAGAATACAAAGCGGACTTATCTCATGTGCACTATCCTCAATATGATTTACCAACCTCCCGTCAGGCTATTTTGATATCCCAAGATAATGAGACACTGCAATGTTTGATGAATGGACAACCTCTGGAGTCAGCAGACGCTGTCATTCACAAGAAGCCATTATTCCTGTTCGGCGATGCTTTTGAGAAAATTTTTCAACCGAGACCAAGAATGGAAGAAATGATTGTCTATCAGACGGATAAGTCATTCTCGATTCCAGATATTTCCCGCTGCCTCCCCTTATCCCGGTATGCTCATGCGAGCTATCCGAGGAAGATGGAATGGAACCTTACACCTTTCCAAGATGCCCGTCCAGGAAGGATTTTTGTGAAGAAAGGGCCGAGCAAGAAGGATATGTTCTACAGTTCCTCAGAACGGTATAGTGTCTTGTTAAGAGGCTTGAGACCCGGTTGTATTCCGCCGGAGAATTCTTCCTTGTTAATGCCTGTCAGAACTCCAATATTCGCAAATGAGTTTGCAAAGGTCGAAGGAAGATACCCTGAGCAGGACATCAGATTAACTGGATTGGTGAATCCAGATTATAAGAGATGGAACTGCATAGCAAACTGGATCCTGACCAAGTTTAAAAACAAACTTCAGCAAATCAACTTATACCAAGCAGTGCATGCCACTGTTTATGGTTTTGGTCCCAACCCGCATCTGTTCTTGGCTCTAGCAGAAAGGTACAATTACAGAACAGGGACTTTCATGACCCCTGGCGGAGAAATCGGGTTTGCACTTCATGAGATGCGGTACATCTCTTACTTGCCAATGGGAGATGCCCTATATGAAGAATTTGTCCCAACAAATGATGAGTTGGACAAACTCCGAAGAGAGAACGCAGACATGGTAGCAGTCTTCGAAGAACTGCTATGTCATTATAAGATCTGTTCTCTGTTCTACAAAAGTGCTACATCAAATACCTGCTATTCCTCAAAGTGGTTACCTTATCTGTTCCTTAACCACATTAAAGAACCGAAGACCAAGGAACAAGATAGATGTTATCCTGACTTCTTTAAGCCATTGAGCAACACAGAAGTAATGAAGTTGATGGAAGAAAGTGGCGATTTTGATAAAGAGATGAAAGATGATCATCAATGTCCTCCTTTGAAGAAAGGAGATACTCTCGAGAGTTATTTGAGAGTAGGATATAGATCTATGTCAAAAGAAGCCCAATTAGCAGGATTTCTAACATATTGGCTCCGTCGGTTTGTAGTCCCAGGATCGAGTGCTGTAGACCGCTTCCATCGCGGTGTTCTTTTTGCCGCCGTTAGATTAGTCTTCGACTATAAAATGGATCTTTTGTCAGCGATGACTTGTAAGTTGAATGCCGGTCTTCGTCTGTACGTCGATCTGATGCTGAAATCTAAGGGTGAAAAAGAATTTCCTCGGTTAGAATTACCGTATACATATCTATTTGGGTGGTTGCTCCTTCACCATCCTACTTTGATGGACCCCGGCATGGGACCGGTCGACGGCAGCTTTTTGTGGAGATACTCTCATGGTAAGTGGAGATACACTGCTCTGAGAGATTGTAGATATGCTCTGAACCTGAGCAAAGGATGGAACTTTTGTTGTACTCCTCCTCCTGCTGGATATGAACAAATGCCGACAAATATGATTGACTCGAAGATACAACCTTTGAGCCGTGCAGCTTTTGAGTGGTTGAAGACAATTCGACCATCCCATTTGGTGTATCGGTTTGATGATGAATGTTATTTAGAGCCATATCTCCCCAGTCGATTTGCTCGATAGTTCGGGTACGACCAATTCTATTTGGGAAATGCTATCACGTGCCTTCAAGGAAAGGGTTTCTTGATAGATGGGGCCCAAGCATGGGCTTATTATAATGCTCGAGATACGAAAGTAACATTCTCGATACCAGTAAATAGCAATCATGGCCCTCGGATGTTATTTACATACTCAGTATTCTATACATCTTCGAATACCTTTGCTGAAAATTTTAATCTCGCAGATAGCTTCGCGTCTTCAACAAGATTGAAGAGGGGAGGAGTCGCCATGTCACTTCCAGGAAATGATGAGGTGCATGAACCAGTAGATGCATCCTTGGAAGCTTCAAGGGACGTTATGTTCCCTCAAGAGGTTAACGTACCACTACGTATTTCTTTGAAGGTGGGTAAATCTCCAGCCAAGAAGAGGAGAAGAGAGGAGCCTCCCGCTCCGGCAGCAAAGAAGAAACTGATCTTAGATCATTCTTCTGAAAAGATTACCACAAGGTCTCAATCTCGGCAACTGGCCGAGACAATTCAGCAAGAAGAGGCTACCACACCGACCTCTGTCCAAAGACAAGTCGAGACTGTAAATATAGAGAGCCCTGAGAGGCCTCTGAAAAAAAAGAAGCTGGCCCAAAGAAGAAATCGAATGGCCTCTCCATCTAGACGAGCCCCGTCTTCAATAGTAGTGGATGCTGCGGCGGGATTCACTATGCCATCTCCCACTCCTATTTCAGAGCCTAGGAATAAAACTCCTAGTCCAGAACATAGGGAAGAGATCGAGCAGAGGAAAGATCCTGATCCGAGAACTGAGGCCGAAGAGCCCAGAGGAAGTATCATGGAGGAAGAGCAAGATGTTGTACGCTCTCTTCCACCTGCTGCGGAGATGACTCAACTTCCTCCTACTCCTAGGACCCTCCGTGAAGAGGAAGATCGTGAAGTGATTGCGGCTCTAGAAGATTACAACTACAGTCCACTGGAAGAATCTTTTGACCAAGCTGCAACTGCCAGCAGTAATGCATCAGAGGAAGGTGAAGATGAGGAGAGCTCTTCGTCCGAGAATATTGATGAATATATGCAAGATCTTGAAAGGGATGGCGAAGTGCACTTGTCTCCTAATGCTGTCGATGATACCTTAAATCCTGAAGAGAATGTTGAGGTAGAAGTTCCAGAAAACGTCATTGATACCTTAAATCCTGAAGAGGATATTGAGGTAGAAGTATCTCCAGAAAAAGCAGCAAATGAAGAAGCTCCGAAAGAAACTCCCGCTACTGGTGCTCAAGGTATAAAATGAAATTAGCAATCTTCTCTTAAATAGATTGATAGCTAATTTCTTTATTTGTATTTCCTGCAGATCTTGAGACTCCTCTAGCACCTCCGACGTGCACGGACATAGTGCCTATAACGACGGTGATTGTTAGTAGCAGTCATCATTTATCCTGTGGTTCTGAAGCGGGCAGTAGCCAAGCTGTTATGGCTGAAGCTACTTCTGCTCGGCTAGAGTCTATTCCAGCAGATGATAAGCTCATTGCTGGATTCAATCATGGTAAGACAGTTTACATCTTTAATCTTCTTGGACAATAGCAAACAACAGGCAAAATGACAATTTTTACTTTTTGCAGAGGAACAACCATGAGGGGCAACTAGCTCCACTTTGGCTCCTTTATTTAAAAAGCCCGCTGTCCAGACGCGAGAGATTGAACATCCCGTGGCCTCATCATCAACAGGAGTGGCTGCAACTCCTGGTTCTATAGCAACTAATAATCTTGTGATCCAATCATTTACCAGATGCTTTTTTGAATCTTTGGGACCTTTAGTAAATAGAATGATGGAAAAAGAGGGTACTGATTTTTTATAGTTAGAGGTCCAACCTCTCTCTTAGTAAGGGCTATCCGGGAACAAGGTGACGAGGCTCAGGCCACTTTTCTGGATCATATTTTGAATGAGCTAGAGATTTCCATCAAAAACTATAAAGAGCTCAACCAAGGAGACGTGGAGTCTCTAGTGCAGACAGAATTCGAACAACTGGCCCAAGCAGCTGACATTGAAAGGGTGAATCTCCAGAACCTTTTGGAGGCTTTCTCTACAAAATCTGCTGAATATAACTCCAAGCTGGAATCAGTAACCTTAATGGCTGAGAGAAAAGAGAAGAGAGCTGCTGAACTGAGGGCAGAGATTGTTCGTCTCCAGAAGGAGTTAGAAGATGAAGTTACTGATCATCAGGTTGCAGTTCAACAATTCAATGCTCTGATTCAGGAGAGGGATGAGTACGTGGCAACTCATAATGCTGAGATTACTTCCCGAATGGTGGCCATGCCTGCTTTTAATGAAGAAATCGAGATGGAAGAGGCCAGAAGGAGGGTGATGTCCACTCGTGAAGAACGGCTACAGACTCTAAAGCAGCAGATTGATAATCTGATAATCCCTCCGTCTTAGTAGAACATTTTGTATCTTTATGTCTTTTGTAGTACATGTGTTTTTTTGTAATGTCTCATGTTTTGATTAATAAAAGACATTTTTGCTGTGGCTCCATTATTTGTTGCATATCTTGTTCAGATATAAATAATAGAGATAGAAAATATATTCAGAGGTGCAAGACATGATATATTTCTTGATGATTTTATAGAAAATAATTATATTCATTATATCTGCTCAGAGGTAATATGGACATGGCAGAATATACCGAATATTATAATCTCAATTGACAACATAATCGAAACGATAAGTTGCTGATGTGGATGTGAGATGAACGGGAAAACCGTCAAATGATGGAATGAACGGACAAACCGTCAAAATGGATAATAATGAGCGGATGAACCGTTAAGTACTGATGAATGAACGGGTGAACCGTCAGATAATGATGAATGAACAGGTGAACTGTCGGATGATAATGAACGGATGAACCGTCGAATGAATGTGAATGGATGAACCATCGGATGAATGTAATGAATGGACGAACCGTCAAATAAATTGAATGAACCGGTGAACAGTCAGATGATGATGAAGGAACGGACGAACCGTCGGGTGAATGTGTCGCTTTGTTATCTGCCTATAAATAGAACAGAATTTTAGCAGAAAGGAGCACTTCCATTTTTCTAAAAAATATCATCTGGAGATGCATCCAAGAAGGCTGAACTTGCCCCGAAGGTTGAAAAGGGCACTGAAGAATGTCCTGTCGATCCAGTTCAGCCGAAGGAGGCAGAAGCAGGCGAAGGTTCGTCTGCACCCAAGCCACCGCGAGACATCCTGGACTTTCTGCTTGAACCAGGAAGGACTGAAGAAGAGGAAGCCATGAGGATAGCCGCTTGCAAGTTCCTAGTGGGTTCCAGCAAGGAGGTTCTCGGCTCTTTTGCTGACTGTCACGCCCCAGAACCAGAATACTGGAGAGCGGGGGGATGACTCGGCCAGCTACGTATTACGGGTAGATGAATACCGTATAATACGATCAATGCTGTCTAACCAGACGAGGGGGTGCATACTACATAAAAGTCCTACTATGGTCACTTCACATCTATTGTCTCAATCATTCAAACAAGAAACAGAAATATAGAACATGTAAGGTAAAGCAGTAAGGCGTCCCAAACGCTCAGTCAAAATGTTCTTGAGATCTGGCTTTACAAAATACAGCCAGATGATGTAGTAAGTATACACAGTTGTTATCAGCTGCAGTCTGACTTTAATTATAATTATGTAAAAGTAAGTACAAGACAATCCGACTAACATGTCGGTGCCAAACGGCAAAGTATAAAGTATTAACAAAAAGAGCGGGGAAGTAAGAAAACCCACTCGAGTCCTCCTGCGATCATCCTTCTAGGGTTGACCATCTTGGAGGTAGAAGTAAGCTGGATCCTCGGGGACTGGCTCTAAATCTGGCCATGCAAAACCAGAGAGGTTAGACCTCTAATAGCAAGTACCACAAGGGAGGACGATATGAAGGACTAAACCAGTAAGTAAGAGAATATAATAATAGATCTCTGCTTGCTACTAGGACTCACATCACATCAAGACACTTCGAACCAACCTCCCAACCAAACAAGGACAGAAGTTGGCCCGTCATGTCCTGACATTCTGATCATCCCAGTTAGGTAACAGAGTATAGTGCACAAATAAATTATCTTGAACGGCCAATCAACTCCTACGGCTTGCTATTATGAGTTCCAAGTTATCCTGGAATAATGCAATTAGGGATTCCTCAGTTCTTACTATGTGCAAGCAAGGCTAGTCTATCCAGTCAATCAATTGGCCCATGCATGAATTAGACGAGTCCTAGCAGGACGCTCGTCAATATATAATATACAATAATAATAAAAGCAGATACTGTTCCCTGCCCGTGTGGCAGATTTACAGTATCCGTGGGAACCAGCCGGCCCGTCGGGTACTACTCGTTCCAAGGGGGCTGCCATGTAAGAATTCGGGAATCCATTCTCTCCATGCAATCATTATTTTATTTAACTTAATAGTCCCTACGTTGAGTGAAATCCCATGCCGTGGATCATGGTCATTCAAATGAGTACTTTCGTACGGGGTACGATATGCACAACTCTACAACGATACCAGTGCGGTTAGGTTGCATGTCTTACATAGCGTAATGCAACAATCAAATCTAACTACGGTAATCATGCCTTGACCATAAAGTACACATACTTCTTTCGTAGAAAAATAACTAAATAAATAATTTGAAGCCTGCATGTGCCTGTATGTCAATATTCAAGATTAGCCAGTCGATTACAATAGTTCATTTCATGAACGTGTCTCATTCATTCAATTCAATAAGACGACTAGCCAGCCTCTTTAGTTCCAACTAGGAACGCATGATCAATTTTAGTCAAGCTAACAATTATTATCAATGGTGATAAGGCATGATCAATTATTAATCAAGATAACAATTAATGTTAATTACTGCCAAATTCGGGAAATAAAAATTCATTTCAATCGTGTCAATCAAATCGTAATTTACCAAGTTCAGGACAAAAGGCGTAAGGATATAAAATGGACGTAAAATATCTAATAAAATATCAATATTCAGGGCTATAGAATAGTCATGCGACTAAGTCTAATGCGGCCAGGATGGATCTTATGTGGCAAGGAAAGGAGTCGGGTTCATGCGGCTCAGGGGGTAGAGGCACATGCGGCTGAAGAGGCGGGAACCTATGCGGCTGGGGAGTGGGACTAGCTCCCATGCGGCAAGCGGAAAGGGTACTCATGCGGCTGGCGGTAAATGAGTCCATGCGGCTCAACCAAGTCGAACCCCATGCGGCCGGGTCAAGGAGATTGCTTATGCGGCTGGCGGGGGGGAGGGAGTTCATGCGGTTTATACGGTTCAGGACCTCATGCGGCCAGCGAGTGAGTCTGGTTCATGCGGCTGGGTTTAGGAGAGAAATCCATGCGGTCAAGAAAGGGATTCAGTCCTATGCGGCTGAGAGTCCTATGCGGCTGAGTTACTTGCCGCATGAAGTGTCATGCGGTCAAGTCAAGCCCATGCGGCCAGGAAAGGAGTACAAGTTCATGCGGTTAAGAAAGACGAGGGCGCATATGCGGTTAAGTGGGGAAAGTCCATGCGGCTGAGAATCACTTGTCGCATGATTTATTCATGCGGTCAAGTCAAGTACTGTTCTTCTTCTCCAAGTTTCAGAGAAGAAGAACACCGTTAACCCAAGCTTTTAACCTTCATCCAGAGTCCAAATTCGAACTTCCTTAGGTCAAAATTGGGTAGAACGAAATTCTCTACAACATGGAACCATCAAAACTTGAAGATATCAAAGTTTACTAGATCAAAACCTAAGAAACCCGAAAATGTAACAAACTCAGATCTACAACAAATTAGCCATGAAAATTGAAAATGTTAAGTACTAAAGAGACTTAGAATCAAATAAGGAGGATGGTGGAACAATAATAATGGGGATCCATCAAGAAGCAAGTTGGCACTTGCCTACGGTTTGGTAGGTGGAGAGAGTAAAGAAGAAGAAGAAGAGGAGTAATGGTGAGAATGAGTAATGAGGAGAGAGAATGGTGAGGGTGGCTTTAAATATGGAAGGGGTGGTAGGTGGGAGTTAGGCCGGGTCCAATGGGTCGGGTTGCACGGGTCCAACAAGGCTAACCCGAAAGTAAGACTAAAGCAGGAAATAAAATTCAGGTAATAAAATTACAGGAAGAAATACAGAAATAAAATTACAGGAAATAAATTAACATGAAAATTAAAGAGCAGCTAATTAATTAATATGAAAATTTAAAGAGCAGATAATTAATTAACATGAAAATTTAAAGAATTTAAATACATGATACTACATGATAAATGCTAAATAAATACATTCAGGCAATATACGTATTAAAATACGCATTCTGGGAACGGGGAGTGACATCTCTACCCTCCTTAGAAAAATTCCGTCCTCGGAATTTCAAATCCAAGCAGGATAGAAACATCGGGACTAAACTAATCTAAGTACAAGCAATTCAATGAAGCAATCCTTTTACAATGTCCATAGCAAGTAACATATATGTAAATCCATCAATCTACGATATCAAGCAATTCTACCCATATGGTGATAAGCTTGAGGAATCAGGACAATCAAGGTATACAGAAAAAGATATACCTTGTGAGTCAAACAGGTGTGGATACCGTGATCGAATATCATCTTTACGTTCCCACGTTGACTCTCCCAAGGAGTGATGACCCCAAGCAACATGAACAAGACTAATTGTTTGGTTCTTGAGTATCTTCTCTCTTCGGTCCAAAATGGACACAGGCTGCTCCTCGTAAGACAGGTTGGTACCAACAACCAGCTCAGAATGATCAAGGATATGGCTTGGGTCCGATACATACCTTCGCAACTGAGATACATGAAATACGTCATGCACCTCTCGTAACAAAGGTGGGAGTGATAAACGATAAGCAACATCGCCTATCCGATCAAGGATAACAAATGGGCCCACGTACCGCGGACTCAGTTTCTCGCGAACGCCAAATCTAATGACCCCACGAGTAGGTGAGATCCGCAAGAATACGTGGTCCCCAACAGAGAACTCTAACGACCTACGATGCTGGTCCGCCCAATGACGATGTCGGTCCTGCACAACTCGAAGTCGCTCTCTAATTCCCTTAACCAATTCAACCGTCTGAACAATCATTTCTGGGCCTAACATCTTCCTCTCTCCGATATCATCCCATGCTAGTGGCGACCTGCACTTCTTACCATATAATGCCTCGAATGGCGCCATCTGGATACTGGCTTGATAACTGTTGTTGTATGAAAACTCAACTAAGTGCAGGTGGCTCTCCCAAGATCCTCCAAAATCTAGGGTGCAAGCTCGTAACATATCTTCTAAAGTCTGAATTGTTCTTTCTGATTGCCCGTCCGTCTGCGGATGGTAAGCCGTGCTAAATCTTAACTTGGTGCCCAGACTATGATGTAAGCTCTTCCAGAAATATGATGTAAAGCGGGTATCTCGGTCTGACACAATACTGACAGGGACTCCATGCTGCCTAACTATCTGTTGCATATACAACTCTGCCAACCTTTCTGTAGATTGCCCTACTCTGAAAGGGAGAAAGTGTGCCACCTTTGTAAGCCGATCTACTATCACCCAAATAGCATCTTTACCACTTGGTGATCTCGGTAAACCGGTCACAAAGTCCATTGTAATATATTCCCATTTCCATTCCGGAATAGGAAGCGGTTGCAATAATCCAACTGGCCTCTGTTGTTCTGCCTTCACTTGCTGACATACCAAGCAACGGAAAACAAATCTAGCAATCTTCCTCTTTATCCCGTTCCACCAGAAGTGCTGCTTGATATCTTGGTACATCTTGGTCCCTCCAGGGTGTATAGAATACTGGGAACTGTGAGCTTCTGCCATAACCTCCTGTCTGATATCTCCACTAGGAACACATAGGCGTGACCCAAACCTAAGTGTACCATCTTCATGGATTTGCATCTCCTTTCTGAGTCCTGACTCACATTCTGTCCTAAGCTTCTGAATCCTTGGGTCCTGTGCCTGAGCTGCCTTGATCCTATCTACCAAGTCAGATTGGACTTGTAGACTTGCCAGAACTCCTACATCACTAGGGAGTATAACTTCGATGCCCATCTCCTGAAGGTCTTCTAAGATATGCCTCTGTGTTGTCAACATAAATGCGCCGCCTCTTCTGCTGAGAGCGTCTGCTACCACATTAGCCTTGCCTGGATGATACTGAAGCTCCACGTCATAATCCTTGATCAACTCCAACCATCTTCTCTGTCTCATATTCAGCTCCTTCTGAGTAAAGATGTACTTCAGGCTTTTGTGGTCTGTGTACATGTCTACTCGATCACCATATAAATAATGTCTCTATAGCTTCAAAGCAAATACTACTGCCGCCAACTCCAAATCATGAGTTGGGTAATTCTTCTCGTGGTCTCGAAGCTGCCTAGATGCATATGCTATCACCTTCCCATGTTGCATAAGGACACATCCAAGTCCTTTATCTGACGCATCACAATATACAGTAAAACCTCCGGGTCCAACTGGCAATGTAAGAATAGGCGCTGATATCAACTTCTGCTTCAGATTCTCAAATGATGCCTGGCATTCTACAGACCAAACGAATGGTACATCCTTCCGTGTCAAGCGGGTCATGGGTGCTGAAAGTCTTGCAAAATCTGACACAAACCTTCTGTAATATCCTGCCAATCCTAAGAAACTTCGTACATCAGCTACGGTCTTGGGTACTGGCCAACTCTTCACTGCTTCTACCTTCTTAGGATCCACTGCTACTCCAGTTCCTGATACAATATGACCCAAAAATGAAATGTGGTCCATCCAGAACTCACACTTGCTGAGCTTGGCATACAACTGGTTCTCTCTCAGAACCTGCAACACTTTCCTGAGGTGGTCTTCATGCTCCTCTTCACTAGCAGAGTACACAAGAATATCGTCGAGAAATACTACGACAAACTGATCTAAATACGACATAAAGATGCGATTCATCAAATCCATGAATATTGCTGGAGCATTGGTCAAACCAAACGACATTACTAAGAATTCATAATGCCCATACTTCGATCTGAATGCTGTCTTGGGAATATCCTCCTTCCGAACCCTCACCTGATGGTACCCTGAACGAAGATCTATCTTGGAGAAAACTCTAGCCTTGTTCAACTGATCAAATAAGTTGTCGATCCTGGGTAATGGGTACTTGTTCTTTACTGTTGCCGCATTTAGCTTCCTGTAGTCAATGCACAATCTGGATGACCCATCCTTCTTCTCCACAAGTACCACTGGTGCTGCCCACGGTGATACGCTAGCTTGGATGAACTTCTTCTCCTTCAATTCTTCTATGTGCTGATACACCTTGGCCTGCTCTGAATCCGCCATTCTGTAAACCCGATCTGATATCGGTTTAGTTCCAGGTGCCAATTCTATACTGAACTCAATATCCCTAACCGGTGGTAGACCTGGAAGTTCTTCAGGAAATACATCCAGAAACTCTTCACTACCTTCGAAACTTGAACTTCTTCCATTGCCGTTATTACTCCCTGCTCTTGCTGAGTTACCTCTGATCTGACTAAGGTGAATCTCTCAATGCCTGGAATATCAAAAGATACACTCCCACTACGATAATCTATTGTCGCATGACTGTCTTTCAGCCAGTCCATGCCTAAGATAACGTCAAAATTTCCAACAGTAAATTCTATCAACTGGGCGGGTAAGGAATGCCCGTAAACTACAACGTTACACGCTAGAATAACTCTACTAACTCCTACGAGCCCATTGCCGGTGAGTATATTCAACCTCCCTGGCAATGCCTCGAACTCCATTCCTAGTCGTGTCGCAAATTGTGCAGATATAAATGAATGTGATGCTCCTGAATCAAACAATGCTACTGCGGGATATGAAGCGACGAAAATGTTACCTGCCACAACATCTCCCGATGCTAATGCCTCTTCCAAGGACAGAGTGAATGCCTGCCCTCGACCTCCTTGTTGGTTTCCATGCTGTGGCCTAGCCTGGTGCTGCTGCTGGCCCCTTCCTTGATGATGCTGGGGTGGTCTATGCTGGTGTTGCTGCATCGGCGGTCCCTGCTGCCGAAACATCTGAGCCTGTGGCATTAACGGACGCTGGGCCAATGGTCTCACTGCCACTGCTGGTCCTCGATACTGTCCTGCCCCTGGTGCTGGCAGAGCAGGAAATTGCTGTACGGGTCCTCCTGACCTCGAGTTCATGGGACATGTGGTAACCCGATGATCTGGATTTCCACATATCAAATACAGTCCGTTCAATGTCCGACACACATCTCTAGTGTGTCCTACCTTTCCACAATAAGTGCAGCCTGCCGAGGGTTGCTGGTTCTTCTTCTGTTGCTGTTGCTGCTGCCTGGGTGGTGGTGTTGGCCCTCGCATCGCCATATCGTGGATACGAATGCCAGGGGATGGTGCTGTTGTTCGGGGCGCTGCTCCCCCTCCTCCTTCAATCTGACTGTGGGATCTCTTCTGACCCCCAGTCCTTGCCGCAAGCCTCTGAATGGTGATCTCATGCCTTCGAGTCGCCGTCAATATCTCATCAAAAGTCTGGTAATTGTGCCCTTCTATCAATTGCAAGAGCTCAAGATGAAACCCTTGCTGGAACCTCATCGCCCTCTGGCGTTCCGTTGCTACCATCTCTGGGGCAAACCTACTCAATCTGCAGAACTCCGCTGCATAAGCATCTACAGTCTTGCCAGCCTTTCTGAGGTTGATAAACTTCTGTTGCAGCTCAAACTGCGCCACAACTCCATAATACTTCGTCTTGAACCTTGCAGTAAAATCATCCCAAGCCACAGGACGTCTGATGCCTACTTCCTCTGCTTCCCACCAATCACGTGCGAGATCCTGAAGTAACAACTTTACTAGATCCACACGTTCTTCTGCCGGCACCTTAGCGGCTGTCAGAATAGCCTCGATATCCTTAAGCCATGCATCTGTTGAGATGGCATCTTCCGTGCCCTCGAAACGACGGGGGTTGTACTTGCAAAACCTGGCTGATGCTCCTGAATCTGGCCTCGCCCCTCTTTCCAATGCCGTGTAATCCTTGGTTGAGTAGTACATTCTGCTCTTACAACTGAGCATGCATGCGCTGCTGGGCTAACATCTGGTGTTGTTGAGTAGCCATCATCCCTCTCATGATTTCCAGAAGGGCTGGTGTGTCCACTTAGGTAGGTGGAACTGTTGGTGGGGGTGGAACATCTGGATACTGCGATCCAGCTGCTGCTTCCACTATCACTTCTTCTTGGGTAGCCTCTTGAGTTAGTACCGGCTCTTGTTGCTGACCAACTTGGTCAGGTTGTCCATGTTGCTGTCCAGCTCTGACAGGTGCGGACGAGGTGTCCCTAAGAAAAGGGACAAGAGAACAATCAAACGACCGGACATGAAGGATCAATGAAGTCAAAGGATACTGGAATGTCAAGCTAGAGTTGAGAATTGACGAATCATGAGATCAAGGGGAAACATGTGTGATTGAGACATCCTATTAAACACCCCACAAGTCTGAAATCAGACCTGCATGGGCCACCACTAAAACCTTGTCACACCCCAGAACCAGAATACTGGAGAGCGGGGGGATGACTCGGCCAGCTACGTATTACGGGTAGATGAATACCGTATAATACGATCAATGCTGTCTAACCAGACGAGGGGGTGCATACTACATAAAAGTCCTACTATGGTCACTTCACATCTATTGTCTCAATCATTCAAACAAGAAACAGAAATATAGAACATGTAAGGTAAAGCAGTAAGGCGTCCCAAACGCTCAGTCAAAATGTTCTTGAGATCTGGCTTTACAAAATACAGCCAGATGATGTAGTAAGTATACACAATTGTTATCAGCTGCAGTCTGACTTTAATTACAATTATGTAAAAGTAAGTACAAGACAATCCGACTAACATGTCGGTGCCAAACGACAAAGTATAAAGTATTTAACAAAACGAGCGGGGAAGTAAGAAAACCCACTCGAGTCCTCCTGCGATCATCCTTCTAGTGTTGACCATCTTGGAGGTAGAAGTAAGCTGGATCCTCGGGGACTGGCTCTAAATCTGGCCATGCAAAACCAGAGAGGTTAGACCTCTAATAGCAAGTACCACAAGGGAGGACGATATGAAGGACTAAACCAGTAAGTAAGAGAATATAATAATAGATCTCTGCTTGCTACTAGGACTCACATCACATCAAGACACTTCGAACCAACCTCCCAACCAAACAAGGACAGAAGTTGGCCCGTCATGTCCTGACATTCTAATCATCCCAGTTAGGTAACAGAGTATAGTGCACAAACAAATCATCTTGAACGGCTAATCAACTCCTACGGCTTGCTATTATGAGTTCTAAGTTATCCTGGAATAATGCAATTAGGGATTCCTCAGTTCTTACTATGTGCAAGCAAGGCTAGTCTATCCAGTCAATCAATTGGCCCATGCATGAATTAGACGAGTCCTAGCAGGACGCTCGTCAATATACAATATACAATAATAATAAAAGCAGATACTGTTCCCTGCCCGTGTGGCAGATTTACAGTATCTGTGGGAACCAGCCGGCCCGTCGGGTACTACTCGTTCCAAGGGGGCTGCCATGTAAGAATTCGGGAATCCATTCTCTCCATGCAATCATTATTTTATTTAACTTAATAGTCCCTACGTTGAGTGAAATCCCACGCCGTGGATCATGGTCATTCAAATGAGTACTTTCGTACGGGGTACGATATGCACAACTCTACAACGATACCAGTGCGGTTAGGTTGTAGGTCTTACATAGCGTAATGCAACAATCAAATCTAACCACGGTAATCATGCCTTGACCATAAAGTACACATACTTCTTTCGTAGAAAAATAACTAAATAAATAATTTGAAGCCTGCATGTGCCTGTATGTCAATATTCGAGATTAGCCAGTCGATTACAATAGTTCATTTCATGAACGTGTCTCATTCATTCAATTCAATAAGACGACTAGCCAGCCTCTTTAGTTCCAACTAGGAACGCATGATCAATTTTAGTCAAGCTAACAATTATTATCAATGGTGACAAGGCATGATCAATTATTAATCAAGATAACAATCAATGTTAATTACTGCCAAATTCGGGAAATAAAAATTCATTTCAATCGTGTCAATCAAATCGTAATTTACCAAGTTCAGGACAAAAGGCGTAAGGATATAAAATGGACGTAAAATATCTAATAAAATATCAATATTCAGGGCTATAGAATAGTCATGCGGCTAAGTCCAATGCGGCCAGGATGGATCTTATGTGGCAAGGAAATGAGTCGGGTTCATGCGGCTCAGGGGGTAGAGGCACATGCGGCTGAAGAGGCGGGAACCTTTGCGGCTGGGGAGTGGGACTAGCTCCCATGCGGCAAGCGGAAAGGGTACTCATGCGGCTGGCGGTAAATGAGTCCATGCGGCTCAACCAAGTCGAACCCCATGCGGCCGGGTCAAGGAGATTGCTTATGCGGCTGGCGGGGGGGGGGGGGGGGAGTTCATGCGGTTTATAAGGTTCAGGACCTCATGCGGCCAGCGAGTGAGTCTGGTTCATGCGGCTGGGTTTAGGAGAGAAATCCATGCGGTCAAGAAAGGAATTCAGTCCTATGCGGCTGAGAGTCCTATGCGGCTGAGTTACTTGCCGCATGAAGTGTCATGCGGTCAAGTCAAGCCCATGCGGCCAGGGAAGGAGTACAAGTTCATGCGGTTAAGAAAGACGAGGGCGCATATGCGGTTAAGTGGGGAAAGTCCATGTGGCTGAGAATCACTTGCCGCATGATTTATTCATGCGGTCAAGTCAAGTACTGTTCTTCTTCTCCAAGTTTCAGAGAAGAAGAACACCGTGAACCCAAGCTTTTAACCTTCATCCAGAGTCCAAATTCGAACTTTCTTAGGTCAAAATTGGGTAGAACGAAATTCTCTACAACATGGAACCATCAAAACTTGAAGATATCAAAGTTTACTAGATCAAAACCTAAGAAACCCGAAAATGTAACAAACTCAGATCTACAACAAATTAGCCATGGAAATTGAAAATGCTGAGTACTAAAGAGACTTAGAATCAAATAAGGAGGATGATGGAACAATAATAATGGGGATCCATCAAGAAGCAAGTTGGCACTTGCCTACGGTTTGGTAGGTGGAGAGAGTAAAGAAGAAGAAGAAGAGGAGTAATGGTGAGAATGAGTAATGAGGAGAGAGAATGGTGAGGGTGGCTTTAAATATGGAAGGGGTGGTAGGTGGGAGTTGGGCCGGGTCCAATGGGTCGGGTTGCACGGGTCCAACAAGGCTAATCCGAAAGTAAGACTAAAGCAGGAAATAAAATGCAGGTAATAAAATTACAGGAAGAAATACAGAAATAAAATTGCAGGAAATAAATTAACATGAAAATTAAAGAGCAGCTAATTAATTAACATGAAAATTTAAAGAGCAGATAATTAATTAACATAAAAATTTAAAGAATTTAAATACAGGATACTACATGATAAATACTAAATAAATACATTTAGGCAATATACGTATTAAAATACGTATTCTGGGAACGGGGAGTGACACTGACCATGTTTTTGAAAAGGACGGCAGTGGTCCACGTCCAGATATAGAGAAAGATGATAGTGACATTCCTTAATATCATGTACTATCATTCATGATGGAATAAAATTTTATTTATGCACTTGAACTTGTCTGATGATTTACATGCATTTACATTTATACATAGTACTTTTTAAGGAACTTGCCATTAATAGGCATCATTGCAATTCGACCGTCGATCTCTGAGAGTTGATAAGCCCCATTTGAGAAAACTTTGCTTACAACATATGGACCTTCCCACTTCGCATCGAATTTGCCTTTGCTCATGTGAGTCATAGTCATAGGACGTCTGACCGTTAGAACAAGTTTTTCCTGTTGAAAGGCTCTGACTTTAACTTTGCGGTTGAAAGTCTTCGAGATGCGAGCTTGGTATAACTCAATATGTTGCTGAGCCATTAACCGCTTCTCGTCGAGTGCTTCTAATTCTTGAAGTCGAAGAAGATCATTGTTCTCTGTAGTGAGCTCATTAGCAATGGCAATCCTTAAAGAAGGAATTTGAAGTTCCAGAGGAAGAACATCTTCACAGCCATATACCAAAAAGAAAGGTGTAAAACCTGCAGGGTTGCGGACCGTAGTTCGGTAGTCCTATAGACATTCGCCAAGCTTTTCACTCCAATTGCGTTTGTTAGTGGATACAAACTTTTTGAGGAGCTTGATAATAGTTTTGTTGAAGGCTTCAGCTAAACCATTAGCAGCAGGATTATAGGCTGTCGAAGCGACGTTGTCAATTCGGTGATCATCGCAGAATTTTGTAAATTTCTGGCTGATGAATTGCAGTCCGTTGTCATACATAATCCTTCGAGGTACACCAAATCGATAAATGACATGGTGTTTGACAAAGTTGATAATGCTACTGGTCTTGACTTCAGCCAGAGGTATGGCTTCAGCCCACTTAGAGAAATAGTCCGTTATAGCCAGAATGAACCGATGTCCTCTAGAAGAAAGAGGATTAATAGGACCTATGATGTCCATACCCCAAGCTTCGAAAGGCCAGGAAGCGGCTGTCGGATGAAGGAATTCCGATGGTTGATGAATGAAATCCGCATGTATTTGACAAGCTCGGCATTTCTTTGCATATTCGATGGCATCAGATACCATAGAGGGCCAATAGTAACCCATACGTCGGATGCGATCTTGTAGTTTAGGACCGGGTTGATGTGCTCCGCAGACACCGTCGTGAGCTTCACGTAATACTTGTTTTGCTTCATCACCAGCAAGACAGCGTAAGAGTAGGCCGTCATAAGTCCACCGATAAAGAGTCTTAGTGGTTTGATTGTAATAGAATCGGAGAGATCGTCATCGAACACTTGTAGCCTCCTTAGGATCTTCAGGGAGTATGTCGTGAACCACGAAGTCAATGAAAGGAGTTCTCCAGTCTTCATCGATAACGTTGACTTCAACAAAGTTGCTGAACTCAATATTACAATTGTTTTCAATGCAGAACAATTCTCGGTTAGAGATAACCACCACTTGTTGTCTTTTGATAGGGATGGCTAGGACAGCTGCAAGGTTGGCTAAGGCATCTGCTTCGGTATTGCAAGCTCGACGAACATAGTCGATAAAGAAAGCTTTGAATGATATAGCCATGTTGATTGCTGCTTCATGATAAGGCACAAATCTTGATGTCGAACTTCATAGGTTCCTCTAACCTGATTGACAACCAGCTTAGAGTCACCGTAAACTTCAAGATATTCGATATTCAATCGCTTGGCTAATTGAAGACCGATGAGTAGAGCATTGTACTCTGCTACATTATTAGAGCAAGATTCATCTAGAGAGTAAGCTCTTTGGATAGTTGATCCATCTGGAGAAACGAGAACAACTCCTACTCCTGCTACAATAGCACCATTAGGTCCGATTCTAGATGCTCCGTCAAAGAATAGACGCCAGGTTGGAAATTCTTCAGAGATCATGTTGACTTCCAACGTCTCATCTGGAATTTCATCGTAAAGTTTGGACGTCTCTGGAACAGGATGAGCTGCTAAGAAATCTGCCAGTACTTGACCTTTGACATACTTTTGAGGAATATACACCATGTCATATTGGGCTAGCAGAATGGCCCATGTGGCCAGCTGAGAATTGAGTGTACTAGGCTTTTTCATGAGTACCCGAAGAGGGTTAACTCGAGATATGACATGAATAGTTTGACCAATGATATAATGCCTTGTCTTTTGAACAGCGAACATAAGGGCTAGACATTCTTTTTCAACCGGACTATAACGGTATTCAATACCAATCATAGTACGACTGAGATAGTAGATGACTTGTTCATGACCCTCTTTATTCTTTTGGGCGAGTAAAGCACCCAATGAATGATCCATAGCACGGACGTACATTAAGAATGGTATGCCCGAGATTGGTGGCACCAAGACTGGTAGGTTCATGAGATATCATTTGATGTCGTCGAATGCTTGTTGACATTCTTTAGTCCAAATAAAAGATACACCCTTCTTCATTAGTTGAATGAATGGTCTGCAGCATCCAGACAAGTTCGAAATGAATCTTCTGATGTACGCAAGTCGACCTTGGAATCCTCGTAGCTCTTTTAGGTTGCATGGAGGACGTATCTCTTGAATGGCTTTGATCTTCTTGGGATCCACGTGTATACCCTTAGAGGTAATGACGAAGCCGAAAAACTTGCCACTAGAGACACCCAAGAATGACTTGGTAGGATTCATCTTGAGTTGATGTTGGCGCATGAGATTGAAGATTGTTTTCAGATCTTGGATGTGATCTTCTTTCAGACGACTTTTAACAACGATATCATCAATATAACATTCAACTATTTTACGAAAATGCTCTCTGAAGATGGTACTTATAGCTCGTTGGTATGTTGCACCAGCGTTCTTGAGACCAAATGGCATTACTGTGTAGCAATAGACTCCCCGAGGAGTACGAAAAGATGTGTGTTTTTCATCTTCAGGATTCATCTTGATTTGATTGTATCCAGAGAATCCATCCATAAAAGATATTCGCTCGAACCCACAGGTATTGTCAATCATGACGTCCGTAATAGGAAGAGAAAATTCATCTTTTGGACATGCTTCGTTAAGATCCCGAAAATCAATACAGACTCGAACCTTGCCAGTTTTCTTCAGGACTGGAACAACGTTGGCTACCCAATCAGGATGTTATTCTTCTCGAATAAAGCCACAAGCGATAAGCTTCTTGACTTCATCATCAATTGCGTCCATCATTTCAGGCTTGAATCGCCATTGCTGTTGTTTGACTGGCTTAGCATTAGACAAAATGTTCAGTTTATGAGTAGCAATTTTGGGATCTAAACCTGGCATGTCTTCGTAACTCCAAGCAAAGACATCAAGATATTCTTTAATGAGAAGAATCAACTCTTGCTTATCTGCTTCTGGAAGATTCTTGCTGATGAATATTGGACGAGGTGACCCGCTTTCTCCTACATCAATTTGCACCAATTGATCTTCAGTAGGAGGTTCTTTTTGTTCAAATCGGAGTACCCACTGATTATCCATCTGTTGAGTCCAAGGATCTGTTTCAGGATTTTCTTCAACGTCCTCATCGTAGCCTTCCGGTAGTTCAACGGAGACCATATTAGAAGATACGATCACACGATGGACTTCACCGATGCTAGTGTCAGAATCCCATGATCTGGAATCAGAAGAATTAGAACGTTCTTCGCTATCAGAGTCGAAAACTGCTGGGGATAACATCGGAGGAGAAGCATATCCGAGACCTCTTTTGGTCTTGCTATAGTACATATCAGATTTTTCTTTTGGAACAGCTGTACGAATGGGAGTTCGTCCACCCTTACCGTAGTTGAGGCCACTTTTAAAGTCATAACCCATCTTACGGATGATGTCTTTTGATTGTTGACTATAACGACGGAGTTGTAGATGTCCTGTATCGTTAAGCTTGCTATCATCCGTATAACTGAATTGTTGTTCTGGTCCTTTACTAAAAAGTATTGGACTTTCGCCTTTCTTTCGAGCAGGGACAATACGGTAGGAGTCATCTGGATCTTCAAATGAGACTTCTATTTGAAGAGATTGTACAACTCCCATTGTAAATAATTTGAAGCTATCTAACATATCCAAATAGAATTTAGTATGATAAATGACATCAGTATACTGGAAAGTAGATGCTTTTTCATTGATCTGTACATTTGTATTTACAGCAGGACCTTTAGCCTTAGCAGGCTTGGTCAGATTGATTACAAGAGGGAGAGAAGAAGAACGTAGAGATGGCTTGTTACGACGAAAGTCAATAACAAGTGGCTCAGAGGAGGTGAGCTCCCTTTTTTTCTTGTTATGAATTAGATCGATAACAAGTGGCTCAGAAGAAGTGAGCTACTTTTTGTCCTTATTACGACGTAAGTCAATAACAAGTGGCTCAGAGGAGGTGAGCTCCCTTTTATCATCATCAATCGGGGGTTTCTGGGCTGGCAAGTGAATAGCCAGTAGTTTGGAGGATTGGGGATGAGAAACGCGCCCTTTGACAGGTATGATGAGAGTATCATCGGGTGCTGCTTCTTGATCTTCTTCAGTATCCATTGCCAATACCACTTTCATAAATTCCTCCTTGTACATACGAGCGTCGTTGCAACATGCTTTGACACCCTTGAAAGGATAAATGTCTGCAACTTCTTTGTGAACCTCTCCTTTGCTATCAACATATTTAAAGCATTGATGAAGAGTTGATGGAACGATGTTATGTTCATAGAGGAAAGGTCTTCCCAGAAGAGCGTTGTAAGAACAACCATGATTGTCGATGATATAAAAGGTCACCTTTGTGCGAAGATTGCCTATTTGGAGTTTTAAGCGGATCTTGCCTAAACGTTCACTCCTTCCTTGGTTGAATCCTAAAATAGTGGTGATTGTGCTTGAAAGACTATGAACTGGAATCTTCAATACGTCCAACATCGTCTTTGGCATGATGCTAAGAGCAGACCCTGGATCTATCAGGATACGATCAACTTTCATAGAATCGACATACCCTGCATAGTAGAGAGGACGATCATGTCTATTATCCTCCAGCAGCATATCATCCTGAGTGAAAGTGATGTTTTGAATTAACTCCAGGACACTATGACAGTGACAGCAAGAGACTGGTTCTGATTCCAGCTTTTTGAGAAGAGTTAAACAAGTTTCAGCCTGCATCAAGGCTTCACTTAGAGTTTATCGAGTCTCTTTGGAAAGGCGTAAGAGCTCGAAGATTGATAGCCTAGCCGGTGTATTGGCTAGTTGAGCCAATATATCAAAGTTGTACGGCTTCTCAAGTCCTGTAGGAGATGATTTCTTCAGGGGCTTATCAAAGCGGACTTGTTGCTTGCCTTTGTCAGCAACCACCAGTTTGGGAGGGATAGGTACTACAACTGGTGAAGACGTAGAAGGGATCTCTTCCGTGGAAGCAGGTTGTGCTGGAGCAGGTTCAGAAGAAGAGGCAGGCTCCTCTTGAGCTTCAGAATGATCTTTTAAATAGGCTTTTCCTGATCTGGTGCCTAGTAGAATTTCTTTCTCAACTATGGGGTCAAAAGAAACTATGTTGCAAGTCTTTGTCTTGCCTTTAGAATGACCTTTCTTCTTGGAAGAAGAGGGTACTTCGAATTCCGAAGCAAGATCGGGATGAATCTACATAATTTTGCCATTGTCATGAGACAAGGGGACGAGACCTTCATTTGGTGGAAGAGGAAGATTCACAATCTCAAGAGTAGCTTTTGGAATAGGAATGACATCGTGTTGTACCATCTGCGGTAGAAAGTCACCAAACTGGACCGAAACCATGTTTGCAGTCATGGTCTTCTCATCTTGCTGCAGAGTGACGACACCAGCATTGACAAGTTCTTGAATTTTGCCCTTGAGCACGTAGCATGCTCGAGTGGGGTGTCCAATGAACCTGTGGTAGACACAATATTTAGGATGATCAGTCTTACCGACTTCATCAGGTTTCTTTGGGTCTGGGAGCTGAATCTTGTTGCTTTTGAGTAAGCAATCAAAAATGCTTGCAGTGTCATTCTCGTCGAAGGAATATTCTACTTTCGGACGAGGTTCCCTCGGTGGAGGTGCAGAAGGAGTAGAAGTGGATGTAGGCGGAGCCACATTGACAGCCAAAGATTCTTTATTCTTGTTCAGATTGATATTCAAAGTCTCTTTTGCTTTGTGATTGTTCTGGTGGTTGCTACCACCTGATGTCTGGTGCTCATCTCGATCGGGGTTAGACATTTGTACCCTCAATTGCTTGAATTTTTCAGCACTCACTTCCGTAGCTTTGGCATTGACAATAAATGAAGGCCAATCTTGGAACTGGGTAGATCCTGTCCACATGCTAATAATAGGCAAAAGATTTGCCTTACAAGTATCAATAGTGACAGCAGCTGGAGTCCCGGAAGGCATCTTCAAGGCTTCATGGCGGAACCGTTCGATGAAACTCTCAGCAGTTTCATTGTGTTTCTGTTTGATTTTGTTGAGAGCCGACATAGTCATGTCGTTGAATCCTTCATTGAACCGTTCCAGGAAGATTTGCTTGAGACCTGAAAAAGAAGTGATACAACCATCGAGCCAACTTCTGTACCAGTCATATGCTACGCCGGCTAAACAACCGACGAACACTCTGGTAAGAAGAGCGTCATTTGGCTGGAGTTGAACGGTCATTATCTCAAAATGATTGATGAACTGACTAGGAGAAGTACTGCCATCAAACAAAGAGATCGTTGGGATCTTGTACTTCGGTGGGACCGGGACTTCTTTCTATTCAACTGGATAGGGCTGCTTGATCCCCAATTTTTGCAAGTTGTCTTTCTCTTTGAAAGCTTCGAACTGGGTTCGCAAGAGTTTGACAGCTTCATTGGCGTCTTCAAATGACGAAGAAGGAGCAGGTTGAGTTAGAGTGGTAGGAAGAGGAACAGCATTGTAAGCACTACCCCCAGCTCCTGACTGACTAGGTGTAGTTTGAACTTGTACTTGTACATGAGGCATTTGAGGAGACACTACCCCCAGCCCAGTATTGGCAGGTACTGAAGATGCTATGATCTCTGGACACACAGCAGGTACGGTTGGTGGTGTGGCATATTGTGCTACTATAATAGAATGCATACTAGCAACCATTTCAGCCATAGTTTTTAGCTTGTCTTCCAATACAGCGATTCGCTGTTCCTGATTTGTGGACGTTGAAGCATCTGGGTCTTTATTGACAACATAAGCTGTCACTTCTCTTGGTACAGTGGAAGACACTGTTTGTTCAGAACTTTTGCTGTATGTATCATAGTCGGAGAAAGAATCGTCTCCTGACTGAGAAGTAGGAAAATAACCTGAAGGGTCCTGAAGAAGATTCCTTTGACCGATTGTATCTCGGCTTCGAGAACGGGTATGTCGAAACACTCCTTCAGAAGATTCTTGGAGTAATTCTGAATACCATTGGCTCGATTTACGAGGTTTGCCATGCTTAGAGCACCTTCTACCCCCAGTGTCTCGGGAAGTCATGTTGATAGAAGCATACAAGACTTCATCTTCTTCTGACATAGCTTCAGATTTAGCAAAAGTCAGACGATCGAAGACAGATCATTTTGTTGTTTGACAACAACATTGGATGATGACTTTGTGGTTGCAATGATGATCAGATGGTTGAACTGGAGGTATTGAAACATTGTCTCATTTTTGTCTGAGATGTTCTCGGAGATCGGGAACAACAGCAGGATGAGAAAAACTCTGAGGGATTTGTTCTTTGATAATGTTCGGAACATGATTCCAATTCTTCAAATGTTTAGTCCCTTGAGTGTACAGGGAAGTGCTCACTTCATTGGCATAAGTGTCGGGATTTTTAACCCTGGAGAATTGTTTTTGATGATATTTGGTCTTCGGCATTGGTTGTTTGTGTTTCACCGAAGTAGGTCTGTTGAGATAAGTCCTTAGATCTGCAAACTCACCTCCAGGGATTTCTGTTTGAGACACCAGCAGTTTTCCCTGCCTGGAACGAGAAATCTTGAGAGTTGGGAGGTCATGGAATTCTGCTACCGGGGTAGGCAGAATACCTCTTTGGTCAGTACAAATTCTCTTGTCATAACGGAAAGAAGAATCCTTGTTTGAAAGAGTTCTAGTACTGATTGGTGCCGAGGCACGTTCAGATTGATCTTCTTCGATAAAAACTGAAGAAGATTGAGAAAAGACCAAAGGGCCTTTCCCTTTGCTTTGTGAAGAAGGGTTAGCTAAAGAGCTTTTCCCTCTATTGTCTTCCAAGTCATGAGATAAGAAAGTCTGAAAAAAGACCAACGGGCCTTTTCCTTTGTTTTGAAGGGGAAGAGGAATAGCCAAAGGACTACCCCCAGTAGATTGCTTCGTAGCAACAGTGTGTTTGGAAAGAGGAGCAGAGCCTTTCCCCTTGTTATGAGAAGAAGAGAGTTTAGCCAAAAGGCTGTCACTCTTGGATTGCGCAGGAGCAGTTTGCGCATGAATGGATGGCGCACTGGTTCTGTCCATAGAGACTGTGTTTTACACATCAGGAGTTCTTGCTACAGAGTGGTTAGGGTGGACTTTGGTTGCTGGAGTATTGGTTTGCGCAGACAGATTGGCAGCCAATTGCGCCAGAGGCATAGGAGTCTTGTACTTGGCTAAGGCAACATATGAAGTCTTCTGTGTACTGGCAATAGCAGATTGCGCAGCAGTAGCAGAGACAGATTGTGCAGCAAGCTTGATGACAGAAGCTTTGGACTGCACAGCAGTCTTGATAGCAGACCGCGCAGAAGTCTTGCTGGCAGCATCAATAGGCTGCGCAGCAGTCTTTGGGACCCACATTGGGCGCAGTTTGCTTGTGGCAGAAGTGGTTGCAGTACGAGGAGTGGTCTTGGAGTTGATCATAGCCTCGTAGGCTGTCTGGTTGATCTTCACAACCAGTGTCTTCTGCGTCTTTCCGATAGACGCTACATCACATTGAGTTGTCACTTCCTCGTTAGAGGAGAAAGTCGTCCCCAGCAGAGTCGCCATTTTATTTGCAAAAACAAAAGTGTAAAACTTTATTGATACAAACTTTATAAAAGATTACAATTTAAATTCTGGGAAAGTACAACTGTAGGAATCCAATCTAGAAGACGATTGCTTTATCCCTTGGACGATGTGAACTTTGAAGACGATAGCCTCTGCAGTTGAAGACAACTCTTGAATTGAAGGCAAAAAGCCTAAAAAATTGAAGGCAAAAGCCTCGGAAGAATGCAGCAGCACTTGGACAAGAACTCCTGAACTCTCTGATCTCTCTATGATCTGATCTCTGATCTCTGATCTCTGATTATTGATCCTTTTGAATGGAGACTTGAAACTCTATTTATAGAGTTCTGAGAAATAACTAACTTTTAGTTATTCTGGACTGCGCATGATGGATTGTGCAGCAGTTGGATTGCGCAACAATGGACTGTGCAGGCAGTTGCTGGATCATGGGCCAACTGTCTTGGATACATGGCATCATTTGATTGAAATGCGCATGATCGTGCATAGACGGTTGCCACGTAATGAGCAATTGATGGCATGAATGCCACGTGTATTTTGTCATTTGTGTTGATAGAACGTGCACACTGAATTGCGCTAGCTTTGGATTACGCAGACTTGGACTGCGCAGGAATGGTTTGCGCTGCCAGCTGTTCTCGAGCGCTGTGTGGCGCAATAAACGAACAGCCTCCTCGTTCTTCATGCTGTCAGCTGTCAGGAAGATTTGATTGTGTCAGGTAATGATGATTTTTGCCACGTCAGCCTGCGCGCTCGGGAGTGTACGCAATCTAGCGTGCACAATATGAAGGATGCGCAATCTGATGTCTGCGCAGTTCAACTTAAAGTTGTATTTCTTGATTTTCTGACTTTGTTGATGTGTGCAACTTAATTTTTTAGGACCTACATGGACGAGATGATCTTCATACACTTATTTCAGATGATGTTATTTAGGGGATTATTATTATATTCTCAACCTTTAGACTCTGATACTTTTTGTGTCAACACGTTCATGTCGTGCACGTCGACTTCAGATATTTGAGGCAAGTACTTATAATGATCACTTTCATTTTCTGATAGTTACTCTATTTTATATTTATATATACATTCATGATTATTGACACGACTATTGCACGAGATTAGTGTTTAAGGATTCTATTTCATGATTACGTGTTTCCATACTTTCGTGTTTACCTTGTTCACATTATGATATGAATCCATGATTACTAGTTGACACAAAATACCTTAGTATATATGCGATCAAAATTCCGTACTCCGTGTGCCGTGCCTAATAGCTAATTATACACTTCACGTATAAATGAGCTGTACCAAGTAGATCCCTCAACCTGATCACATATAGAACGTGGTATTTCAAATTCACTTGGTATAGTTATGACTTATGCATTTCATATTGATTATGTCACATGCCTTAATTTCATGCCATGATTATTCCTTTCCTTGTTTATATACTTATCAGATCATGATTACAGTTTATTCATTTTTGTTTGCTTACTCTATTTTATGTTATATAGTTCCTATCATGTTATGAATTGTAGATCATTTATTGTACTTGCTCCCATCCTCACTAGATAACCATATTTTTAGGCGATGACTTAGAGGACTGGTACCCCACTTAATATGGCACACTTGAGGCTGATCACGGTATATCTGAGGATGCAGGAGATGCCGTAGCAGACTTACCACTGGAGGATTCTTAGATTTAGTCTAGCATTTACTTACTTAATGTTTAGATTCTATTGTCAGAACATTTATTGAGATGTACTATATTTTGAGGATTCATGTATCTGACTTTCTAGATTGGAATTTGTGGATTTGTCTTTCTATAATATATCTACCTGTTAGCAATTATAATTGAGTTAGAATCTTGTTATCATGATTTATATTATATTGCTGGATTTGGATATTACTTGAGGAGTAAACAGCATACTTCCGTCGACTCTGTGGCGTAGGTTGGACGTGTTTCCACATACTCGTGCCTGAGCTTTCGGGTACGGGTCGTGATACGTTTTTATGGTGGCGTATGCAGGTCAGGCTTCACAATTAAAGCGATGTCGTGTTAGTACAATGACTTAGTTGTACTACTGCGAGCCTGCGATAGGATATAGGAAATAGGATATTAGGAGGAGAGTACTCAATAACAAATTAGGATTCCTTAAGAGATTTCTGGGATGACCCTTAAAAATCTCACTATAAACATATCTCGAAAATATGTTTCCACTTGTTTCTGTCTACTCTTCCTTGATTCGTTATTGAATTTGATTCTTGCTGTTCATTGTTGACTTTGATTTTGTATCGAAATAAATTTTATAGATTCATTGTTGACTTTGATTTTGTATCGAAATAAATTTTTTAGACTAAATTAGGTACATTCTGATGATACATTTGATGAGGACAATATAAAAGGTAAATGTTTGCTTTGGTTATGGAGTCTAGAGTTTATCGCAGCCATACTAGCTAGCGTGATAAGGACATAGATCCTGATTTTGGATATACTTAGTTATGGAATTTAGAGTTTCTTGCAGCCATACCGGTTGGGGTGGTGAGAATTCTAGATAACATGATTATAGAGGTATATACCTTAGTTTTGGAGTCTATAGTTTATCGCAGCTATGCTTAGTAGTGTGGCAAGGATTCTGGGCAACATGATTATGGATAAACGTATATGATTATCAGATTGTATCTTAAATTGATTCTTAACATATCATCTCTATCATTCCACTCATGTTATTATAGAATTCATTCCCATCACTTTTTGTGAGCCCCAATGGGGCTCTTTTAAAAAAAATTAAATTAATTATTTTCCATAAATAATTTTATTATAATTAGTTTGATCATTAAATGTACCTTTTCGTGACTTTGATTTTTGGAGCACCAGGGATATCAATCTCTCAGAACTTTTTTTATGAGTTTTGCAGTCGACAAGATTATCTTCATTTTGATATATCATGTCCCATCCAAAGTTGTTCCATTACATTCTATTGACATCAAGCAAATTTCTGGTCAATTTAGGCCATTTGACCATCTACCAAAAAACTTGACCAAACTTCCAACTTAATTTCGGGGCTCGATATCGATCCAACCTAATCGACCTAATATATGGTTTTGACCTATTTTGAGTCTACTACGCACATGCCACTTGTGTGCCATCTAATTGAGCTCCAGCATGCTATTATTTCATCAATGATTATAAATGACTTAAATTGTAGTCATGATCGCTCCAAGCCCAAACCTAGCCTAACCAAACTCAAACGCCCAACCCAAGTGCATGTGAGCCCTATTTATTTATTTTTAGTTTATTATATATATTTTGCTAACAAATATTGAAGACCAATTTAAATGGTTGCTAAATTGCCTTACACATTGTTATGCTTACAATTAGTTAAATCACTGATTTTTATTAACAAGATTATATGATGATACTGGACTACTAAATTTTTTTTTAGCAATTACTGATAATGTTATATATATATATATATATATATATATATATATATATATATATATGTATGTATGTTTTGTTTGCTTTGATGGACTTAATGCAACAACCAATAGGTTATTTGCTCTTCTAAATTAACCAAGAGGAGCCTGGCTATCCAAATTTTCATACTGTTCTTACCCTCCACACAAAGAGAAGGAGACTGTCTCTAGCAGCACGTTGTAGATGCCAGCTCTGCGAGAGCACGCCTTGTATGAATAGGGAGGGAGCCCGCACGTAAACCTAGCATTCATTTTCCTATATAGTCATATTGTTCCACACTCTTGCACTTCTCCTAGCATAAACCCTAGTCGCCCCTCTATACTAGTCACCACCGCAACCTTCACCTCGTCGTCGTCAACGTCGTGATTACAGCTGTGTTTAGCCCTGGTCCTCGCCGCAGCGAGTGAGTGCTGGCGAGCCTCTCCGAGTTTGCACGCTGCCTCCTCCATATTCTCCAGTCAGGGACATCAACATCAGCGGCCACAAAGCGAGTGCGGCACCGCCGTCGAACGTCGGGATTGACGCGACCATCGTCCACCTTAGGAAGGAAGAGCTCTTCCCTGCTCTTCTGCAAGACCTTCCAGGAGCGACGCCTTGGTGTATAGTCCTGTTGATCAAGCGAGGCCGTACGACCATTATGCAGCAGCAGTGCACAATAGCGCACGATGCAGCAGCATCGCACAATAGCGTACGATGCAGCAACAACGCACAGTAGGTGTGCGATGTTAGCCGCAGCGATTGTGGGTCGTAGCCACCTTGCGACACCCAGCGACCCCGACAAACTCGCCCGCGACGGTCGTCGACCTCCCTGACACGTGAAATTAGTCAATTCGTGCGTTTTGCACGGGATCCCGACGTGACGCGCGAGTTTTGAAACTAAGAAATCGTATTTCGTTGCAGCAAATTTGGGCATATTTTTTGGACAATCTGACCGTCGGATCGTTGAACTCTTTTCTCCGTTGTAATCTCGGTATATACCCCTTCGCTCACCTAAAATTTCAATTATTAATTCAATCATTTGATAGATCAAAACTGGCAACCAAGTTGACCGTTTAAATTGTATTATTTTTGGACAGTTTCATGAAGCCAACTTCGTGGATTTTTTCTCCTCAATTGCAACTCTGTTAGATATGCCACCAGTTCCTATGCACAACAGGTATAACCACCTTTGTGTCATAAAAATTTCAGCTTCATATGGTGTCGTTTGGTTGGTTGAAATCGACGCCAAAATTGGCCTCTTGAAACCGTAATTTCAAACTTATAAAATTCCAATTCGGACCCCGAACTTCGGATTCCAATTTTGACGACACCAGTGGACTTGTGGCATCATTCTGGCATAAATTCATATATAATTTTCTGAGTTTGGAGCAACGTGGCCCCGGTACACATTTCCGTGCGAAATCGGGTCCCTTTGTCTGAGTCAACGGGACATTTTGAGATAGGCTCAACGGAATCCAATTCTGGATATATCGTTGAGTTCGTATCGTCATTATGGACTCGTTGACATATATTTTTATAGATTTAGAGGACTTTGGCTCTGGTACGTATTTTCATACAAATTGGGTCCTAACTTCGGGTCAACGAGTCATTTTGAGATCGGGTCATCAGAATCCTATTCCGGATATAACGTTGGATTTGTATCATCATTTTGGACTCGTAGACATATAATTTGCTAGCTTTAGTGGACTTGTATCCTAGCATGTTTTTCGGTGCAAAGCGGGTCCAACTACGGACATCGTTTTGATCCAAAATTACTATTTTGCTCCTGTATCCAAATTGGACTTATGGATAGTCTATCCTAGCTAATTTGACCATTCTGGACACGATGGTGATGTTTGTTTCATCATCCGATGATGTATGTAGATTTTCCTTTATGTATCATCCTTAATTATAATTAATTCCTATTCATGTTAGTATTTCAAAATCCGTACGTCGAAACTGAAATCAGTCAATTCCAGTGATCTCACATCGCTGAAATTGACTAGGTGACCATGTGGATCACCAAAATAAGATTGTTGACCTTACAATTGATCATCTTGTCTCGATGTACATGTTGTAGGTTTCGTTATACGAATAACGAGGTGCAAACTTGATACTTTGAATCTACCACTTATATTATTGCAATAATGATTATAGAGACTAGTGCAACCTAGTTCTAGGCTATATAATTACAAGTGTCTTAGATAACCCAAGGTAATAGGTGACTAAAAATGACCCAAGCTCCCTAGGTGGGAATTATTAGTCATACGTGTACTATAGTGTGTGATATATATTTATTTGTGATTTAGGTTGATAGATATTTGCATGGAGTGTGGTTCTCATGGACAGTGGGATAAACCTTGGTACAACAGTCTCAACACAGTTTGGACAACTCCATGCAAGTGTACCTTGCCATCTTGTATATTAGTTCCATATTTAATATCTTAAATATCTGTTATATTAGTTGTATTGCGTACCGACGTAAGACCGCCGATCGATACTTCGCATCCGAGGCAGATTCGGGTGCAAACGTACGTTTGTAACGTCTAGTATCGGTCATTAGAGACTGTCTTGATAACGTGCTTGTACCAACTTGGATACACCTGTGCCATAGGACACTGTTGTGCACTTTTATTTTTCCAGACTCCCTGTATTCCAGAGTTGTCCGGAAGTCCAAAACCTGTGTTGATTCATGACCCTGATTAGGTTACATTTACTTTACTATGTATGACTGACTGTTACTGTTAGAGGATCCGATCACGCGAGTCGTGGATTCGACTCGTACGGTCTCATGGGAGGGGAGAACAGTTACTAGATGCTTGGGCTACTATGCATACACTGTTTCATATACACAGTTGAGTCTCAATATCAGAGCTACGATCCTGCACCCCGTTGAGTCTCTATATCGGAGCTACGAATTTTATATTTGGAAAGCCCACGTATCGAACATTGTCCTCAAAAGTAGCATATCAAATAGAATGGTTGTTGTCTAGTTCACGATGTCTCGATGTAGTTTACATACTCACATTTCTAGCACTGTTTACACCTGGCTTGCATATTATATACCATGTTGCGTCCCGCTGAGGACCTGGTTTCCTTCCAGGTTGGCTGAGTAGGTTTGTAGAGCTCCTTGCTGGATTGTTGCTGGTGTTTATTTCATTTCAGGTATATACTCTTTTAAAGTTTCATTCTTCTGCTATTACATATCTGCTCGATTGCGTAGTATTTATGGACTCATATTATTCTTTTTTGAGTCTAGTTGGACGAGTATGATTATTAGGCTGTAGACTAGTATTCATATTTTTCTTTCTTATGTTTTTTGTTATCTGGATTGAGATATAGAGTTGATGTAGTTATACCATTTCGAACAGCTTATACGTATTTTTGTCGCACTAGAGTCTGGTTGAATACATACCTGGCATGTGCCACATGGCTCGGTCCCGCATATTTTGGGACTGGGGCGTGACAAGATTTTTGTGGTGGCCCATGCAGGTCAAGTTAGCCATTTCGGTTACTTTACTGTACCGTGCGGGCCAGAGATAGGATAATATATTAGGATCTTAATTCACTACTGCTATTGAAAATTTCTTTGACTTCTACTACCGCCCTTGAAACTCGTATTTGTACCCAATCATACCTTTCTTGACTTCCTATTTTTGAACTCTCGACCTTTCCTATCCCGGAAGGACGAACTTTTGTGATTGACACCATTTTGATTATATCTTATTATAGAATGTGACTAAGACAGATAGAATATTTCGTAGGTGATTATTTAGTATATAGGGGTTTTAACAGACATCACTACTAGACAGAACGATAGGAAATATATGGCATTTTTATGAAGATTTAGCTTCTATAGGAAAATCCCTTGGTTGAAGGAGAGACCTCTTGACTAGAACATATGGAATTGAATTAGAGGTTTACATACTTATAGATATGTTGGAAGAATTTTCAAACATGATTGAGATGACTACGAATACGAATAGAAGACTGCAAAGGTCGAGTAGGAATTAGATGGAGATCAGAATAGTGCTATCTCTACTATAGAATTACCAAATGATGTGACTTGAGAAAATGATAATTCCATGAGTCGTGAATTAGTGATTTGACTTCAACCTAATGATTATTTAGAAGGTTTTACTTGAAATTATAGTAACCCATGCTTGGCAGGACTAGGTGATTAGCTAAGGTGGGTAGGCTTGTATAGACACTCCAGCAAGATAGTTGTGGAATAGAGTATAGTACAAGGCTTAGCCCTAACAGGAGGCATGATGGTCATTAGACTAAACCATGCTACCATTATCTAAGCTAGATCGGGTTTGAAGAGTATGAAGGTTCCTTGATCATAAAAGTTGAGATAAGGGAGAATACGACCTGCAGGAAGACAACTTGGAATTTTGTATCCAATCAATGCCAACCTAAGGAGTATCAATTAAAGTTCGAGGACCCTGTCGGGATAAAACAAATTGATGAAACATGGTGATCATGACTAGATATAAACTTTTGGAATTGCATTAAATTTAAGGAATTTTTGTGAGACTCGTCTCACAGTATCAGTATTTATAGACAGATACGTATTTTGTTATTTCTTGGTTTTCGGAATGCTTTAAATTTTTTCCAACTTATAGATTTTCTCCTTAGCCGGCATATCGCCAGTATACCGGTGTATACCAACAGCATACCGCCCGGACAGATTTTTCCACACTTTAGATATTTTCGATTTTAAATATTTTGTGAATAGTATTTTCGATATTTTCATGAATAGTATTTCAGATATTTTCGTGAATAGTATTTAGATATTTTTGTGAATAGTGTAGATGCACCATTTTATCCAATGGATACTTGGTTTTCTTTGGATGGCTAGGATTGACTTAGATCTTCACATGGATCACCATCCGACGGTTAAGATTAATTTTTCCTTATATATATACCCTTTTAACTTTCTCTCTCCTCTTTTTTATTCTCTTCACTCTCTCTTCATTTCTTCTTCTCTTCTCTCCCCCTTGGAGCTTGCCAAGAGCTTGGCCTTGAGGCCTTGGGTGTGGTGTCTAACCCACCTAGGAGGAGTTGTAGAAGATTAGGCTTGGTTGCTAGTGAACCTAGGCAAGTACATTTTGCCAAATTCTTGAACCATAGTATTTGCTTGTCATTTTTGTTTACCTTGGAGATTAAATGCTTAGAATTGTCCTAAACTCATTTAGTTAAAAATGTTTTCCTTATGATTCTCGTCTATATGCATGTTTCTAAATTTGGTTAGAACTAGGTCTTAATTTTCTATTAAAATCCAACATCGACTTAGTAGAAAACTCGGTATCGAGAGTGATATTAGGGTTTCCATCATGGATCTTGGTCACATATACATATATGAGGCCCTCACCTAGCTTGTATACATAGATCTTGAGTTTGGTGGGAATCGGAACCCGTTTCGGTATCCCGAGAACCTTTTTTTGGAGTATTTTGAGGTATTGATCTATCAAATATTTTAATTTGTGAAAAATAATACTTCTATGTTGTCGAGAATTCAATTCTATGCAATTTTGACTTTTGAAAATCCGAATTTCGATTTAAAATAAAGTTTTTATGGCCGAAACAAGTTTTGGCAAAATCTGGGATTTTGTTGCTGCCTAGATAATCGGAATTCCGAAGTATACCGACGGTATACCGATTTTCTATCCATAAACTTTCTGTCTTTGGTCGAAAAACCGCTGGTATACCGAATTTGGTTGATTTGGGTTGTTTTTACTGTTTTTGCCTGTTTATGTCCGTTTTTGAGATTTTTTTCGAGTGTAATGAATTCTTAACATGATTAGATGACCTTGTATAGTTAGAGAATGATTGTACACCCTATATACACTTGACACTAGCACATGTACAATTATTATTTTATGACAAGTACTTACTTTTTATTTATTCCTTTCTCATATGCCATGATATGTCTTTCCTTTCGATTCTTTCTTATATGCTACGATAGTTGTTGCCATGTCTTCTTTGCTTACTAGATAGTGGCCCATCGTGGCACACTCATGATACATGTCCTTTTTTTCTTACTAGATAGTGGCCCGTCGTGGCGCACTCATGATACATGTCCTTCTTTGCTTACTAGATATTGGCCCGTCGTGGCGTACTCATAATACATGCCATTCTTTGCTTACATGATAGTGGCCTGTCATGACGCACTCCCTTATTTCTCTATAGTGGCTCATCGTAGCGCACTCCTAGCTTCCAGTTTATTTTCTTATTGTGGCTTGTTATAGTGCACATTCTTGCTTTTTGTCCAGTCTCGCATGTCTCATGTCTATGATGGATTCTGCGAAATGTCACACCCAAAATCCAATAAGAAAATGTTAAGGACTAAACAACTAGCTTGATTACCTAGATCATTGGAGATTTTTCCGGTTACCTGCTGCCCCTTTGGTCTTGATCTTATATATATACATGGGATTTGGAGCTATCTGTCATGATGAGCACTCTTCCAGCACACCGTCGAGTGGGGCACCTCCTTAGGACACATGTATCTTACTGCAGTGTGTCTGCTATACTTGTTTTCTTTTTGGCTTGGATTATTCAGGTAGTAGCAGGCATGCAACTGGACTTGGATTTCTTAAACTTGCATATGTTAGTAATTAGGAATGTGATAACCTTAGTTAGCGAATGTATAAAGCCGTACTCATTGCTTGGCCGTGATTGTTGTATGGAGTCCAGTCTAGTCTAGTTTGCCTAGACATTGTCCAGATTTATTTATTTCAGTACATCATTGTTATGCTTTACTTTTGCCGGTAAATGATTAGAGACTAAGTCGTGTTCAGGAGAAGGGTTACAACCCCGGTCCTTGTTTGGTTTACGGGTTGTAACTTGGGTTCCGGAATAGTTCCTAAGTCATCTTATCATTTGTCGTTCTATATAGACCTAACATGCTCGCATGCTCCAGTTACCTAACATGCTCACATGTTCCAGTTACACTACATTCTCACACGTTCCAGTTATCTTGCATGTTTCAGTTATCTTACATGCTCACATGTTCAGTTTAATTCATATGTCCATAGTTTACATTATATCACATGTCGTTTACTTTATGCTACGTGTTGCTTTACTTATTGTCTTTTCTATTCTCGAGATAAGTGCATTGGTAGCGCACGAGTCTCGATTTACTTTTACTTATTTTTGTCTCTATCCGTTGCTATGTTAGTTATTGCTGATTTTAGTTCATAGTTTGGCTTCCTTTGTGGTACTTACTATTGGGGGTCTGACCCCACTGGTTTTGTTTGGCCAGATATGGTAGAGATGCTCGAAGGATCTTTCGTATCATCTACTCGACGGTGAGTACCCGGAGCACCAGAGTACCATAGTGGGTTTCCTATATCATTCTCCCACTAGTTATGTACATTATTCTTTTGTGGCGTTTAGCCTCCGAGCACGTGTTTAGCTCGTGTTTTGGATTTGACATTTAGCCTACCGGCCCAAACATGATTAGCGTATTCTAGACTATAGCTAGAGCTTATCATGTATGACTATTACTCTTGCTAGTTCTCCTTTTTGTATTACTAGTCTCATGATCACCCATGTATATATAGTTTGGGACGCTTTACTATTTTATGTCTGATGATTATACTTCTTGTACTTTACATATTTGCCTGTGATTGAGATACCTAGGATTCTTGACCTAGGATTGCCTGTTGGATTGTAGTAGTAACCCCCTATGTCTATACAATTTATACATTATTTTCGAGTATTGGAGTACTTTGGTATACGTAGCTGGCCTGGTCCGTCCCTACTTGCCAGTATTCTGGTTCTGGGACGTGACAATTTTCGCGTGGAGGTTATAGAAATCAGGAATATGAAATTTTTTTTCTTGAATGACAAGTAATTGTCCTAGGTAGATTAGGTATCTCTCTAGGAGTGGGTAAGTCTGAGATAGACTAGTCAACCATCTCCATATTGGTTGAGTCAAACCTTGAATGACATGTTAGAAACCGGGGCTAAAAGATTGACCAATAGGGTTAGACTACGATAGAGGTATCAAAAATAAGTATTTATGGTTAGACGTGCTTGTAAGGATTGAGTAGTTTGCTTATGGTTAGAAGGGGGTAGAACATTGGTTACGTTGCTAAGATATTTGACCTAAGGCTTGTAATAGCATGGTATAGAATTTGTGGGATTGATTGAGTAGGGGATTGAATATACCTTTCTATCTTCGATGGTTAGTCATAGCTAAGGATATGGAAATAGAATTAGAAAAGTCGTACCTCAGGAGACATGTTAGTAAACCCTTCGTCGATGCAGAATATATAGTAATCCTGGAGGTATTGTAACTGGAGCAATTGTGATTGGTGTACGTAGTGGATATATAAAGAGATGGAGAAATTATATAAGCAGTACTAGGTTTAGGTCGAAATATTTGAAGAGGAACAATGTTGGAATTTTAGGATGGTTCATAAATAGATTAAGAAGAAATCAATTGAGACAAGGATTACGAGCATGATTATTTATGATAACTTAATGAAGATTAAAGAGAGGATATATCTTAAGCAAGCTATATAGTCGTAAAATCCAACCTGAAAGTTGAGTTTCGAATGAAGAAAAAAGGAGGTTATCTCAAAGAAATAAATGATACAAATGTTGCGATAAGATACAAGTGAAGTTAGAAAAGGAAAATGATTATGATATACAAGTAAGTTATTAGGAAGCCAGCACCATAGATTGTAGATTGACACCTGATCAAGATTGTGGCATTCAGGAACAAGAACAAGAAACAAAATGACATAAGAAGAGAGTGAAGAAAAATATCAAGATAGAGACGTGAGAACAAAATGGAAGAGGAATATCTTGTGATAGGTTGATAAATGGAAATCTACAGTTGAATTGTAAGTTCTTGAAGATGAAGATATTTTATAGATAGAGAAAAGTTAAGAGTTAAATGTTGTGTTAAAATTTTCGAAAATCAAGGACGCTTGACGACCTTGATAGATTATATTATAGGAAACTCGACATTATGTTAGTGGAAGCTACGATTGAGAATACTAGACCAATGAGGGTACTAACGGAAAGGAGATAAGGTAGAAGACCTTCAAATACTATTAGCTAGATTTTGGATTAAGAGTAGACTAGCCGTGGTTTAAGGAATCATGTGTTATCCTATAAACTTGATAAATAGGCCAAGGACTTGTTTGGTAACAATGATTTGGATTTGGAAATCCAAAATTCAAATCCAAATCCAAATCATGAATTTCCAAATCCAAATCTAAATTCAAATCCAACTCCAACCAAACATAGGATTTTGTAAACTATAATTATGATTAATAATTATGATAATAATATATTCATTAATAAAATAACAAAAAGATAAATTATAAATTAATTATTATAATTATAATTATAGTTATGATTAATAATTAAATTATTATTATAATTGTGATAATAGTTATGATTAATAAATTATTGATTAAGATTATAATAATGATTATAATGACGATTAATAAATTATGATTTAAAATTTTAATAATATATTAATTACTAAATTATTAAATAATAAATTATTAATTCTGACGATAATTATGATTAATATATTATTAATTAAAATTATAACAAAATAATAATTAATATTTATAATTAAGCTTATAATTAAGAGTAATAAATCATTAATTAAGATTATAACTAAATATTTATTTATTAATTATTAATTTAAAATTTAGTTATGATTAATAAATTATTATAATTATGATTAATAAAGGTTATAATTAAATATTTAATTGATGAAGCGTATAATTAATAATTAAGACTAAGATGTTAATTAATAAATTATTAATTAAAATTAAAATTAAAATTAATTATTAAATTATAAATTATAAATTATTTGTGATTAAAATATTATTATTTAAGACCCTTAAAATAAAATAGTAATTAATAAACTATTAATTAAGATTATAATAAGACTAATATATTAATAATTATGATTATAATTGGATATTAATTGATAAATTATTACTTAAGATTATAGTTATGATTAATAAATTATTAATTAAAATTATAATTATGATTAATAAAGTTATAAATTATTAATTGAGATTATTATTAAATATTAATAATAAAACTATTAATGAATAAATATTAATTTAAATTATAATTATGATAACTAACTATTATTTAAATTTTTTATAAAAATAATATAAATTTGACTAACTAATATAATGACTAATTTTAATTTGACTAATAGTTAATTCTTAATTGAATATAAATTAAATATAATATTTAATATTTATAATTAAGACTAATAACTCATTAATTAAGATTATAATTAGATATTTATTTATTAATTATTAATTAGAATTATAGTTATGATTAATAAATTATTATAATTATGATTAATAAAGGTTATAATTAAATATTTAATTGAGGAACCATAAAACTATTAATTAATACTATAATGTTGATTAATAAATTATTAATTAAAATTATTACAAGAAATTAATTTTTAAATTACTAAATTATAAATTATTTGCGATTAAAATATGATTAATTAAGATTACAATAAAATAGTAATTAACAAATTATTAATTAAGATTATAATAAGACTAATAAATTATTATTTATGATTATAATTGGATATTAATTAATAAATTATTACTGAAGATTATAGTTATGATTAATAAATTATTAACTAAGATTATTATTATGATTAATAAAGTAATAAATTATTAATTGAGATTATTATAAAATATTAAGAATAAAACTATCAATTAATAAATATTAATTTAAATTATAATTATGATAACTAACTATTAGTTAATTTTTTTATGAAAGTAACAACTAACTATAAAAAAGTTAATTTTTAAAATTATAATAATGACTAATTTTTAATTTAACTAATAGTTAATTCTTAATTAACTATAAATTAAATATTTTAAAAATTATAATTATAAAAAATAATATATAAGAAATAACTAATTAATTAAATAACTAATTAATTATTAATTAGTGTTAACGAAATATTTAATAGAAAAACAAAATTATTAAAAAAATAACTAACTTTTTTCCTTTCAAATCCAACTCTCTTTCTTCTAAATCCAACTCTCTTTCTTCCAAATCCAAAATTTGGATTTGGTCATACTTTCCATATCCAAATCCAAATCCCTCTCCAACTAAATATAGGATTACATGAATTTGACTCCAAATCCATAAAATCCTAAAATCTACCTCTAAATACGGTTTACCAAATGGGCCCTAAATCGTAGTATGAATCGGTGTGCAATTTCTTCAGCTTGTTTGATTATCGGATTATTCTAGCTGACCCGAAGTTGTAGTTTCAGACAGTATCACTATCCTTTCATCCCTTAACCTCATGTCCTATGTTGCAACCATAACTTTGCGATCATTCCGACTATGAGTTCGAGAAGGATCTTATCCCTTCCCTAATCATGTCATAAATCTAAAAAAAATCAAATCCTTGATTCTATACCTCTTTGTGCCTAATATTCGTATTACCATAGGCACTGGTTCTTCCAATTTCCCAATCAAGTATCCACCTAAGTCGTACCTTATACCCATGAAAAATTCCTCCTTGAACTTATCCAAATTTCTCTTACCATAACTGTAACTTCTCTGCTCGAAATTCTCTCGCACTTGACTCCTCTAGATATAAATCTTCTAACCTTTTTATACTATGCCTAAGTGTAATTTCGAGGACAAAATTTTCTATGGTGGGTAGGATGTGAGTCTCCTGAATTTCGGGGCCCTTTTAAAATTTTTCAAATTAATTATTTTCCATAAATAATTTTATTATAATTAGTTTGATTATTAAATGTAACTTTTTGTGACTTTGATTTTTGGAGCACTAAGGATGTCAATCTCTCGGAACTTCCTTTATGATTTTTGTAGTAGACAAGATTATCTTCATTTTGATGTATCATGTTCCACCCAAAGTTGTTCCCTTGCATTCTATTTACATCGTGCAACTTTCTGGTCAATTTAGGCCATTTGACCATTTATCGAAAAACTTGACCAAACTTCCAACTTAATTTCGGGGCTCGACATCGATTCAACATAATCGACCCAATATATGGGTTTGACCTATTTTGAGTCTACTACCCACATGTCACTTGTGTTCCATCTAATTGAGCTCCCGCATGATATTATTTCATCAATGATTATAAATGACTTGAATTGTAGTCATGATCGCTCCAAGCCCAAACCTAGCCTAATCAAACTCAAACGCCCAACCCAAATGCATGTGAGCCCTATTTATTTATTTTTAGTTTATTATATATATTTTGGTAACAAATATTGAAGACCAATTTAAATGGTTGTTAAATTGCCTTACATATTGTTATGCTTATAATTAGTTAAATCACTGATTTTTATTAAGCATATCTAATTTTTATTAACAAGATTATATGATGATACTAGATTACTAAAAGAATTTTATTAGTAAATACTGATAATGTTATATATATATATATATATATATATATATATATATATATATATATATATATATATATATATAAGACAAGAGGAGCCTGACCATTCAAATTTTCTTACTGTTTTTCTCTTCCACGCAAAGAGAAGGACACTATCTCTGGCAGCACGTTGCAAATGCCAGCTCTGTCAGAGCACGCCTTGTATGAATGGGGAGGGAGCCCTCACATAAACCTAGCATTCATTTTCCTATATAGTCATATTGTTCTACACTCTTGCACTTATCTTAGCAGAAACCCTAGCCGCCCCTCTATATTAGTCACCACCGTAACCTTCACCTCGTCGTCGTCAACGTCATGACTACAGCTATGTGTAGCCTTGGTCCTCGCCGCAGCGAGCGAGTGCTGGCGAGCCTCTTCGACTTTTTACGCTGCCTCCTCCATGTTCTTCAGTCAGGGACAACAACATCAGCAGCCACCAAGCGAGTGCGGTGCTGCCATCGAACGTTGGGATTGACGCGACCGTCGTCCACCTCAGGGAGGAAGAGCTTTTCCCTGCCCTTCTGTAAGACCTCCCAGGAGCGACGCCTTGGCATACTATCCTATTGATCATGTGAGGCCGTGCGGCCATTCAACAGCAGTACCGCACAGTAGCGCACGATGCAGCTGTAGCGCATGATGCAGCAGCAGTGCACAGTAGGTGTACGATGTTAGCCGTGGCGATCGCGGGCCATAACCGCCATGCGATACCCCAGCGAACTTGGCGAACTCGCCTGTGACGGTCGTCGACCTCCCTAACGCAAGAAATTAGTCAATTCGTGCATTTGGCACGGGATCCCGTCGTGACGCGCGAGTTTTGAAACTAAGAAATCGAGTTTCATTGCAGCAAATTTTGGCATATTTTCTAGACAATCCGACCGTTGGATCGTTGAACTCTTTTCTCCGTTGTACACCTAAAATTTCAACCGTTAATTTGATCGTTTGATAGATCAAAACTAACCACCAAGTTGACCGTTTAAATTGTATTATATTGGGATAGTTTTATGAAACCAACTTCGTAGATTTGTTTCTCCGCCGTCGTAGCTCCATTTGCCACTCCACCAGTTCCTGTGCACAGCAGGTATAACTACCTTTGTGTCATAAAAATTTCAGCTGCCTAGGATGTCGTTTGGTTGGTTGAAATCGACGCCAAAGTTGGTCTCTCAAAACCGTAATTTCAAACTTGTAAAATTCTAATTTTGGACCCGGGACTCCTGATTCCAATTTTGGTGCCACCAGTGGACTCGTGGCATCGTTTTGGCATAAATTTATATATAATTTGCTGAGTTTGGAGCAACGTGGCCCCGACATGCATTTTCGTGCAAAATCGGATCCCTTTGTCCGAGTCAACGGGATATTTTGAGATCGGCTCATCGGAATCCAATTCTAGATATACCGTTGAGTTTGTATTGTCATTCTAGATTCGTTGACATATATTTTGCTAGATTTAGAGGACTTTGGTTCCGACACATATTTCTTTGCAAACCGGGTTCCAACGTTCGGGTCAACGGGTCATTTTGAGATCGGGTCATCGAAATCCTATTCCGGATATACCGTTGGGTTTGTATTGTCATTCTGGTCTCGTGGACATATAATTTTCTAGATTTAGTGGACTTGTATCCTGGCATATTTTTGGTGCAAAGCGGGTCAAATAGCGGACATTATTTTGACCAAAAATTACCATTTTCTCCTGTAACCAAATTGGACTTATCCTAGCTAATTTGACCACTATGGACACGTTGGTGATGTTTGTTTCATCATTCGACTATGTCTGTAGATTTTTCTTTATGTATCATCCTTAATTATAATTAATTCCTATTCATGTTAGTATTTCAGAATCCGTACGTCGAAACTGAAACTAGTCGATTCCAGTGATCTCACATCACTAAAATTGACTAGGTGACCATGTGGATCGCCAAGATAAGATTATTGACCTTACAGTTCATCTCGTCCCGATTTGTATGTCATAGTTTTCGTTGTACGAATAACGAGGTACAACTTGATATTTTGAATCTACCACTTATATTATTGCAATAATGATTATAGAGACTAGGTCACAGTGTGACCTAGTTCTAGGCTATATAATTACAAGTGTCTTAGATAATCCAAGGTAATAGGTGACTAGAAATGACCCAAGCTCCCTAGGTGGGAGTTATTAGTCATATGTGTACTATAGTGTGTGAAATATATTTGTTTGTGATTTAGGTTCATAGATATTTGCATAGAGTGTGGTTCTCATGGATATTGGGATAGACCTTGGTACTACAGTCTCAGCACAGTTTAGGCAACTCCAATCAAGTGTACCTTGCCATATTGTATATCAGTTCCTTATTTAATCTCTTAAATATCTGTTATATTAGTTATATTGCGTACCGACGTAGGACCGCCGATCGATACTTTGCGTCTGAGGCAGATTCGGGTGCAGGCGTACGTTTGTAACGTAGAGTATCAGTCATTAGAGACTGTCTCGATACCATAGTTGTACCAACCTAGATACACCTGTACCATAGGACACTGTTGTACACTTTCATTTTTCCAGACTCCCTGCATTCCAGAGTTGTCCGAAAGTCCAGAACCTGTGTTGATTCATGACCCTAATTAGGTTACATTTACTTTATTATGTATGGTCGACTGTTACTGTTAGAGGATCCGATCACACGAGTCATGGATTCAACTCGTACGATCTCATGGAAGGGGAGGACAGCTACTAGATGCTTGGGCTACTATGCACACACTGTTTCATATACACCAATGAGTCTCTATGTCGGATCTATGATCCTACATCCCGTTGAGTCTCTATATCGGAGATACAGATTTTATATTTGGAAATATCATGTATCGAACATTGTCCTTAAAAGTAGCATATCACATAGAATGGTTGTTGTCTAGTTCACCCTGTTTTGATGCAGTTTACATACTAACATTTCTAGCACTGTTACACCTGGCTTGCATATTATCTACCTTGTTGCGTCCCGTCGAGGACCTAATTTTCTTCCAGGTTGGCTGAGTAGGTTTGTAGAGCTCCTTGCTGGATTGTTGCTAGTGTTCATTCATTTCAGGTATATACTCTTTTGAAGTTTCATTCTTCTGCTATTACATATGATCTGCTCAATTGCATAGTATTTATAGACTCATATTATTCTTTTCTGAGTCTAGTCGGGCGAGTATGATTATTAGGCTACAGACTAGTATTCATATTTTTCTTTTTTATGTTTCTGTTATCTGGATTGAGATATAGAGTTGATGTAGCTGTAGTTACACCATTTCGAATAGCTTATACGTATTCTAGTTGGACTAGAGTCAGGTTGAATACGTAGCTGGGCTGTGCCACGTGGCTCGGTCCCACATATTTTGGGACTGAGGCGTGACACCTTTCCTACCTCAAGAGTAGGAATATCCTTAGTTCCCCTAGTCAAGTTCCTTATAAGAGCTTCATTTTATTAATTCTTGAGGTCCCTTGGATAGTGTAGTAGTTGGTAACTTACATATATGTTTGTGTCGTTGAGTATCAATGTTGATTGTTGGAAGTATAGTTTGTGAGTCTGTGAGTGATTCCTTGTAAAACCCCTAAATTTCTACTATATTTTTATCGATTTTGGTACTGATTTAAAATTTTTGTATTATACGTCGCGTAGTCGTATTGTACGTTGTGCGCAAACGGCGTATTTCGTAATTGCTCGTCGAGTGCGAATATGTGCGAGCGTACATATTTTTAGAAAAAATATTTTTTATTTTATTTTTATAGTTCAAAATAATTTATATAATAAATACTTTGCTATCATACAAAAATTGCTAAGTTTGTTCTTTTCATTTTAAAGGCCCTTGAGTTATAAATAGTAAATAATATTTTTATTAGAAAGGTATATTTATACGAATATTATTTGTGCATACATATATATTTCATAATTATCTATTAGATTATTTTTAAATAATAATTTTTGAAATTATTATTATTAGTAGTATTTTTGGAAAACATATTTTAAAATTATGGTAGCAATTTAAATATTTGATTTGATTTTATGGATTTAATTTAAAGATAGAAATTATATTTAATTTGAGTTAAGATGATCTAGATTTAAATTGGAATTTGATTGAATTTAGATTTGATTGATTTAAATTTAATAATTAAATTATCTATTTGGGTTTTAAATAAATCCTAATCTTTATCCAACTGGGAATTCCCACATCCTATAAATAGGCAGGTACTCCTCCATAAATTTCTGACATCCACAATTTTTTCCATCAAAAAATATGTACACCGTGTCCGTGTCCACATCCCCTTTCCATCCACTATAATGTTCTAATACAATTACATTATCATCTGCGTCTGGACAACCCCCGACACGAACCAAATATCGAAAACCTAAACCTAACCCATTCACCATCCCGACCGAACCACCACCAACACCTTCCTGGTCGATCCCTCCGCTCACCCCGAGCGCAGTCACAGTCCACCACGCCTCCGCGACCATCCGCACACACCTGGACCCTTGCCACCACCATCAGCTCCGCCATCAAACCTCCTACTCCTTTCCGACACCTCCGCTGCGCACCGAACCCCCGATCCCCGGCCACACAGTCGGCCTCACTACTATTGGTGACCACCCAAACCTCTCGACGGAACATCCAACACCCCACCACGGCAATCGCCGCAACCGGCGTCCCTTAACCCGACCACCACCATCGTGACAGGACAGAATAAGGAAAACTGCACCTGAACCATTCGCCGCGGTCTCCGTCCCGAGCGCCGCCGTCCTTCGGAAACTTATCGTGTCCGGAGCTCCGCCCGCCGTCGAATCTTGGGTCGTCGCATGTCACGACCTGTGCCCGATTTTTGGACGCGAGCTCATGAGGAAGCCAGCTACGTATCGAGCGAACTCCAGTCCGACTCGAGTACGTATAAGCTGTCAAGGTCAAGGGTATCATGTCTAATCTAAACTATATCTCAATCCACCAGAATCATATAAAATAAGAATGAATAAGTATGGGTCATGGTCTGCAGCCCATTAGCATATTGTTCGATTAGACTCCGAGAATGATATGAGTCTATAAATAAGCAGAGTATATCATGGTACTGAATATAAAGCACGAGAGGATAATAAAGAAATATCACAAGCAAATACCTGTATCATACATCGCAATCCTCTACCATCCTGCTCTGCTAACTAACTCCATGTAGTCGCTAAACTTGAAGAGATCATCAGGTCCTTAGAGGACTAGCAAGATACATAAAATATGCCTATCTAACAGTTTAATCATGCAATAATATAGACATGGTATAAACAGAAACTAGACAGGAAACTAACATATGGATACTGACAGGTAACTATGAACACGGATACAAGATCAAGTATGCGTAAATGAACTGCTGGTAGATCAATGGATACCAACCCTCGCCCCGAATGTGGACTCGCAGGTCAGCTTCAAGACAAGTCACCCTCGCCCCGATTGTGGACTCGCAGGTGCAAAGGCAACCCTCGCCCCGTGTGTGGACTCGCAGGTTGTAGGAAAGATAAGGAATAGCAGTTCACTCACACAGACTTGTAGATACGACTCAGTCAAGACACAGGTGAAGACACGACATGACCCATTCACGATACACGAGAGAACCAATCCAATATGAACTAACAAGGCTAACCATGTACAAGAACTATAGCTATACTAGCATGTACGTATATACAAATCACAAGTAATAACCAACTAGTAAAACTATGTAATAATAGAAATATGCATATAAATAAACTGTAGAGGGAGGCAATGTATACTTGCCTGGGGGTTGCATGAAGAACCAACAATGTAACTCCAATCAATAAGTCAGAAAGTCTATTTCATCACAACTGTCTCCGAAAGCTGAAATAAACATTACCAACATTCTCATAATAGTCAAATTAGCTAGGATTGCCTGTCCTTAAGTCCAATTCTGGACACATGGGCAAATCGGTAATTTCGAGCAAAAATGATGTCCGCCGTTGGACCCGCTTTGCACCGAAAGCGTGCCAGAGTCAATGGTCTCTAAAGTCGTCAAACTACATGTCTACGAATCCGGTTTTTCGATACAAACCCAACCGTATGTCCAGAGTTGGATTCCGACGGGTCGTACACAAAATTGCCCGTTGAGTGGGACCGTGGGACCCACAAAACGACGTACGATTAAACTGTCTCAGAATTGGACCAAACTTGGCATACAGGACCAGAAAAATGATACGGTCCTATTGGCGCAAGTTTCGTCTCGATCTGACGAGCGTGCACAAAGTAATTGAGAAATTTGTAAAGTACACGATACGGTGAATTTCGACGGATACGCATCAAATTCGTCGCGCACACGCGACCAATTTGAATTCTGTCAAAGCCCACACGACCATGAAGCCATTATGCACCTTTCGATGCCTTCGGTTCGCGACCACGTTGCCCGGATTGGCGGGACGCACGTCGTCTCGGAGATTTTTATTGAAATTCACTATTTTGAAAACGGGTTTTTCTCGATTTTTGGATTCGAATAACTCTTCCAATACTTGACGAAATCAGAAACTACAAAAAGGGGTATAATCTTGTATATGTTGTCTAGGTCTTCCTTCAGGTAGATTCTTAGGTTCGTTTATCTGTCGTCCCAGAAACGACTTCCAAATAGGGTTCTACGAACAGTTTCAATACTCTGTTTTCAACAGATTTCTCTCGACTTCAAGTCGATTTCTTCTAGGTTTTTATGACGATCTATTCTAATCTAATTAATGGGATGTAAATTTGGTTGGATTGGGAGCATACCAGAAAAGACGGTTTGGCTAACGGTCGAGTGTGCATCGAGGAATCACGTCACGTACACAGGTTGGTGCTGCTGCGGTTGCACGTTGCCCTATTTCTTACGTGCGGCTGTGCTGCACGCGGCCACGCTGCCGGCGGCCGGCAGCGGCCCAAGGTGGCGCACGGTGGCTGGTGGCGCGTCCCTGGCGAACGTGTGGGTGGCGACGAGTTTAGGGTTTACGAGAGATCCTCCCTCTCTCTGTCGTGCATATATATATAGGTTGCTCTCTGTTAAATCCCGAGCGGGGATGGGGAATAAAGGGACTGGTTTTGTTGGGCCGATGGGGAAGTTGGGTTCGGATGGCAGGCCGGGCTGGCTGCTCCTGCTCGGGCTGGCCGAGCCTGGCTTGGCTGCCACTGTTTCTTTCATTCTTATTATTTTTCTATTTCTTTTTCTTTAATGATTTACCTATACACATATATACTTTTATATACGAATACAAATGTAGGTATATTGCTCCACATATTTGCATATATATATATATATATATATATATATATATATATATATATATATATATATATATATATATATATATATATATATATATATTTTATATATAATGCATATATTTGCATATATACAAGTATAGATATACAGATACATATCTTTACTTATATAAAATAATAGTATTTCTAATTTATTTATTTATATTATTACATCTCTTATATATATATATATATATATATAATATATATATATATATATATATATATATATATATATATATATATATATATATTTATATATATTATATATATATATATATATATATAAATAATATATATAAATATATATATATATATATATATATATATATATATATATATATATATATAATATATATATATATATATATATATATATATATATATATATATATATATATATATATATATATATATACAGGTACGTTTATACATATATATACACACTTAATTATATTATATATATACTCACTATATACGTATATTTGTATATACATGCCATATACGCCTATATATTTATATATATAAATTAAATTTACCATAAATCAATTCAATAATAATAATAATAGTACTAATAATAATGATTATTTAATAACAAAATTACTTTAATAATGATAAAATAATAAAAAATTAATAATACTAAAATAAATCAATGGTAGTGTTTGGTGAACGTAACTTCGCACTCCTCATTTGGCTCCATAAAATCATACAATACTGTCAAATACTTAAATAATATTAATACCAATATTGTATAATACTTAATAATTAGGAATACAATATCAAATTGTAAAATAATTTAAAGAATATTTGCACACATAAAATGTGCCTACACGGTCGTCCTTGGTCTCACTATATGCCCACATAGGTTTGGAATTGGTTCGGGTCCGGTTCGGGCTGATTGGGTACAACCGGGTCATCTAAAAATCAATATATTAAATAATAATTAATTAAACGTTTTAAACGAGTCCTTTCACAACTTGGTCTTGTTTTCCTAGTTAGGATATCACTATGGCTCGGTCTTCCCTACCAGGGCTAATACACTAGTCAAAGCACGCCTCTGCACTATCCGTGCCATAATTTCTAGTCGCCTTATACTCCACTTCTAACCATGACTAAAATCGTCTACCGTAATAATTAACTAAATAATTAATTCTAAAATTCTAAAAATCACCATTTAAATCAAATAAATAATAAAAATCAATTTGAAAAAATTTCTCTGGAAAGGGAAACTACATCGCACCTCCGCCGGCACTCCACGGCCAGCGTAGAGAGCTCCTCGCCCTGACCGGATCCCCGCCAGTAGAGTCCCTGCCCTCCGCGTCAGCCACCGACCACCTTGGCCGCAAGCGCCGATCGAGCTCCACCGCCGCACTGCGCCGAAGCCACCGCCTCCCTCCGCCCCTCTCTCACTCACTCTCGCAATCCTCTCTCTCCTCTCTTCCTCCTTTCCCCTCTTCTTTGATTACTGCTACAGTTTTGATTGGGTTCTATTATTTTAGAGAGTGTTCATTTTTAATGGTAACTGATATTTTATTATTATTATTATTACTCTTATTATTATTATTATTATTATTATTATTATTATTATTATTATTATTATTATTATTATTATTGTCGTCTTAAAGAGAGAACAACAATGAGGATTTTCTATTAAAACTTTTTAGTATTTTTTGTAGTTTTACCTTTGTTTCATTAACAGTATTAATATTAATTCAGATTTTTTTATATACAATATTTACTAAGTATTGATATTATTTTGTTACTTAAATATTTATTGCTATCATAAAAGATAGATAATATTTTGCAAAATTTATAGTAATAGGATTTTTGCCTATATTGATTTCAAATTAGGTTTTAGCCTAAAATATACAATAATATTTTTATGGTATTTTAATATATAAAATTATTTTGTATTTATCCAAAACTATGTTTGAAAATATTGATTTGAGCTAAAATAATATTTATCTCTAAACATATTTTGACTAGTGTAATATATTTTCAAGTATTATAAATATTTTCAAAAATAGTAAATGTAATTATTTCCCAAAATTTCCTTTAGTTATCCTTCTGTCCGAGACCAATCTCGTTATTCCTATTCCCTCGCCAATTCGTAATATCTTACATCGGTCCTAACTAATTTGACCCTTCTGGACCCAATGGAACTATCCGTGCCACCATCAGAGGTCACCTTGTGTAGTTGTTACCCTAAGTCACAGCTCGTGCCACATTGACCATTGCAGCACACCAGGCGTACTACCAGGTAAGACACCTTGCCTTTACTGTTTAAATTTCTTGCTCAATATCATGCATGCTTTATAATTATTTATTTCTAGCAAATATAAATTGTTATTTCAAAACTTTATGTAGTTGCAAATTACTATACTTAGTTTTCGTTATGCATTTGGCCTAGAGTTAAGGGACCACCTTTATTTGTGCCGCATTCATTGGCCCGACACCTGTGTGCCATGATGTCACGTGTCTCATATAGATTCGGACTTGCGTACCGACCGTACATCGGTGCGTACAAGACGAGCGTTAGGATATAACTGCTAATATAGTTGTCTAGAAGACTTAGCGGTTATTAGAAATATCGTGGTGTGGATTCAGCACGATTAGTGCATGGGGAGGGTGAAGACAGTTATTAGGCGCATGGGCTTTCACACATTTACTTTTCTCTAGCTGCCATTTGTGACTCAGCCGAGAGCTAGTGCGTCGTTCACTTATTTTATTTTCCTCTAGATGCCACTAGTGCCTCGGTTGAAACACAAATGTGCCGTGCATTTACTTTCCTCTAGCTACCGTTAGTGACTCACCCAAGAGCTTGTGGCCGTGCATTTATTTTTCTCGAGATGCCCCTTAGCTATCACTCGAGTGCTAATGGGCCGTGCATTTACTTTTCTCTAGACGCCACTAGTGCCTTGGTTGAAATGCTAATGCACCGTGTTTCTAGTCTCGAGAGCCCTTGTGTGGAACGTTGTCTTCAAATTGCATTTTCACATAGAATGGTTAAGGACCTTTATTTGTGTAGTCACATATACTTTTCCGTTGAGCTTTATTTATTTAGTTATTGGCATGATATTATGTGTCTTGTTACGTCCCTCTGAGGACCTGGTTATCTCGCCAGGTGTGTGCTCTTGTCTTTCGCAGGTACTCTAGTTCTAGCAATGACTATCTCCATTTCTTCGAGGGTGATTGCACTTTGATCGTCTTCATTTCGCTCCCCAAAATCATTTATTCTCTCATGTATTTTTTCTTTACTTGTTGGTAGTGGATTTATCTCCGCCCAACATATTGTATCAAGACAATTCATTATCATTATATGATATCTTTTATTCATTTATTTTGTGTGGATGAGATTAGTTATGGTTCTACTATATTTTACAGCTTACGTATATTTATTATACGGCTGACATGTCTACGTTCCTAGTCCTACGTATTTTGGGACTGGGGCGTTATATGTTTTTGTGGTGGCCCATGCAGGTCCTAGATAAATTATTTGGTTACTTTACCGTACCAAGCAAGCCTGCGTATAGGATTAGAAGTTTAGGATCTCATCCACATACTTGACCTCATTCCTCGATTCCATATTCGAACTATCGTTCGACTCATCTACTCATCTTGCTTGATTCCTTCTATCATTATTCTTATCTTCCCTTCTTGCTTGCTAGAGATTGACCCTACTAGTTAGATGTCCCTGACACCCTTAGATTAATTCTTTTAAGTTGGATAGAATACCCCACGACCTGACACACCCTTGACCATTAAGGAAATACAAATAGTATTATCTAGACTATAGAGACTAGAGAAAATTAACCCATTTGGTCAACAAAGCCTTGGGCAATAAACCGTAGAATGATCTTATAGGAATAAACAAGACTTAGATTTTTATGACACTTAGACTGTTCATATTGATTCTCATTTCATCTACCCTCGTGCCTATGTTTTTACTACCTCGATTAACGATGCTAATATAGCCTAGTATTTGCAGGCTAATTCCTTATCAAGCTTGATCAAGACATATGCTATTGAGTGGCCGCTCACTAACATATTGTCTAATCAGAACCGGTGCATGATGGTCTTATCAACCGAGTGCACTTTGGTTCGCTTTTTTATATATCAATCTACGTGGATGGGATGTAGTTAAACTTTCCCCTTAGAATTCCATCCACGACTGCCTTGACGATTCTTTTGAAATTTATACGGCCGCCTTTGAACCACGTTTTCATAATCGATAATATCGTCCTTGCACTCCTTATTGCTTTCGCCTTCAACCATTTTAGAAGGACGAAGGCGTTGTGCTAGAGATTCCTCTAGCTATCCTATCGTCTATAACCATTATCACTCGACGTTGCTATATCTTTATCCTAAAACTACTCGGCCCTATCATGACCTTCTAAATCGCTTAAATTATGAGTGAATCTAATTCGTTCTCTTAATCGTGCCCTCAACCTACTCTCAAGAAACCATAACTTAAAGGTCGCTAATTTATTTTCTCTTGATACCATACTAATCCCTATTGCAAGTTATTTTGATTAAAATCCTTGATCATTTTTTTTTCATTCTTGTATTAATTAGCCATATACACGATTATTTTCGTGTTTATCTAAATCACGAATTCCTAATGCATCTAACGTTGTGAATTTATCTTTCCTCGTCGCTACCCCTTTGTGCCTTCTAACCCCCTACTACTACTTCCTAATTTCGAGGACGAAATTCTTTTAAGTTGGGTAGGATGTAAAACCCCTAAATTTCTACTATATTTTTATCGATATTGGTACTGATTTAAAATTTTTATATTATACGTCGCGTAGTCGTATTGTACGTTGTGCGCAAACGGCGTATTTCGTAATTGCTCGTCGAGTGCGAATATGTGCGAGCATACATATGTTTAGAAAAATATTTTTATTTTATTTTTATAGTTCAAAATAATTTATATAATAAATACTTTGCTATCGTACAAAAATTGCTAAGTTTGTTCTTTTCATTTTAAAGGCCCTTCAGTTATAAATAGTAAATACTATTTTTATTAGAAAGGTATATTTATACGAATATTATTTGTGCATACATATATATTTCATAATTATCTATTAGGTTATTTTTAAATAATAATTTTTGAAATTATTATTATTAGTATTTTTGGAAAACATATTTTGAAATTATGGTGGCAATTTAAATCTTTGATTTGATTTTATGGATTTAATTTAAAGATATAAATTATATTTAATTTGAGTTGAGATGATCTAGAATTAAATTGGAATTTGATTGAATTTAGATTTGATTGATTTAAATTTAATAATTAAATTATCTATTTGGGTTTTAAATAAATCCTAATCTTTATCCAACTGGAAATTCTCACATCCTATAAATAGGCAGGTACTCCTCCATAAATTTTTGACATCCACAAATTTTTCCATCCAAAAATATGTGCACCATGTCCATGTCCATATCCCCCTTCCTATCCACTATAATGTTCTAATACAATTACATTATCATCTGCGTGTGGGACAACCCCCGACACGAACCAAATATCGAAAACCTAAACCTAACCCAATCACCATCCCGACCGAACCACCACCAACACCTCCCTGGTCGATCCCTCCGCTCACCCCGAGCGCAGTCACAGTCCACCACGCCTCCGCGACCATCCGCACACACCTGGACCCTTGCCACCACCATCAGCTCCGCCATCAAACCTCCCACTCCTTTCCGACACCTCTGTCGTGCACCGAACCCCCGATCCCCGGCCACACAGTCGGCCTCACCACTATTGGTGACCACCCAAACATTCCGGCGGAACATCCAACACCCCACCACGGCAATCGCCACAACCGGCGTCCCTTAACCTGACCACCACCACCGTGACATGACAGAATAGGAAAAGCCGTACATGAACCATTCGCCGCGGTCTCCGCACCGAGCGCCGCCGTCCTCCGGGAACTTATCGTGTCCGGAGCTCCTCCCGTCGCCGAATCTTGGGTCGCCGCACCTCCGCCGGCACTCCGCGGCCAGCGTAGAGAGCTCCTCGCCCTGACCGGATCCCCGCCAGTAGAGTCCCTGCCCTCCGCGTCAGCCACCGACCACCTTAGCCGCAAGCGCCGGCCGAGCTCCACCGCCGCACTGCGTCGAAGCCACCGCCTCCCTCCGCCCCTCTCTCGCTCACTCTCGCAATCCTCTCTCTCCTCTCTCCCTCCTTTCCCCTCTTCTTTGATTACTGCTACGGTTTTGATTGGGTTCTGTTATTTTAGAGAGTGTTCGTTTTTAATGGTAACTGATATTTTTTTATATTATTATTATTATTATTATTACTCTTATTATTATTATTATTATTATTATCATTATTATTATTATTATTATTATTATTATTATTGTTGTTGTTGTCTTAAAGAGAGAATAACAATGAGGATTTTCTATTAAAACTTTTTAGTATTTTTTGTAGTTTTACCTTTGTTTCATTAACAGTATTAATATTAATTCAGATTTTTTTATATAAAATATTTACTAAGTATTGATATTATTTTGTTACTTAAATATTTATTGCTATCATAAAAGATAGATAATATTTTGCAAAATTTATAGTAATAGGATTTTTTCCAATATTGATTTCAAATTAGGTTTTAGCCTAAAATATACAATAATATTTTTATGGTATTTTAAAATATAAAATTATTTTGTATTTATCCAAAACTATGTTTGAAAATATTGATTTGAGCTAAAATAATATTTATCTCTAAACATATTTTGACTAGTGTAATATATTTTCAAGTATTATAAATATTTTCAAAAATAGTAAATGTAATTATTTCCTAAAATTCCCTTTAGTTATCCTTCTGTCCGAGACCAATCTCGTTATTCCTATTCCCTCGCCAAATTCGTAATACCTTACATCGGTCCTAACTAATTTGACCCTTCTGGACCCAATGGAACTATTCGTGCCACCATCAGAGGTCACCTTGTGTAGTTGTTATCCTAAGTCACAACTCGTGCCACATTGACCATTGCAGCACACCAGGCGTACTACCAGGCAAGACACCTTGCCTTTACTGTTTAAATTTCTTGCTCAATATCATGCATGATTTATAATTATTTATTTCTAGCAAATATAAATTGTTATTTCAAAACTTTATGTAGTTGCAAATTACTATACTTAGTTTCGTTATGCATTTGGCCTAGAGTTAAGGGACCACCTTTGTTTGTGCCGCATTCATTGTCCTGACACCTGTGTGCCACGATGTCACGTGTCTCATATAGATTCGGACTTGCATACCGACCGTACATCGGTGCGTACATGACGAACGTTAGGATATAACTGCTAATATAGTTGTCTAGAAGACTTAGCGGTTATTAGAAATATCGTAGTGTGGATTCAGCACGAGTAGTGCATAGGGAGGGTGAAGACAGTTATTAGGCGTAGGGACTTTCACACATTTACTTTTCTCTAGCTGCCATTTGTGACTCAGCCGAGAGCTAGTGCGCCGTGCATTTATTTTATTTTCCTCTAGATGCCACTAGTGCCTCGGTTGAAACACAAATGTGTCGTGCATTTACTTTCCTCTAGCTGCCATTAGTGACTCATCCAAGAGCTTGTGGCCGTGCATTTATTTTTTTCGAGATGCCCCTTAGCTCTCACTCGAGTGCTAATGGGCCGTGCATTTACTTTTCTCTAGACGCCACTAGTGCCTTGTTTGAAACGCTAACGCACCGTGTTTCTAGTCTCGAGAGCCCTTGTGTGGAACGTTGTCTTCAAATTGCATTTTCACAAAGAATGGTTAAGGACCTTTATTTGTGTAGTCACATATACTTTTTCGTTGAGCTTTATTTATTCAGTTATTGGCATGATATTATGTGTCTTGTTACGTCCCTCTGAGGACTTGGTTATCTCGCCAGGTGTGTGCTCTTGTCTTTCGCAGGTACTCTAGTTCTAGCAGTGACTATCTCCATTTCTTCGAGGGTGATTGCACTTTGATCGTCTTTGCTTCGCTCACCAAAATCATTTATTCTCTCATGTATTTTTTCTTTACTTGTTTGTAGTGGATTTGTCTCCGCCCAACATATTATATCAAGACAATTCATTATCTTTATATGATATCTTTTATTCATTTATTTTATGTGGATGAGATTAGTTATGGTTCTACTGAATTTTACAGCTTACGTATATTTATTATACGGCTGGCATGTCTACGTTCCTAGTCCTACGTATTTTGGGACTAGGGCGTTACATTCCTGGTTGGACATGTGTGCTACATACATCAATCTAGATATAACTTATAGTGTATTACCTTTGTAGCAATAGTTCTATGGTAGGTGTCAGTATAGTTAGTATTGGTACCAATGGTAGAAAAGAGGGTAGAGTATGATGATCACCTCGTTTTCCCTCTACAAATCCTATCTTTTGATTTTTTTTTACCTTGAAATCATCCTTTGATTTTCAATTGCTAAATTTCGATCATATCTGATTGTGACTGAGGAATTTTAATTATAATCTTTATCGTGCTATATTTAGATTCTTGATCATAGCAAATGATTTTAAATTCTGATCGTGCTTAGGTTTCGACTATGTTCGTAATCATGATCAGATCCTATATAAATCATGACTATTCTTAAACGTGCCAAAATTTTAATCTTGGTCATCCTTAGATGACTTTGCTTTGCGTTACTAGACGACCTTGATTCTCCTAATCATGACTATATTTTGATTATGCATAAACTTTCTGGTCATGTCTAGATAACTTAGATTCTATTGACCATGACCATATTTGATTTTATCCTTAATTGTGCCTAAGCTTTGATCTTTGATCACAGCAATATGACTTTGATTCTGACTTTGATCGTACCTTGATCATTATATGCTTAGATTTTGATTCTATTGTAACTCGATTCCAATATGATCATGATTTTGATCTAAACGATTTGATCCTTTTAGGTCGTAACTAGCTCGTGCCTAAAAGATTAAATTTTATTCTTCATCGTGGTTATACGGTTTTGAATTATGATTTCGAATCCATCCTCAATTGTGCCTAAATGATTTGAAATCGTGCCATAATTGATCATTCCTAAATAATTTTAACCATATTTCAATGTTATCCCTAATTGTGTCAACATAACTTAATCGTGCGAAAATAATTTTGATTTTTGACTACTCTTAGTCGTACCAAATCATATCATTTTGTAATAGATCATGTCAAAGTATTTTGATCATATTCTTGACCATGTTTTGCATTTTGTTCCTGACCATGTTCATCTTAAATTTCGAGGACAATTTTTTTAAGGTGGGTAGATTTGTAACTACCTATAAATTAAAGTGCTATTTTTGGAAATTTTGTACTATTGTTTTAGAATTTATCCAAAAAATTCGAGATTCATTTATGAAATTATTAGTTGGCTCTAATTATTATTATTGATTAATTAGTTAAACTTTAAAATTGTTGGCTTAACATTATTTTTATTTTTATATAAAATTTATTTTAGCCTACCAGACCTTGGGCTTGGATTGTGGGCTAGCCTACTTTTTAGCCTACCAAGCCTTAGGCTTGGATTGTGGGCTACTAGTTAATATTATATTCCTAACCTTTTTGTACTAATTATTAATGGGATTGGGCTTTAGATTAATTAATAGTTGGTAATTAGTTACTAATTACTAGATTAGTTAGCAATTAGTTGTTAGTGGTTAGTTGTAGTTAGTTAGTCCATTCCACTATTGTCGCTAGATCTATTTATATTACATTTCTTGCCATCATGGCTTGTAGAACACTCCATACTTTTTCCTATTAAAATAGTTATTTTATTACACAAAGTTTACATTCGGCCAACTCGCCACCCGACCGCCCTGCTATGCCTAGCACCGCCAACTTCCACCTCACTCCGTCTTTTCACCACCGCTATCCTAGCTGAGCTATGGCCAACCCAACTACTCCTCCCCGACTTCCTCATCCAGCCACCCAATCGACAACCACTATCACTTCACCAGTGTCCCGACCAACCCCAACTCTGACCAACTCCTCACAGCCGCTAACCACCACCAATAGCCACCACACCATCGTTGCTACCAACACCACCACAAGCACCACCGTGCTTCGACACTCCCTATTCACCATCGGCTTCATAACCACCTCTCACCTCCAGATCTGACGTGCCGCCACTCTTCTCCAGTCGTGCCCTCACTGCCATGCTCGTCACCGTCAGCGATCCCTAGCCGCATTTGACCCCGTGTCCGACCATCCAGATTTTGTCAGACCCGTCGAGCCCCTCGCCGACGATGCCGAATCTTACGGCCGGTCTCCTCCAGCGTGTGCGGATGACTTTGCGGAGTGCCTCCCGTTCTCGCCAGTGTGTTGCCACGCCTCCACCCATCAAACTTGCACTGGAGCAGCGCCGGCCAAACTCCATCGAGCGTCGGCCGAACTCCCTCGAGCGCCGTCGAGTCCTGGTGACCCCATAGAGCCTGCCACCGTCGTCTCCTCTCCGAGTCTCGGCGAGCCGCACACCAGCGTGGCCTGAGCTGCGGTGAGGCCTTCTCTCCCGATCCCTCTCGAGTCTCCCCGATTATCTCTCTCTCCCTCTTCACTCTCTTCCCTCTCTGTACATTCTCTCTCTCCCTCTGTTCTCTCTCTCTCTCTCTGTGTTATCTCATTTGAGAAGAACGGTAGTAGCTGGGCCTGAGCCTAGTGAACTTGGGCTGGGACTCAGAGCCCAGTACTTTTTTTTTTCTTTTAATTTATTTATTTGGGCTAGGCTTTGTGCCCATTGTATATGTATTTTTAATAAAATGTTCATTGGGCTGGCCATTATTGGGTCGTGCTAGGCCATGTCCAGAGGATTATAGGCTTTTAGCCTATATATATATATATATATATATATATATATATATATATAACATTATATGTAATAATTTATATTATCTAGAAAATAAATAATATTATCTATATTCCTAAAAAGTATGTTTAAGTTATTATTGTACATAATTTTCAAATTAATTTTCATATATATATATATATATATATATATATATATATATATATATATAGTATTTCTAAATAAGTAGTATTTTCTAAAAGAGTATTTGTTTATATTAATAAGTCCTTAATAAATATTAACATTAACTTCTTATATCAATTTATTTAGTCTATTAACTTTCTTAGATAATCTAAATCAAATCCATGGCTTAATCTTTACGTCCTTCTCATTAAATTTGATTATCAATCACTAATCGTGCGTTCTCATCTATGTTTCTGATAATTATCAATTATCTCTAAATCAACGGAATCGTGGACTATCTATTGTGGACTACTATTGGACTATTGGATGATGGATCGATCTTGGATTACTATTGGACGACATGATCTTCGGACACTTATTTCAGACGATGTTATTTTGGGGATTATTATTATATTCTCGACCTTTAGACTATGATACTTTCTGTGTCAACACGTTTGTGTCGCGCACGTCGACTTCAGATACCCGAGGCAAGTACTTACAATGATCACTTTCATTTTCTGATAGTTACTTTATTTTATATTTTGATGTACATTCATAATTATTGACGCGACTATTATACGAGATTAGTGTTTATGGATTCTATTTCATGATTATCGTATTTCCATGCTTTCATGTTTACCTTGTTCACATTATGATCTGAATCCATTTTTACTAGTTGACATGAAATACCTTAGTATATATGTGATCAAAATCACGTACTCCGTGTTGCTATGCCTAATAGCTAATCATACACTTCACGTATGATTGAGCCGTACCAAGTAGATCTCTCAGCCCGATCACATATAGAACGTGGTATTCAAATGCACTTAGTATAGTTATGACTTATGCATTTCATATTGATTATGCCACATGCCTTGATTTCATGTGATGATTATTCCTTTCTTTCTTTATATACTTATTAGATCATGATTACAGTTTATTCATTTTTGTTCTCTTACTCTATTTCATGTTATATATTTCCTATCATGTTATGAATAGTAGATCATATATTGTACTTGATCCCATCTTGACTGGATAACCACATTTTTAGGCGACAACTTAGAGGACTGGTGCCCCACTTACTATTAGGGGCGAGCTTTTGGTTTATTCGGTTCTAAACGAACCGAATTATTGAAAACCGAATTAAACCAAATTCACTAAAATCAGAACCGAAACCGAACCGATATGCATCAAAACCGAACCAAACCGAACCACAAAATTTGGTTCGGTTTATTCGGTTGGGATCGGTTTAATCGGTTGGGCTTTTTTATATTTAGTTGGGCTTTTTTTAATGATAATGGACCAACCAAAAATTGGACTTCTTATTAAAATAAGTATGTAAAATGGTTTTTATTAAAAATGTGTATATGTCTTCTAGAGATTGCAGATTGTCCAATTTAACTAATTTCGAGTTAAATGTTCCAACAAAATACACAAACTTATATTCCATCAGACCATGTCCTAGTTCCATCAAGCCATGTTCTAGTTTCATTTGGTGTCCCCTCCTCCACCGCCTGAATATCAAGTCCATTTGGACATTTCTAGTGTGAAGAACCTCACATTACCTAAAGGCCAAAAAAATCAAAGAAAAATAAAGAAATATGATATAAAGAAGAATAATTAATTTTGTGAAGAAACTCCATTTGGACATTTGGACATTTCTTGTGATTTCTAACATGTCTGCAAACCAAAAAGATCATGAAAAAAAAGATTGAATGCTTAATTTTGTCCTTTGATGTATCATTACATTTTTTACATCATATATAACCTGATATAAAGACAGAAGATCTGAAGGTCAGCAACAACAACAGAATTAGGAAAGTACAGCTTTTGAGCACAGTATAATCTAATATATCCTACAATATAATAAAAATTGAAAAAGAGTAAAGAAAAATATATGATATTCTAGAAACAACAAAAAAAAATCTAAGAAAAATAGTGATGAAGTTTGCAAAAATTAACGCTTTTAAAAAACACCAGATCTAATCAGTCCTATAACATAATCAACAAAATAAGTCTTAGTAGTAAAGTTTTCAGAATTAAAAAAAAAATCCAGATCTAGCAGATTAATGCTCAGTCCTAATCAGAGGGCCACTTTCTTCTTGACTATAGCATCAAATCTAGACAGATCTGGACGAGAGAGAGAGAAGATCTGGACGAGAGATTGACGAGGGAGAGAGAAGATCTGGAAGAGGGAGGGAGAGAGAAAAAGAGAGAGAAGAAGAAGAAACGAGAGAGAGATTCTTCTTCTTCCATTCTCTCAGGTGATAGAGAAAGAGTAGAAGAGAGACGGCTAAAAAAATGAGAAAGAAGAGAGAGAAATGAAAGACTTAGGGCTTGTTTTATATATATATATATATATATATATATATATATATATATATATATATATATATATATATATACCGGTAAGGATATTACTGTAATTTATATGACCAATTCGGGTTTTGGTTTTAGACTTAAACTGTAGTCCAAAACCGAAACCTAAACCGAATATAAATTTTGGGTTTCTTTAGAACCGAACTCAACCCGAACCGCTTCCAAACCGAACCGAAACCCTTATTCGGTTCGGTTCGATTTTCGGTTCAAAACCGGATAATGCTCAGCCCTACTTACTATGGCACACCTGAGGCTGATCACGGTATATCTGAGGATGCAGGAGATGTCGTAGCAGACTTACCACTGGAGGATGCTTAGATTTAGCCTAGCATTTACTTACTTGCTGTGTACATTCTGTTGTTAGAACATATTGAGATGTACTCTATTTTGAGGATTCATGTATCTGACTTTCTGGATTGGACTGTGGATTTGTCTTTCTATTCCATATCTTCATGTTAGCACATGTGATTAAGTTATAATCTTGCTATCATGATTTACATTATATTGCTGGATTTGGATATTACTTGAGGAGTAAACAACGTACTATCGCCAAATCAACGGCGTAGGCTGGACGTGTTTCCACGTACTCGTGCTCGAACTTCTGGGTGCGGGTCGTGACATAGCACAATGTTGAGATTCAGAGTGCTCAATAGAACGTCTCTACGAAAGGGAAAACGACAGCTAACCATTGCAAATCATATATGTACGAAATGGGAATTGTTAGAGGTACTTAATAGAGAAGGTTTGAAAGAGTTTTACCTAGTGCTTTGGGCTGTACAACCCAATCTTTGAACAATTGTACCATCATGATCTATACTGGATACATTGTCCCGCAATGACGATTAGGGAATGATAAAACACTAAAACCCTAGGAAATTATATATGGTTGGAATGCTAAAATAGAGAGGTACATGTTATAGGTAAATTTGAAGGTCTTACCTTTAGTTTTGGTAGTGTAATTGGCCTCGGAAGTCATCATATCCTGTTGCACCTATTATAGAACTTGGCTGAAAGTATCCTCCTTTTATGGATTGCTTGAGAGTGAAAATGAATGAAACGGATGGGAAATAATGTATGGGGCTGTAGGTGAATGGATGAGGGAGGCGTGGGAGAAGTTTTAGGAGAAAATGAGGTAATGGAAGAGAGTTATAGCAACTAACACACTAGGTGGCTGCCACATAGTGCCGACCCTGGCATGGCTATAAGTGGCTACTGTCCACCACTTGTGTGGACCATGGTTTGGTCCACTATGGCTTGGTTTAGGTCCCCTAGGTCCTTGGTAGGTATGGTTCAAAGTTGTGTTAAATTGGAAATAATTTGGATAGGTTTATCTAACCCAAACTACACCTTAGTCCAATACAACCTAAACTGAAAATACACTAGTTGTGGTGCACATAAATCACTAGCAAACCCATGCTACAACTTGTTTTATAAGAAAATAAAGAACCGTTAATATAATACTACGTATATTTATATATTAATCATGCAACAAGTATGTATATATTTATATTAATATAGATACCCAACTATGTATTGACAAACATATAATTGATGCATTGGAAACGACGGTTACAACCCGAGGCGTCCTCAAATGCGCATACATATATTATATACAGAGAAGAAGCATATGAACAATAATAATTAAGTTAAAATAGTAAAAATAAGGCAATATATACTTGCTTGGAAGTCCAAGATGCAAGTACAACAAGCCAAAACCGGAACTCTCGTCTGCTCTGTCCCGAAAGCCTATAAATTAAAATTAATAATAATTAGTTAGTGCTAGTGTTTGCTACATATGTAATGCAACACTAAATATATGTTGGTATAAAAATAGGGATTATGTTACAAATAAGAGGTAACTAGTTTTTCAAAAATAGTTTTCGGTCTTCTGGTCACCTAGCAATTTATTAATCTAAATAAATATATAAAATCGTAGATTGTGATACTCTAAATTACTAACTAAAATATGGTATTAGGTATTCTTTCCTATTCCTATAGTGCGACGCACTACAACAATGATATTTGGACAAATACTAGCGCAAAAGTAGTGCTGAAATGTAACGTCGCAAACATCTAATGTGTTAGCCCAATGATTGTTTCATGTTTTTGAATTTGACTAATCGATTAAGTTTAAGATTATGATATCACTAGTATTCATGCAATCACTATATTGTTAATACTTAAACTTAGCATTGTCCTAAATGTTCATTGAATATATTATACAACTTTGTTCACCTAACATGTATTTGTAGACAAGCACTAAGCGAGATCGAACAGAACATATGCAATGAAGAATTCATGACGGGCCAAGAACATCATTTTAGCAGAATATTTCTTTGAACCACCTAACGACATCTCCGGAGCCTCGCACTCAGGGATTCCGCTGCTCGGTCAACAGACTAGGGTCGAGGGGGCAGCGTCCCCCGTGTAGGTTGGGGGGCGAAGCCCCTGAAAGGTATACATATTTTCATATCTATTTATTTTTGGACAACTGGCGTCAAAAAAAAAATACGCCATCAAATTTCTCTTGTTTTTTATATTTTATTCTATTTTTTAATATTTATTTGAGTCTAGGATAAGATGTGCATTGGGTCATGTTCACACTAGGAAGCTCAAACCCACGCCTAAACAAATATCGTAGTCCACCAAACCAAATTGACCAAAACCTACTAGTCTAAACAGACCGAACTCGGGCCAAACTCGGTCTGAGCTCGGGTCGTCAGACCTAGTTTGCTATTTGACCATTCACTCCTGAAGACTAGGCTATAACGTTCGGATTTATAAACGTTAGGGGTCCAAACTTTGTTCGAACTCGATCCCCTATAAACCTATAAATAGGCATTGAATTCTCCATTATTTTTTTTACCAATTCTTTCAATCTTCACTTGCCTACCTAGCTGAGCTATAAACCTTTTCCATTCCTAAGATCAACTCCCAGCCTTTTAGTGCCAATGCGGTTCTTATTCTAGAAGTCTGATCGAGTTATAAAGCTTGGATTTTCAACTGTCGTATCTACACTTGTTGTTTGAAGTCGAGAATCTCTTCGTATCAAAAGCTTATGGTTGTAAAGTTGTCGTGCCCTTTAGATCAAAGCACGTGGTGTAACTGCTATTTCAATAGTAGATTAACATCGAGCTAGAGTTCTCGAGACTGGATTAGTCCTCTAAGAAAAAAATCAGTATAAACCTCGGTGTTTGCTTTGCTCTCTCTGAACTCTATACTTTTAATTTTCATATATGTACTTATTACATTATTTAGTTGTTAATGTACCTTTATATTTATTTTTAGAGGGTTATTTTTCGTTGTACTCTATTCACCCCCTCTAGAGTTGCCTCATGATCCTACATAATGTTGATCATGTAAAATCATGAAATAATATAGTTTTCCAGCAAGGTTTTGAGTGCTAATAACGCGTCTAAAGTTTGGTACAATTCCGAAAAAATTGTACATAAAATGATAAGCTTAATAGTGAAATTGTGTCAACATCAAATTCTAAATTTTAGAATTTGACAAGGTAAACACATGGTTAACCTTATTTAATCATGAATATGGCATAGTTTAAATATATGGCATTGTAGGGGTTTGAGATAGGGACATGTTCATATAGGTTTCAGACATAAATGATGAAATTTACACATGAAATAACGAGCACAAGTAGATGTGAGTTTTGGAATCAAAGGGAATGAGGCTAAAATATGGTTTCCTCTAGATAATTGTAATTCTAACATGATGCAAATATAGGATATCAAAGGGGGTAATCATAGGTACATATCCACTAAGGCTTGGTTTAGGTCCCCTAGGTCCTAGGTAGGTGTAGGTCAAAGTTGGGTTCAATTGGAAATAATTTGGATAGGTTTATCTAACCTAAATTACACGCTAGTCCAATACAACCTAGACTGAAAATACACTAGTTGTGGTGTACCTAAATCACTATCAAACCAATCTTACAACTTATTTTATGAGAAAACAAAGAACCATTAACATAATACTAGGTATATTTATATATTAATCATGAAACAAGTATGTATATTTTTATACAAATATTGTTGGAGTGGGTGGGGTTCCCAACCTATGTGGAGAAGAACCCGGAGTGCAACGAGCGCCGTCTGTGTGTCAGAGAAGCTCGGAGAGGTGATGAGGCCAGTCGAAGATGACGGAGGTACTCGGGAGCTGACCAGAGGAGCTGCTGGAAGGAGGGGGCAGAGTTCGGGCCGAACTCTGCCCTAGGACAAAGTTTGGGCCGAACTCTACCCCAGGATAGAGTTCTGGCCGAACTCTGTCCCCTGGTTCCAGATCCTTGCTGGTTGCCAAACACAGAGTTCTGGCCGAACTCTGTGTCGTCGGGGCTGAAGTATTTTTCAAGGTGATTGATCACCGTTGGATCGTATCCTACGGTCCAGGTTTCGTTGCGGGATTAGGGTGTTTTCATATGGTTTTTCCTAACCCTAATCTCATACGTAACACACACAAGAGAGAGAGAAGAGACAAGAGTGCCATTGCAACTTTGGGAGAGAAGAAGGAGGATTGAAGGCCATTTTCGAAGGAGGTGTCACGACCCGTACCCACTGTGAGGGTACGAGAACGTAACAACGTCCAGCCTACGCCGCAGTGTCGGCGGTAGAACGCTGTCTTAGGTCAACATACATCTAACAATATATATCTAAACAGTTTATACTCCCCGAATGGGGGTGACATAGCAGTAAAACTCAATCACAACTAAGGAAGAGATAGCACGATATGAAATAGAACTCAAGGAAATAAATAGATGAAAAGTAGTCTAAGATAATCTCAGCAATATCCAGAAGTACATGGTCTCAGATACATGATAAAAGAATATATACAACTCTGAACTCCAAATATAGTCTAGCTAAAACATGCCTCAAGACTGCATAAAGTAAAATAAGCCTAACTAATCTAATCTAGGCAATCGGGGTGATATCCTCAGCTAGAGCTGGGTCCTCCTGAGGGTCCAGCTCGCAGGTGTCATCTAAGGCTGCCCCGTAGTAAGTGTCCAGGCAAGCCTCCTCCTCGTCCTCTGTAATATTTTCAACAGGTCCAGTCAGGACAGGAGCGAGTACAGTACATCTCAACAGTTTATAGCAGGTTAGAAGATATAATCATACAGTAAAGTAAGATACAGGTACTGAAAGAATTGCAGTATGTAAACAGAGAGAGAAAGCTGTAATAGAAATATCTACTATAAATAGAGAGCTAACATGTGACTAGTGAGTCAGAGTACAATATAGACATGTAAATGGCATAGGAGATTCTGATGCTACACTATGGAAGAGATTCTGATACTACACTACTTGGATAGTATTCACATGTCTATTTCTACTCCCCCGTACCCCCAATCAGTACACAAGGATCCAACCAGGTTATGTTATGATACTATGTAAGGCCCCCGAAGGGTGATAAGCCTCCGAAGGGTGGTAAGCCTCCGAAAGGTGATAAGCCCCCGAAGGGTAATACATAGTAGACCCATAAATGGGATAAGGATTCCAGGAAGACTCTGTGATCAGAAGAGTATATGTCACAAGTGATCGAAGAATCAACGAAGCATAGTGATACGCTATGTAAGTGAAACACACAGAACATAGAGTACCCGATGCTCTCTAAGGATAACATCTCAAGAAGGGATCCATATATTACCAATCCGTGTGACCAACGTGACAGTACAAGTAAAGTAATCTACTGCAGGAAATAGTTCTAAACAGGATATGAAATGATCAGATAATGTACTCGTCTGGTATCTAAGTGTCCGATATGAAAGTACTGTCCGAGGAGTGGTATCTGGCTCCTAATCAGAACAGCACAAGGCACAACAAGCCTAAAATGGTAAAATGAAGTCCTACTATGCATTCTACATGATTCTAGGTCAATCTAGGCCAAAGTCAACTCTTGGTCAACTCTGGTCAACCCTAGAAGTCAAACTAGGTCAACCAAGTCTAAACTAGGTCAAACTAGTCTATACTAGTCTACATTAGTCCATACTAGGTCACTATGGTCTAAACAAGGCTATACTAGCTGACTAGACCCATATCAAGTACCCAACTATATCAAGCCAATATACACTATCACACTCAATATACCATAGGCTATATAGCCACAATTCATAATGCATTTAGAAAGAGAGAGACAAAAGACTAGGAAAAATATTTATATTCAATTAGAACCCCTATATTCAATTACACTGTACATCTACATTATATATAACATATACATTACATACATATGTATATATCCTATACATAAACTATATTTAGAAGACTAGGAAAAATATACATATATATAGAGAGAGAGACAAGACTGTGTGTGAGTGATCATGAAACAATGTGTGTGTGTGAGCAACATTGGTGTGTGTGTGTGACAGGTGAACACTAGATAGCAATGTGTGTGAACATGGATGTAAACATGGAGAGGAAAACTCAATTTCAGAAATCTGTGTGTGTGTGCTTCAGTGGCTGATGTAGGGTGTGAGAGCATCTAAGACAGTAAAGGAGAGGAATGGATTTCAGTAAAATCAATAAGGTTTGAAGCTATTCTCAGATTTAAGTCAACTTAACATTGATTAGGAAATCTGTAGCATTTCTAACTCAGGAAATCAGTTCCTGAAAAATCAGGAATAGGAAATCAATTTTTCAGGTTTCAACCACAGGGAAAACTCAGATACATAAATCAGTATACAACATCTCAATACAAAAATTAGTATACATAACATCTCAGGTTTTTGCCTAAACAAAATAGCTAACCTATCTTCACATTCTCAGGTTCAAAACCTGTTCTCAGTTTAAGGGATATCAATCATCAGTAACATTGAACTAAAAACCAGTTTAATAGTCCCATCTGAAAATTCAGGTTTGAGCCCAAAACCCCATCAATACAAACCCAATTTCCAACCACAACAAGATAACATATAGGAGATTAGACTAGAGCTTATAAAACATGCATTAATCAGTGATTAATAGGTTAAACTAATCAGGCAAACTCAAGTTTGAAAACTGGAAAGGTAAATCAGAAATGCAAGTATCAGTAACTTGGGTTAATGAGAAATTGAATAAGAAAATTAAGCTAATCATTAACCTAAAGGTTGGTAAATGAAACAACCCATGTGCACAAGCCCCACACCCCATTTCGTGTCACCCAAGGCCTGACACGGCGTGTCCAATAAAAGAAACTAAAAAAAAACAACACACAGTGCACTGTCAGTGCACTGTCTCGTGCACACGTGCACTTGTGTCGTGTGCACGACACAAGATACTTCGTGTCTCGTGCTCGTGTCAAAAGATGGACCTAGTGTCCAGCTAAGTGTGTGTCAGCCTGCAATAGGTCCTAGCATGTCGTGTCCAAAGTAATGAGGCCGTATCAGTGGCAAGAACTAACAGTGCACAGAATAGGCATTTCCTCGTGCACGATTGATTCCTCCTTCGACACGACACGAAACCCAATAAAACTTGGGAAATGTCATGATAGACATTGCCCCTAGGTCTCCCTTGAATTTCGTGTCCAGAAACCCCGTGTCGTGTCCGCTACAGGCCCCGAGTAGCAGGGGATCACTGTAGCACGCGCGCGAGCGTGTGCACGCGCGTGTCCACTCCACGAATCCGACACAAAGCGACACGAACACTACCACATACAAACAAAAATCAATAAGCAAGATTAAAACTAATATTCCTATTCAAAAATATCCTGGAAACTAGGTCGAAGGGTTTACTGGGGCATTTCGACAAACAGTCCTGCACTGGGTCTGATACGTGTCCAGAACGGACACGAAACCCAATGAAACTCGACACGAAGCCTATACAGACACTTAGGGGACCCTTAGGGCTTCCTAATCATGAAGACAAATTGAAAATCCATGGAGAAATGACAAAGTTACCTATTGATGAACTTCCAATGAAAAATCCCCTTTGTGAGCTCCTTTCTTGGTATCCCAATCCAATCAAAACAACCTCAAACTGAAGCAAATTTCCAATAACAGCAAGAACAATAATATTAGGATCTAATGCAACTAGTTTGGGGGAAAATGGACCTACAATGGATTTTCTATAGTTTTTTTAAATATGGAGACTCACCTCTTTCTTTTCTTGAAATAATTTCCTAGGGAAGGAGGCTAGCCCTAGATTTTAGGAGGATACTTATATGGTGGTGATCCCTAGGCAATAAGTGGCCGGCCACATCTTCTTGGGATTAGGGTTAGGTTGATTTTTGGGCTTTGGGCCAAGTTACATAGGCTATGTTTGATTTGATTAATAAGGACTCTAAATCATAAGCCATGACTTATGACTTCCTAATTTCTATTACTAATTAGGTTCTAATGACCAAACCAAAGATTAGGCTAGGTTAGACTAGAGTCATATACCCTAACCAAACTCATACTAACTAGGGTTAGCTCCTAGGTTGGTCTACAAGGGTCAACACTAGTCAAAGTCAACCTAGTCCAAACAATTCCAAAATAATTCCTAAAAATTCCCAAAAATTCTAATAAATTCTAATAAATTTAAATTACCCTAAAAATGACAAAAATACCCTAACACTAGAAATATGGTAGTGACAAATCTACCCTCCTTAAAAGAATTTCGTCCTCGAAATTGAAAGGCAAAATACATCTGATGAGAAGGATAGAAAGCATACCTCATGGTCCAAAAAGATAAGGGTAGCGCTCGGGCATCTCATCCTCCTGCTCCCAGGTAGACTCTCCTGGAGAATGATGCCTCCGTGCAATGCGCACCAAGGGTATCACCTGGTTCCTCAGAACCTTCTCCCGTCGATCCAGAATCTCCACTGGCTGCTCTGGATAGCTGAGAGAAGGCCCAACCTCTATCTCTGAATGATCGAGCACATGGCTAGGGTCAACCATGTACCGTCTCAACTGTGATACATGAAATACGTTATGGACCCCCACTAGTACAGGCGGCAAGTCTAGCCTGTATGCAACGTCACCGACTCTCCCGCTGATAACGAAAGGGCCGATGAAGCACGGGCTAAGCTTTCCGCCTCCACCGAAACGTATCGTACCACGAGTCAGAGATATCCTCAAGAAAACCTGGTCTCCGACCTAATCACAAACAAGGTCTCAATTAAAATAACATGATCAAAAATCACAAACAAAACAAACCTAAATCTAATTCTACTCTAAACTGTACCTCAAACTCCAAGGGCCTCTGGTGGCTATCGGCCCAGTGCCGATGTCTGTCCTGCGCCATGCGAAGTCTGTCCCTGATGAGCTTCACCTTTTCGGCCGCATCAACAACCATCTATGGCCCCAGTAAAGCTCGCTCACCCACATCATCCCATGATAAGGGTGTACGACACCTACTCCCGTACAGAGCCTCGAAAGGTGACATCTCAATGCTGGCCTGGAAACTATTATTGTAGGCAAACTCTACCAAATGAAGATGATCCTTCCAGGAACCTCCAAAGTCTAGGACGCACGTTCGCAGCATATCCTCAAGGGTCTGAATAATCCGCTCTGACTGTCCATCCGTCTGGGGGTGGTATGCAGTACTAAAGTTGAGCTGAGTGCCCAAGCTGGTCTGCAGACTCCTCCAGAAATAGAAAGTAAAACGGCTATCCCGATCTGAGACGATACTGACTGGAACCCCGTGAATCCTGACTATCTGCCGCATATACATCTCCGCCAGCCTCTCTGTAGACGTACCCACCTTGAATGGCCAGAAGTAGGCCGATTTGGTCAACCTGTCAACGATGACCCAAATCGCATCTTTCCCTTCTGGTATGCGCAGCAATCCTGATACGAAGTCCATCGTGATATGCTCCCATTTCCACTCGGGAATGGGCAGCGGCTGCAATAATCTACCGGGCCTCTGTCTCTCTGCCTTGACCTGCTGACAGACCAAACACCTAGCCACGAAGCGAGCCAACTCCCGCTTCATCCCTGACCACCAAACATGCTCCCTCAGATCTCGGTACATCTTGTTGGCACCCGGGTGTATAGAGTACTGAGATCTGTGGGCCTCCTGCATAACCTGCTCCCTGAGCTCTCCGCTGGGCACACATAATCTGGAACCGTGCCTCAAGGCACCATCCTCTGCAAGAGAAAACTCGCCCTCCAGCAATCCTGCTCGAACCTGCTCCTGGAGACACTGTAGAGCAACGTCCTCAAACTGTGCCGACTTGATCCTCTCCACCAAGTCTGACTGAATCTGTATCCCCCATAGCTGCATCTGCACTTCGGGCACGATCACCTCAATCCCAAGGCTCTCCAAGTCGGCAAGCAAATGTCGATCCATGGTCAAACACATGGCTGTCGGATACCTACTCAAGGCATCGACAACCACGTTGGCCTTCCCTGGGTGATACTGAAGTAGGATATCAAAATCCTTCATCAACTCTAGCCATCTGCGCTGTCTCATGTTCAACTTCTTCTGAGTGAACACATACTTTAAGCTTTTGTGATCTGTGAAGATCTCCACCCTCTCACCATACAGATAATGCTTCCACAGCTTCAGAGCAAATATCACTGCTGCCAGCTCCAGGTCGTGGGTAGGATAGTTCTTCCCATGGGGACGTAATTGTCTGGAAGCATAGGCAATCACCTTCCCATGCTGCTGCAAGACGCAACCCAGCCCCTTCTCTGAAGCATCACTATAAATAGTAAAACCACCTGATCCTGAAGGCAATGTCAGAATCAGAGCTGTCGTCAGCCGCTTCTTCAACTCATCAAAAGCTGCCTGACACTCCTCTGACCAAACATACTCAGTATCCTTCCGGGTCAACCGAGTCAACGGCTCTGCAACCCGGGAGAAATCTTGCACGAATCTCCGATAGTATCCTGCCAGCCCCAGGAAACTCCTGATCTCTGCAACTGAAGTCGGCGCTGTCCATGCCTCAACTGCTATAATCTTCTTGGGGTCAACTGAGATACCATCTCCAGTCACCACATGCCCCAAGAAGTCCACCCGATCCAAGAAGAACTCACACTTGGAGAGCTTCCCGTAAAGCTGCTCCTTTCTGAGAATCTCCAGCACTATCCTCAAATGTTCCTCGTGCTCCTCCTGGAATATATCAAGATATCGTCAATGAACACTACCACGAACTGATCCAGATACTGGTGGAACACCTTGTTCATAAGGTTCATAAACACTGCTGGTACATTGGTTAGCCCAAACGGCATAACCAAAAACTCAAACTGCCCGTACCGCGTCCTGAAAGCGGTCTTGGGAATATCCTGCCCCTTCACCTTCACCTTCACCTGGTGATATCCCGACCTCAGATCAATCTTGAAAAATACCCGAGCTCCGCTCAACTGGTCAAATAGATCGTCGATCCGCGGCAGTGGGTATTTGTTCTTGATCGTGAGGTTGTTGAGTGCCCTATAGTCAATACACATGCGTACTGACCCATCCTTCTTCGGTACGAACAACACTGGTGCACCCTATGGCGACGAACTCGAGCGGATGAAGCCCTTGTCCTGTAGCTCATCCACCTGCTTCTTCAGCTCCACCAGCTCGCTGTTGTTCACCCGATAAACATGCTGAGAGATGGGCTCCGCTCCTGGAACCAAGTCTATCGAGAACTCTATGTCTCTGTCTGGTGGCAGTCCCGGCAACTCCTTTGGGAAAACATCTATATACTCTGCTATCAAGGGGTGTGGAATCATCTGCTCCTCGACCGAGACTCCATAGAAGACTCCGCTGCTCTGCTCTGCCTGACGTCTGGAGTACTCAAACTCTGGCTCCCCCAGCGCTCTGAAGAGAACTCGACCCCCTCTGCAATCAATGCTGGCGTGGTGCCTGCTCAACCAATCCATGCCTAGTACTATATCGTAGTTCAGCAATGGCATTACGAACAGGCTCACCTCCAACTCACGGCCTCTCAAAACTACTCTCCGACCCTTACAAACATCACTCACGAGGATAATGCCACCCCCGGTCGTGATCTTGTAAGTCCTAGGCAACGATTCAGCTATGATACCGTGTCTAATCGCAAAAGTTACTGATATGAAGCTATGCGAAGCACCAGAATCGAATAATGTAAATGCTGGACTGGAGTCGAGAAGAATCGAACCTGCAATCAGCTCTCCTATCACCTCTGCATCTCCAGCTGCCATGGCGAAAGCTCGCCCCTGCTGGCCTCCCCTGGCCTGCTGCTGGTGCTGGACGAACCTCTGCTGCTGCGTCGGCAGGGCTGGTCCCCTCTGCTGGCCTTCTGGAACCCTGGCTCCACCTTCCGGAGCTGCTCATCCCATACGACACTCCCTCATCTGGTGGTCTGCTGAACCACACACTAGACACTGGCCCAGCCTCTTCCGGCACTCATTGTAGACGTGCCCAAGCTTCTTACAGTAGCCACAAGTACCACCCTGTCTCTGACCCTGCTGGTGCTGCCTCGGCTGCTGCTGCTGATGGACTGGCCTCTGCTGAATCGGCTGTGGCTGAAACTGCCTCAGCTACTGATGCTGAAAGTGGGGCCTCTTGGCATGGCCTCCGCTGCTGCTGCTGCCTCCAACTGGGCCTCTCCCCCTCTTGAGCCTAAGCTCAAGATCATCCTCTGCTAGCAAAGCTCCTATCAAGATCTCCTCGAACGTGGCATCCCGGTTGTCCTTGGTCAAGGACTTGACCTCCTTGATTAGGCCCTTCCGGAACCTCTGGGCCTTCGCCGTCTCGCTCAAGCCCTCCACAAACCTGCCAAGGCGGCCAAACTCCCCGGCGTACTCCTCCACTGAGAGACTCCCTTGGACCAGGCTCTCGAACTGCGACTCCAAGGCTCTGAGTGTTGAATCTGGAAAGAACTTCTTCTTGAAGAAGCCCCTGAACTGCTCCCAAGTCTGCCCAGGTACCCCCACCCTGGGGTCTGACTGATACCAGGTGCGAGCAAGATCTCGCATCCGGCTAGCTGCGGCCTCGATCTGAAGGTCTGCTGGAATCCTGGCCAAGCGGAAGTTCTCCTCTATATGCTCGATCCACTCATCGGCATATAGGATCCCCTCTGTCCCCAGAAAGTCTCTAGGACTCATCTTCTGAAACTGCTCGATCCCTGGTGTCCTCGGCTGCTGCACCACTGGTCGAGCTGCCTGTCGTGACGGCCAACTCCATGCCCCTGTCCTGTCGAGCCTGCTGCCTGTCCATGAACTGCTGGAAATACGCGAACATCTGAGCTGCATCCACGTATCCTGGAGGCGGCTGCTGGAAGGGATCCTCTGGAATGACCGGGTCCTGCCTCCGAGTCGGTGGATGCATACCCCCTGCTGCGGCTGCCGAGGTCTCAATACGAGCTGATGTGGCAGGAGCTGCAGTCCCCTGGCCTCGCCGTACTGGCTGAGAGGTAGCAGTCCCCTCTATAGCATCCTCATGAATGGCACGCTGCGATCTAGTCTCTACCATCCTGAAGATAGACAAACAAGAGTATCAATTTCTGAGAAAGAAGTGAAATAACAAAGGCAGACAATTATAATTCAAAGGATCAGCTGACAAAAGGATTTAGATGGCAATAAAAGAAATTTTCCTAAAGTGATTGAGTACCTTAAAATTAATGTCCTATATCCTACTGCAGGCTGTAGTGATACTCTAATTCGAATACCACTACACTTCTAGTCTAGACCTGCATGGGCCACCACTAAAAACGTGTCACGACCCGCACCCACTGTGAGGGTATGAGAACGTAACAACGCCCAGCCTACGTCGTAGTGTCGGCGGTAGAACGCTGTCCTAGGTCAACATACATCTAACAATATATATCTAAACAGTTTATACTCCCCGAATGGGGGTGACTTAGCAGTAAAACTCAATCACAAGTAAGGAAGAGATAGCACGATATGAAATAGAACTCAAGGAAATAAATAGATGAAAAGTAGTCTAAGATAATCTCAGCAATATCCAGAAGTACATGGTCTCAGATACAGAATAAAAGAATATATACAACTCTGAACTCCAAATATAGTCTAGCTAAAACATGCCTCAAGACTGCATAAAGTAAAATAAGCCTAACTAATCTAATCTAGGCAATCGGGGTGATATCCTCAGCTAGAGCTGGGTCCTCCTGAGGGTCCAACTCGCAGGTGTCATCTAAGGCTGCCCCGTAGTAAGTGTCCAGGCAAGCCTCCTCCTCGTCCTCTGTAATATTTTCAACAGGTCCAGTCAGGACAGGAGCGAGTACAGTACATCTCAACAGTTCATAGCAGGTTAGAAGATATAATCATGCAGTAAAGTAAGATACAGGTACTGAAAGAAGTGCAGTATGTAAACAGAGAGAGAAAGCTGTAATAGAAATATCTACTATAAATAGAGAGCTAACATGTGACTAGTGAGTCAGAGTACAATATAGACATGTAAATGGCAGAGGAGATTCTGATGCTACACTATGGAAGAGATTCTGATACTACACTACTTGGATAGTATTCACATGTCTATTTCTACTCCTCCGTACCCCCAATCAGTACACAAGGATCCAACCAGGTTATGTTATGATACTATGTAAGGCCCCCGAAGGGTGATAAGCCCTCGAAGGGTGGTAAGCCTCCGAAAGGTGATAAGCCCCCGAAGGGTAATACATAGTAGACCCATAAATGGGATAAGGATTCCAGGAAGACTCTGTGATCATAAGAGTATATATCACAAGTGATCGAAGAATCAACGAAGCATAGTGATACGCTATGTAAGTAAAACGTACAGAACATAGAGTACCCGATGCTCCCTAAGGATAACATCTCAAGAAGGGATCCATATATTACCAATCCGTGTGACCAACGTGACAGTACAAGTAAAGTAATCTACTGCAGGAAATAGTTCTAAACATGATATGAAATGATTAGAGAATGTACTCGTCTGGTATCTGAGTGTCCGATATGAAAGTACTGTCCGAGGAGTGGTGTCTGGCTCCTAATCAGAACAACACAAGTCACAACAAGCCTAAAATGGTAAAATGAAGTCCTACTATGCATTCAACATGATTCTAGGTCAATCTAGGCCAAAGTCAACTCTTGGTCAACTCTGGTCAACCCTAGAAGTCAAACTAGGTCAACCAAGTCTAGACTAGGTCAAACTAGTCTATACTAGTCTACATTATTCCATACTAGGTCACTATGGTCTAAACAAGGCTATACTAGCTGACTAGACCCATATCAAGTACCCAACTATATCAAGCCAATATACATTATCACACTCAATATACCATAGGCTATATAGCCACAATTCATAATGCATTTAGAAAGAGAGAGACAAAAGACTAGGAAAAATATTTATATTCAATTAGAACCCCTATATTCAATTACACTGTATATGTACATTATATATAACATATACATTACATACATATGTATATATCCTATACATAAACTATATTTAGAAGACTAGGAAAAATATACATATATAGAGAGAGAGACAAGACTGTGTGAGAGTGATCATGAAACAATGTGTGTGTGTGAGCAACATTGGTGTGTGTGTGTGACAGGTGAACACTAGATAGCAATGTGTGTGAACATGGATGTATACATGGAGAGGGAAACTCAATTTCAGAATTCTGTGTGTGTGTGTGCATGAGTGGCTGATGTAGGGTGTGACAGCATCTAAGACAGTAAAGGAGAGGAATGAATTTCAATAAAATCAATAAGGTTTGAAGCTATTCTCAGATTTAAGTCAACTTAACATTGATTAGGAAATCTGTAGCATTTCTAACTCAGGAAATCAGTTCCTGAAAAATCAGGAATAGGAAATCAATTTTTCAGGTTTCAACCACAGGGAAAACTCAGATACATAAATCAGTATACAACATCTCAATACAAAAATCAGTATACATAACATCTCAGGTTTTTGCCTAAACAAAATAGCTAACCTATCTTCACATTCTCAGGTTCAAAACCTGTTCTCAGTTTAAGGGATATCAATCATCAGTAACATTGAACTAAAAACCAGTTTAATAGTCCCATATGAAAATTCAGGTTTGAGCCCAAAACCCCGTCAATACAAACCCAATTTCCAACCACAACAAGATAACATATAGGAGATTAGACTAGAGCTTATAAAACATGCATTAATCAGTGATTATTAGGTTAAACTAATCAGGCAAACTCAAGTTTGAAAACTGGAAAGGTAAATCAGAAATGCAAGTATCAGTAACTTGGGTTAATGAGAAATTGAATAGGAAAATTAAGCTAATCATGAACCTAAAGGTTGGTAAATAAAACAACCCATGTGCAAAAGCCCCACACCCCATTTCATGTCTCCCAAGGCCTGACATGGCATGTCCAATATAAGAAACTCAAAAAAAACAACACACAGTGCACTGTCAGTTCACTGTCTCGTGCACACGTGCACTTGTATCGTGTGCACGACACAAGACACTTCGTGTCTCGTGCTCGTGTCAGAAGATGGACCTAGTGTCCAGCTAAGTGTGTGTCAGCCTGCAATAGGTCCTAGTGTGTCGTGTCCAAAGTAATGAGGCCGTATCAGTGGCAAGAACTAACAGTGCACAGAATAGGCATTTCCCCGTGCATGATTGATTCCTCCTTCGACACAACACGAAACCCAATAAAACTTGGAGAATGTCATGACAGACATTGCCCCTAGGTCTCCATTGAATTTCGTGTCCAGAAACCCTGTGTCGTGTCCGCTACAGGCCTCGAGTACCATGGGATCACTGTAGCACGTGCGCGAGCGTGTGCACGCGCGTGTCCACTCCACGAATCCGACACAAAGCGACACGAACACTACCACATACAAACAGAAATCAATAAGCAAGATTAAAACTAATATTCCTATTCAAAAATATCCTGGAAACTAGGTCTAAGGGTTCACTGGGGCATTTCGACAAACAGTCCTGCACTGGGTCTGATACGTGTCCAGAACGGACACGAAACCCAATAAAACTCGATACGAAGCCTATACAGACACTTAGGGGACCCTTAGGGCTTCCTAATCATGAAGACAAATTAAAAATTCATGGAGAAATGACAAAGTTACCTAGTGATGAACTTCCAATGAAAAATCCTCTTTGTGAGCTCCTTTCTTGGTATCCCAATCCAATCAAACAACCTCAAACTGAAACAAATTTCCAATAACAGCAAGAACAATAATATTAGGATCTAATGCAACTAGTTTGGGGAAAAAGGACCTACAATGGATTTTCTATAGTTTTTTAAATATGGAGACTCACCTTTCTTTTCTTGAAATAATTTCTTGGGGAAGGAGGCTAGCCCTTGATTTTAGGAGGATACTTATATGGTGGTAATCCCTAGGCAATAAGTGGCCGGCCACATCTTCTTGGGATTAGGGTTAGGTTGATTTTTGGGCTTTGGGCTGTTACATAGGCTATGTTTGATTTGATTAATAAGGACTCTAAATCATAAGCCATGACTTATGACTTCCTAATTTCTATTACTAATTAGGTTCTAATGACCAAACCAAAGATTAGGCTAGGTTAGACTAGAGTCATATACCCTAACCAAACTCATACTAACTAGGGTTAGCTCCTAGGTTGGTCTACAAGGGTCAACACTAGTCAAAGTCAACCTAGTCCAAACAATTCCAAAATAATTCCTAAAAATTCCCAAAAATTCTAATAAATTCTAATAAATTTAAATTACCCTAAAAATGACAAAAATACCCTCACACTAGAAATATAGTAGTGACAGGAGGATCGTGTTCGGGTAATATCTACTCATCGTCTTTGTTCTTCGTATCCATGTAATCATTATTCTTGCTTCTAAGTGTTGTAGGGATCCGATTTGGATTGGTAGAAGTTTGTAGAGGGTGTACTCCTTTATTTCATTAGTGAAGGCTTCTCAGGGTTGGACTACGATCGTATCCTACGGTCCAGATTTCGTTGCGGGATTAGGGTGTTTTCATATGGTTTTTCCTAACCCAAATCTCATACGTAACACACACGAGAGAGAGAGAGAGAGAGAGAGAGAGAGAGAAGTGGCAAGAGTGCCATTGCAACTTTAGGAGAGAAGAAGGAGGATTAAAGGCCATTTTTGAAGGAGGATCGTGTTCGGGTAATATTTACTTGTTGTCTTTGTTCTTCGTAGCCTTGTAATCATTTTTCTTGCTTCTAAGTGTTGTGGGGACCCGATTTGGACCTGGAGAAGTTTTTAGAGGGTGTACTCCTTTATTTCATTAGTGAAGGCTTCTTAGGGTTGGACTCTGATCGTCCCGTGGTTTTTTTCGTAAGGGTTTTCCACGTCAAAAATTGTCTATGTCTGCGTAGTTTGTTTTGGTGTTTTGGTTCGTGCGTTGTATTGCTCGATTCTCTCGCAGGTACTATCTAGTTTGGGAAAAGGTTTTCATATTTTTTTCCTAACAAAGTAGTATCAGAGCCAGGTTCTGGAATTCGGAAGGGTGTCTGGAGTTGACAGGAAAACTAGAGAAGAGAGATGGATGCGAAGCCGGTGCGCATGGTGAACCTGAATGACACCAACTATCACTATTGGCAGAGCAAGATGAAAGATTTGCTGTTTGTCAAGAAGCTGCATCTGCTCGTATTTGCTTCAAAGCGACCAGTTGATAAATCCGAGGAGAAATGAAAATTCGAGCACATACAGGTGTGCGGATATATCAGGCAGTTCGTTGACGAGAACGTGTACAACCACGTTGCCAATATTGAGCACGCGAAGATGTTATGGGATAAACTGGAATCTTTGTACGCGAAGAAGATAGGGGTAAAAAGTTGTTCCTGATCCAGACGATGATGGGTACGCGGTACAAAGATGGGGCATCTATTATAGATCACTTGAGTGATTTCCAGGCGTGGATGACTAGCTATCTTCAATAGGGCCAAGTTTGATGACGAGGTTTAGGGACTATGACTGCTGTATACATTGCCAAACTCGTGGGAGACCGTACGAGTATCTATGATCGCTTCTGCTCCAGAAGGCGTGGTCAGTCTGGAGTTTACCAAGAGCGGGGTGCTGAATGAAGAGATGTGGAGACGTTCTTAGGGCACTTCATCCATATCCCACCACTCAGAGGCACTAGTTTCATAGAGCCGCAGAAGGGAAAAAAGCAGGGGTCCAGGTGGTGGCATAGACAAGAGCAGAGGAAAGTCCAAGGGTCGATACGAGGACTCGGAGTGTTACTGTAGAAGCATAGAAAATATTGCTTTTAGTCCCACATCGGAAAGGAGAAGAAGAAATGGCTCACTCCATTCTATAAATAGAGCCCCCTTGCATCCTTTGAAAAGGGCACCAACTTCCCTTCCCTCCTTACAACTTGGACTCTTCCTACTACGCACCTTCGGGTGCTAAGTCGAAGAAGTCTAGGACAGTGCGGGCTCAATAAGCCCAGTCAACTGTCCAAGCTGCTGATCGTCAGCGGACACCGTTAGCTATTATACGAGCTCCTGATAGAAAGTTATACAAAACCACCCGTGTCCAATCCCACATGCGGAACGGACAGGGTGGGTCTCAGAAGTCTTCCTATAACGATCGAGCGCAGTGCTTTACTAGCCTCAGATCAGGGAGCAAATATGATGGTCCCAAAAGTCTTCCTACAACGATCGAGAGCAAATATTTTTACTAGCTTCAGATCAGGGAGCAAATACGATACCTACACACCCGGGCGCTCGAGATACCTGGGCCCACAAAACGGATGCAAAGGTAGATCAATCTGCTCTCGACTTGCGAGAGGTGGTCATTCACAAATGCAAGAAGAGAGAAGCAACCTTGGCGTGCGATGAGCCCTTTCCAGAACATTACTGCACCGAAGCCATCATCAACTTCCGCTGCCACAAGACAGTGGCTCCACTATCAAGGTAGTCTGTGTTTTAGCGACTGCGACCTACTGCGCCTTTCCAACATCATCTCGGAAACATGATGCCAATTGAAGGCATTGTAACGGCCTGCTCTTAACTAGATGCATTACTTAGATGTTTCAGTCAGGCGCATCGTCTCAGTCAAGCGCATCACAATCTTCTAAAGGAGTATACCGCCAAATCTTCTTCGAACAAGGAGGTCTGTCAAGAGGAAGACAAACAAAACTCTCTCAAATCGTGACATTCGGTACATTACCTTCTCTTGGGGCCCCCATACCCATCCAGCCAGAAGATATCCTTCATGCGGCTTAGTCATGAGACATTCCTCATGCGGCTCGGTCATGAGACGTACTTCATGCGGCTTAGCATGAAATATTCCTCATACGGCTCAGTCATGAGACGTCGTTCATGCGGCTCGGTCAGAAGGCATTCCTCATGCGGCTCGGTCATAAGACATTCCTCATGCGGCTCGGTCATGAGACATTTTTTATACGGCTCGGTCAGAAGGCATTTTTCATGCGGCTCGGTCATGGGACATTCCTCCTACAGCTCGGTCATGAGACATTCCTCATGCAGCTCGGTCTTGAGACGTCCTTCATACGGTTCGTTCATGCGGCTTGGTCATGCGGCTCGGTCATGAGACGTCCTTCATGCGGCTCGGTCAAGAGACATTCCCTCATGCAGCTCGGTCATGAGACGTTCCTCATACGGCTCGGCCAGGAGACATCCTTCATGCGGCTCGTCACAGAAGATTAGTTGATGCACGTGACAAGTTGACCAGGTCTCAACTGCTCAATGACAAATCACAACAAATCCTAACAAATTCCCAGCTATTAGTCACAGACCGAGTCTCGAGGCATGATTACGGCCATGTGGCCCGGGGATTTGCCACATGGTCATCTATGCGGCTCAAAATATCCTTCATCCCGAAATCACTATAAATAGCAGGGTGCCACACCCCTGTAAGATGGTTGGCAACCCAAGGCTGGCAACCTTTAAGAAAAAAACAATTTTTTCACGAGCTAGAGACTACATCAAATAGTCCATGGAGTAAGGCAGAGTTGATAGCACTTTCCCGAGCCTTCACCGTCACGTCCCAGAATCAAAACTAAACAATTGTACTTAGATTGTTTCCTAGGATTTCTTTCTAGGCTCTTCTTTGTAAAAACGATTTTACAATAAATTTTAGTGTTCTGTAATACCTGTCTTTGATTTTTTTTATGGCAAAAACGATGGCGACTCTGCTGGGGACGTCCTTCTCTTCTGATGAGAAGTTGGTGACGCAATCTGACGCGTCCAAGCTCGGTTCTACATAGTAGATGCTTGTGGTTTGTTTTGACCAACAAGCCTTCGAAGAATTGCTCTCTGAAGGGAAAGCCAGTCCGTCTCAGAAGCGAGCCAACCCAAAGAGGACACGCAAGACGTCGGTGCGCAAAACTGTTGCCCCCGACCAAGTTCTCGAAGAAGCTCCTTCTGCAGCCCAAGACGGTGACCAAAGTTCTCCTGCGGCTTTGCTTACGACCGTAGAGGACCCCACTGCCCCTAAATCCAGCAGAGGAAAATACTACGATGTTGAGTTTTTGGAGGCGCAATAAAAATCCATGCGGACAAAGAAGAAGCCGCATAAGAGAGATGGGCAGTCTGTCCATGCAATAGCCAACTCTGGCCGCATGCAGACGAATCATGCGGCAGCCAACTCTGGCCGCAGGCAGACAACTCATGCGGCTGCCAACTCTGGCCACAGAAAGATGGTCCATGCGGCAGCCAACTCTAGCCGCAAGAAGATGGTCCATGCGACAACCAATCATGACCTCAGACAGGATGCCTCATGCGGCCCTGTCAGAAGCTCTGTGTTCGACCGCCTCTCATGCGGGCCCGACGCCATGCGGTCTATCGAGAATATGGAATTTATCAATCTGGACTCTTTTTACTATGTGCCTTTGGGTGCTAAGTCAAAAAAGTCTAGGGCAGTGCGGGCTCAACCAGTCCAGTCAACTGTCTAAGTTGCTGACTGTCAGCGGGCCCCTTTGACTGTTACACGGGCTCCTGACGAAAAATTATACAAAATCACCCGCATCCAGTCCCCAAGGGCTAACAGACAGGGTGGGTCTTTAAAGTCACCCTCTAAAGATCCAGAGCAAGTGCTTTTATTAGCCACAGATCATGGAACAAACATGATGCCTAAGCACCCGTGCGCTCGGGATACCCGAGTTCATAAGTTTGGTGCAAAGGTAGAGCAGCCTCCTACCGACTTACGTGATGTGATTACTCATAAACGCAAGACGGCAGCGTCGACATGCAATGAGTTCCTCTCGGGGCATCGTTGCACCCAAGTCATCATCAACTGCTGCTGCGACAAATCAGCAGCACTTGAAGATCGACAGTCAATTTTCCAGCGACTGCAGCAGCCAGTACTTGTCCGACAACAACTCAAGAAACAGGTGCCAATTCCAGGGGACGAGGAATTTCCTGTCGCCTCCTGTAATTCGACTCAAAAGGTTCCTCCTGGCAAGGGAGAAAAGAAGACAGGCTCTTCCAGCCCGACCATCTCGGCCAATATTGCAAGGAGACCCTCATCTGAGGGGTTCCCATCGACAACCACAGGGGGTGTCTATTTAGGCACTCGATCCAAAAAGAAGCTTTCGGCATCCGGGGGTGCACCTTCGGCCTCCTTGAGAGTAGAATAAGCTGGGAGTAGCAGTCCCCTCAATATTTGTGACAACCCGGTGTACCAAGAGCACATACAGGGGGTAGAGGTCCCCCAAAACTGTACAACAGACTTAGATTTCCCTGAGGGCCACCACCCTCACCAAGACGATGCGGCTTCCTGCACAGGGGGTAACACCCCTTCCGAGTCAAACGAAGATGATATTCCGATATTCCCTGACGATTTCTCTATACAAGGGTACGACACCGAGAGTACCTCTGCCACAATCCCTTCTACCTCTATCCACGTGAGGACAGTCTTTATGGCTGACGATGATCATGAAGCACCTTCTGACCGACAACGGCTAGAAGTGCTGGAAGCCATGCTCCTGTCCTTGGTCAAGTCCGTAGAAAAGATCAAAGTCGCCTTGCCAACTCAACCAGCAAGGACGACCGGACAAACAGGCTTGGGACCCGCAGTCAACGCGGACTCCAACACGACCTCCCCTCCTTTGGGTAATGATCCCTTAGCAGCATCCGTTCCTTTAGCTGCAGATGAAGCTAAGGAGGCAAGGAGGGAAGTCCAGGAGCTTCAAGCGATGTTCAATGCCCGAGACACCTCTCGGGATCACAGAATACGGCAGTCATATCCCGTTGTATGGAGAGATGTGCCTTTTCTACCACAGTATAAGCCGTTTCATATCGATTCTTATGACGGGAAGACCTCTGCTAGTCGGTACATGACTTACTTTTTGGTCACAACCGACCACTTGCCGTATAGTGACGCCATCCTCATGCGATTATTCATCGGAGCATTAGAGGGGATCGCATTCGACTGGTACCGCAACCTTTCCGAAAACTATATTAATTCTTTTGACGGCTTCAAACATATGTTCCTAGAAATATTTTACGAAGTGGGGCATAATGTAACGATGTCGTCTCTCATGGACGTCGTTTAGGGAGAAAGGGAGCTAACGAGGAACTATATCAAGCGGTTCCGCCAAACCACAATGAGATTGCTCCAAGGCAATCCCGAGAGCTCCTTGATTGAAATTTGCCAAAAGAAGCTGCTCCCTGCAATTATCCTTTGGATGGGCGACGATCAGTTCAAGGATTGGACGACCTTCATCATAAGTGCTACCAACGCATAGACAAAATTGAAGAAGGCTCGCCAGCTGGGATTACACATCCCAGACGGAGAAGATAAGGGCAGATGTCCTGGTTCCACCTCTAGTAACAATAACAGTGGCGCCACCACTAACCGGGACAATAAGGGCAAACAGGCCATGGTCACTGATGCGACTCAGAAGCCCGAACAAAAACAGACGGAAGGTCCGTGGCTCAAGGTCAATTGCTCATTTGAAGATAGTCATGTAAAACCTATCTTCGATTTGCTCTTGCAAGGGGGTAGGATCCAGCTCCCTCCACCAAGGTGCAAGCCCAGAGCAGCAAAAATAGAGGACCCAAAGTATTGTCACTTCCACTGCTATGTCCATCATGCCACTCACAATTGCTTCCAATTGAAGCGATACATTCAGAGTCTTATCGACTCCAAAGCTCCGTCGATAGACTTTGAAGAGGTTACCGTGGCGGCAAACATGGTGTCTATTCAGTTCGGCGACTTCCCTCCAACAAGCACTCCAGACGGGGTCATACCTGTGCCTCGGGCAATGATGGAGGTTACTAATCTTCCATACGTCCAGAGCTAGACATCTGGATTGGTACCCATCACCACATCGCGAGGAGAGATCATGTGGGTGCATCCAGACTTGGTGCCCGAAGTTACCCAGGAGATGTCATCTCTTACCTTCAAGAAGAAGGACAAGAAGTCTAGACCCTGCCATACAATTTCAGCCGAGGCTGAGGAAGCTGCAGCCGTTGTTACCCGGTCTGGAGCACAAGTCCAGCCCGCATGGGATAGTTCATCCGAAGATCCTCAGCCGGCAACGTTGTCTCCCTCTGATGTTCCAAGGCCATCTCAGCCTCCACTGGCGGATAAGTCCAAAACAAAGAAAACCCGCTTCGACAGGCCACTCCGCAATGACGTACCTCAGGGACTGGGGAGACCTTACAACTTTGACATATTAGCACAATTGGCTAATACGCCAGCAAAGTTGTCGTTATACGAGCTCCTAAGGCTCTCAAAGGATCTTTGTGTCGCATTAAGCGAAGCACTCCATAATGCTGACGCCTACTTAGCTCAGGTCAAGCTTCTAGGGGAAGACCCGCCAGCAGATCTACAGGGCGTCGATAGCACAGATGCAATACCCAACATCATATTTACTCCTCAGAACATGTTGATCAAGACCAATTTGCATGATCACCCTTTATACTATACTGGATACATAGGCGACATCAAGGTGGATCGGATGCATATCAACCCTGGCTCGTCAATAAGCATCATCCCGAAAAGCCTGCCCCAACTTCTTGGCATCCATATGCATCGACTAGCAGCAACCAACACTTTCATTAGCAGTTTTAACTCGGAAAGAAGCTATCCCCTAGGGAATATCTGGTTGAAGTGCCAGATTGGTGACCTGAAGACGGAAGTTACCTGTTACGTCATAGATGCAGACACCTCCTACAACATCCTCCTGGGACATCCGTGGATACATGACTATATGATCGTGCCATCCACCCTTCACCAGTGTTTCAAGTATGTCAGTAAGCATGGTTCTGTGAAAACTGAATTCGTCGACATTGATCCCTTCAAAGGGGTCAAATCTTATTACTCTTTGGAGGCTTGTCTATATGACGAATCCAGGAAACATATAACTGACGAGCTAGAAGCCATCACAGGGCCAGAAGAACCCTTGAGAATTCGTCTCCAAGCCCGCAAACCGGGCAAGGCAGCACCCCTTGTCGCAACCTTGCATAAAGAGGTGCCCGGTTCTCCTGCCATACCTACGCAGTTGGAACCAATGGTCATCCGTCTCCCAAGATCCAGCCAGGAGCCAAAACCTGTCATAGGGCCAATGGTGATCCGGCTGCCGAAGTCCAATTAAAGGCAACAAAAAGATGCAAGGCCCTCTGTAACACTGTAGAAGCATAGAAAATATCAGAATAATGATCTATGCGGCTCAGAACAGGAGAACCCCATGCGGCTTATACAGGAGCAGTCCCATGCGGTTCAGAGAGACTCTTAGTCTCATGCAGCTCGGACAGGAGAGTCCATGCGGCTTGTATAGGGACAGTCCTGCGGTTCAAAGAGTCCTCCAGCCGCATACGGTTCAAAAGTACATATGGCCCACGGAGATATGCGGCTCAATGCCACGTGTACCCACGAAGACCCCTTCACATAGCTGGTCATCAAGCGGTCTGCCTATTTAATGCTCTGTCATGATTTGACAGCTGACGGCCCTGACATAAAGTATCATAATGGCCCTGCCATAATGACAGACTCTTGGGAAATAGGAGAAAATCGCTGACGCGATTCGAGATTGACACGTGGCTACTTCCATGCGGCTCCAGTGAAGAACAACTTCATGCGGCTGGCAAGGATCGTCTTTCTGCGGCTCACCAAAAAGCTATCCCATGCGGCTCGCAGTTACTACCCTTATGCGGTTCACCAAGGAACCATCTCATGCGGCTCGCAAAGACTATACCTGTGCGGTTAGCCGAGACGCTGTCTCATACGGTTCATGGATGGCATACGGCTTTGGCAGAGTCCATCATCAAGACACGTGGCAGAGATTCGATGACAGCTGGCAGCAAAGATGATTATGAGATACAAAGATTTACCAGATCCTAATGACCATATCCTCATAATTAATGGGATCAGGTCATATCATTCCTAATCAAACCAATGGGACACGTGGTGGGAGATCCAAGCTACACAATCAATCATGGAGATTTAAAGCAATCAGCATTAATTATTTGAAAGATTCAGTGCTACCCCCATTTATGGCCCAGATCCTTCACGCCTAGAACGAATGGTCTAAATTGATTAAGCATCAGGCCGCCGCCACTTTGAGAAGGGGTATCAGCCAAACCCTAATGATGCCTCCCCACTATTATAAATAGCAGGGTGCCATTCCCTTGCAAAATATACACGGTCAGAGAGGAGATATACAAAGAGAGACTCCCCCAATAATCAGAGAGAAAATACAAAGAGAGAGAGAAGCCAGAAGAGCAACAGAGGAGCGAGAGGAGCATTTCTTCATCAACGCCAACCATCTCTTCGCAGGAGCCAAGGCTGCATACCGATCGTCCAAGGAGTAAGGCAGGGCTGCCGTCGCCTTCCCGAGCCTCTATCGTCACCCCCCAGAATCTAAAATAAATAATTGTACTTAGACTGCTGTACCTAGGTTTTCATCCCTAGGCTTTCTTTGTACAAGCGAGTTTGTATTGTGAGTCTAAAGTTCAGTCCTCCCATAAAACTGTTCTGTACTTTTACAATCAATGGCAAACACGATGGCGACTCTGCTGGGGACAAACTTCTCCACGGCTGAGGAGTTGGTGACGCAGTCGGATGCAGCCAAACTTGGCTCCACGCAACAAAAGATGGTCGTCCGCTTCGACCAACAGGCGTTTGAAGAGATGCTCTCCGAAGGAAGCGCTGGCCCGGTCCAGAAGCGCACCCGCACGACAAAGGCTCGCAGAGAGTGGAGGCCAAAATCATTTGCTCCTCCCCAAGCCCCCGACGGGATACCCTCTGTTGCTCAAGACAGCGAGAAGGACTCTTCTGCGGCCCCACTTCAGACCGTAGACAACTCTGCTGTCCCCAAGTCTGGCAGAAGAAAACACTATGATGCTGGAATTACAGGGGCAAAGAGAAACTCTACGCGAACCGAGCCGCATAGGGGTGCTAGCCGCATGGAAAAAGCTCATGCCGCCACACCCGCTAGCCGCATAAAGAAAAATCATGCGGTCACATCTGTCAGCCGCATGGCTTATGCGACTACAGTCGCCAATCACAAGGATGAAACACATACGGTTATAGGAGTTAATCGCTTGCAGAAAACCCATACGGCCACAATTGCCAACCGCATGCGGCCAGCCTGCACGGTCGTGACTCCTAGCCGCTCAAAAATAACTCATCCAACAGCAGAAGACAACCGCATGCTGACAGCCTGCACGGTACCCAACTCTAGCCGCATAGCGTCCGCTCTACGCTTCTCTCGATCAGTCTTCGACCGTCTCTCATACGGTCCTGATCCTGATGGTTCTCTGGATGATAAGCCAGACTCTGTGGCATTTAACTTGGACTCCTCCTATTACGCACCCGCGAGTGCTAAAAAGAGGAAGTCTAGGGCAGCGCGGTCTCATCAGGCCCAGTCAGCTGTCCCAACCTTTGACTATCAGAGCGTCCCGTTGACTATCACACGGGCCTCGGATGGAAAGTTGTATACAACCGCTCGAGTCCAGCCCCCGGCGGCAAACGGACAGAGTGGTTCTTCTGACTTGCGGGAGGCGATCCTCCACAAACGCAAGGAAAGAGGAGGAGTGTCGGCATGCAAAGAGTTTCCGCTTGGACATCGCTGTACCCAAATCATCGTCAACTGCTGTTGCAACAACGCAGCGATGACGGAAGATCGGCCATCCGTCTTACAAAGACTACTGCATCCGAGCTCAGAAGATGAGGCACCTCCGGTAGCCTCCTGTAATTTCGCTCAGAAGGTCCCCGCCGAGAGGAGGGGGAAAAAGACAAGCATCTCCAGTCCCAAGATATCAACCACTACAGCTAAGAAACTATCGTCTAAACGGTTGTCCTCTACCGGTGTATTCCAACACACCCGTTCAAAGACGAAATTTACCGCGATGGGAAATTCATCATCCACATCGCTGGAGGTTGAGGGAACTGGGGGTAGCACTCCTCCGAACATCCGCAACAACCCAATGTTTCAAGGAGACGAGCCCGGGGAAGCGATTCTCCCATCAGGTACGACAGGCACCGATGTCTCCGAGGACACCCGTGACTCTCAAGACGAAGTAAACTCTGAGGCTGGGGGTACTGCTCCCTCCGAGTCCGAACCAGAAGACAATATTCCTACATATCCCGATGACTTCTCGGTACACGAGTACGACTCGGAGGGCACATCCTCCACCATTCCCTCCATCACTCCTCACGTAAGGACGGTGTTCATGACGGACAGCAATCAAGGTGGTTCCAATGATTGCCAGCGCATTGACAGTCTCGAAGCCATATTACTTGCTTTGGTCAAGTCTGTAGACGAGATTAAAGCGGCCCTTCCAACTCTACAAGGAGGGACGCCTGGCCAAACGAGCACGGGTCCCGCGGTCAATGCAGACTCGAATTCGGCGGCACCGAACCCGGGCAACAATCTTCTCAAAATAACAGCCCCTACCGTGACAGATGAGGCCCGAGAAGTAAGGAGAGAGGTCCAGGAGCTCCGAGCCATGTTCCATGCCCGAGAAAATGCTCAAGATCTCAGAATACGGCAACCATACCCTACTGAATGGAGGGATGTTCCGTTCCCGCCAAAATATAAGCCGTTCAATATCAACCCATATGATGGCAAGACCTCAGCAAGTCGGTACATCACTTACTTCGAGGTCACCACCGACCATCTGCCCCATGATGATGCTATCCTCACACGGTTATTCATCGGGGCGTTGGAAGGAGTCGCCTTCGATTGGTACCGCAATCTACCGGACAACTGCATCCACTCCTTCGCCGGCTTCAAGCGCCTGTTCTTGGAGCGATTCTACGAAGTAGGGCAAGACGTCACTATGTACACTCTCATGGACGTCGTCCAAGGGGAGAAGGAGTTGACAAGAAACTACATCAAGCGGTTCCGCCAGACCGCCATGAAGCTGTCCTCCGGATATCCAGATTCCTCTTTGATTGAAATTTGCCAAAAGAGACTGCTTCCAACGATCAGTCTCTGGATGGGCGAAAGTCAATTCAAAGATTGGAAGGCGTTCATCATCAGCGCCACAAGTGCCGAAGAACGACTAAAGAAGGCTCGCCAACTGGGATTGCACATCTCAGAAGGAGAAAACAAGGACAAGCGTCCCAACAACGATAATGGGGGTAACCCCTCCAACAATCGGGACAGCAAGGGAAAACAGGCTATGGTGGCCGACACGGCCCAGAAGCCCGAGGCACAACCAGCCGACAAACAATGGCCTCAAATCACTTACTCCTTCGAAGACGGCCACGTCAAGCCTATCTTGTACATGCTCATACAAGGAGATAGAATTCAGCTTCCTCCACCAAGACGAGAACCTCGGCCGGCTGATCTGGAGAACCCAAAGTTCTGCCATTACCACCGTTATATACACCACGCTACGCACGACTGCTACCAACTAAAACGGTACATCCAAAGCCTCATCGATTCGAACGCTCTGGCCATCAACTTCGAAGAGGTAACCGTAGCAGCCAATATGGTGTCCGTGCAATTCGGCAGCTTCCCCCCGTCGGAGACTCAAGACTGGGTAATCTCCGTCCCTTTGGCAACGATAGAGATTACCAATCTTCCACCTCCCCGGGAACAGGCTGCTGGTCTAGTACCTCTCACCACCTCATGAGGAGAGGTCATGTGGGTCCATCCAGACTTGGTGTCAGAAGTAACTCGACCCACACCATCTTCCACCAACAGAAAGAAGAGTGGAAAAATCAGGACCTGCCACACAATCTCAGCAGACAACGAGGAAGCTACAGCCGTCGTCACGCGGTCCGGAGCGCAATCCCAACCTGTAGTTGACAGCCCAGCTGAAAATCATCAACCTACTACAACTGATGCTCCGGGACCGGCTCAGCCTTCGACGACCGACAAGCCTAGGCCGAAGGAGACTCGCTTCGACAAATCTCTCCGAAAAGATGCAGCCCAAGGGCTAGAGAGGCCCTACAACTTTGACATCTTAGCACAATTGGCTAACACTCCGGCCAAATTGTCACTGTACGAACTCCTAAGGCTCTCCAAGGACGTTCGTATTGCATTGAGCGAAGCACTCCAAAATGCCGATGCCTATCTCGCTCAATCCAACTCACCGGGGAGGGCTCACCCGTGGATCTCCAAGACAGTGCCTGCACGGGAGCAATGCCCAATATCGTCTTCACTTCGCAGGACATGCTCATCAAAACCAACCTACATGATCGCCCGCTATACTACACAGGATACATCGACGACATGAAGGTGGATCGGATGCACATTGATCCTGGCTCTTCCATAAGCATCATCCCGAAGGGTCTGCTACATCACCTCCGCATTCCAATGCATCGCCTGACGCCCACAAACACCGCCATCAGCGGTTTCAATTCGGGCAGGAGCTACCCTATTGGGAAGATTCGTCTGAAGTGTCAAATTGGCGACCTCCAATCCGAAGTCACCTGCTACGTCATAGATGCAGACACTTCTTATAACATCCTCTTAGGGCGCCCATGGATACACGATTACATGATCGTACCTTCTACGCTACACCAGTGCTTCAAATATGTCGACAAACACGGCTTCGTGAGGACGGAATTTGCTGATATTGATCCCTTCAAAGGGGTCGAATCTTACTACTCAGACTCCTGCCTATACGAAAAGTCAAGGAGGCGACTTGATGAAGGAGACGCACAAACTCATACCGAGACAGCCACGGGATCAGAAGGACCCCTGACGATCCACCTCCAAGCCCACAAACCGGGCAAGTCTGCACCTCTTACCGCCACTCTGCGGAAGGACGCAATCAGCCTCTCAGCGCAGGAGGAGCAAATGATAATCCGGCTGCCAAGGTCCGGCCAAGTGCCGAGACCCACAACAGAGCCACTGACAATCAGGCTACCAAGAGTCAGCCAACCACAAGCAGGAAAGCTCAACCCCTCGGACAGGCCCATGACGATACGCCTCCCCAGGAAGGGTCGTCACCCCAATGCAAGGTCTGACACTTCTAGCGAACCAGCCACTCCTCGCTCCACATCAAATGCCAAACTGGGGGTCGCTAGTCTGCCAACGACTCCACGCTCCGCTCCATCAACTGAACCACTGACAATCAAGCTTCCCAGGTCATCCTTTCAATCTTCATTCACACAGGGGTAGCCGAAGAGGAACCGGAGCTAGCCAAGTATGTGGCTGCCCACACTGATGTCCCCTCCGCTGATGATGTGATCCCCCTAGAAAAGATACCTTACTTCATCAATAAAGGGTTATCTTTGAACTACACCGAGCTCAATAATCTATGTACAATGTATGCTATGGAACACGGTATAGGTACTCACCTACACACACAGGTGACAAATGTGTACATTACGATCCAGCTTACTCCAGTAGAAGACGCTTACCGAATATTCGAGGGAGGAGATCATCCGATCATCTTCGGCCGGACGAACAACCCGCATCCCCTCACCATAGAAGAAATCGACCTCGGGTCAGATGCCGGGAGACTGCCTCTGTATCTCTATAGCCCTCAATCCAAATATCTCATGCAGAAGTAGGGGTATAATCTGGAGACGACACCAGGATTGAACTACGGTACTGGGCGACGATTACCTTTAAAGCCGTCAGTCCCGGCGGGCAAACCACGGAACTACTATAATAAAACTCGATGCGGGTTAGGGTATGTAACGCCTACTACGACCCCTGAAAGTTCAGATGAAGAATGCGACTGGCAGTCACATTCAACCGGATCACCAACTTCAAACTCGGATACCAGCATCGGAGATGTGTTCAGACAAGTCATGTCAGTCAACATGGCGTTCGCCGACGCTTACGAGGAAGACGAAGACATCTCCGAAATCCTCGAGCTAGAGCCATAGGCCCAGCAATTAGACGCACAATGGGAAAAGCGGTTCGAACTGAGAGAACCTCCTACTGAAGATGAGGTCATACAAGTGGATCTCGGCAGCGAATCTTCTCCAAAACCGATTTTCATCAGTAAAAGCCTAACTGACGAAGAACGGGAGTCGCTGTTAGAACTTGTCAAAGAGTACATTGATGTGTTCGCCTGGAGCTATGAAGACATGCCAGGGTTAAATCCTGACATCGCTCTTCACAAACTCAATATTCGACCAGATGCGAAGCCGGTCAAGCAACAACAGCGACGCTTCCGTCCAGGCATCATGGACGCGATCAAAGCTGAAGTCAACAAACTGATAGCCAACGGTTTCATTTGTGAGGAGCAACATCCCGATTGGGTCGCCAATATAGTACCCGTCCTCAAGAAGAATAGGAAGATTCGAATCTGCATCGACTTCCGCAATCTGAACGAGGCATGCCCCAAAGATGAATTCCCCCTTCCTATCACAGACATCATGATCGACAACACCTACGGGTTCGAACGTATGTTATTCATGGATGGCTTCTCGGGGTATAACCAAATCAAAATGTCTCATAACGACGAAAAGCATACATCATTCCGAACACCGATTGGCACGTACTGCTACATAGTCATGCCTTTCGGTTTGAAGAATGCCGACGCCACATATCAAAGAGCCATAAGCATCATCTTCAGAGACCACTTACGCAAGACAGTGGAGTGCTACGTTGACGATATAGCCGTTAAGAGCCGCTGCAAAGGAGACTATCTGCAGGATCTAAGGACGGTATTCGACCTAATGCGAGCGCACAATTTGAAAATGAACCCCACGAAGTCCTTTCTGGGCGTATCCAGCGGAAAGTTCTTGGGCTTCATCATCACTGCAAAGGGTATCCATGTAGACCCTGAGAAGACAAAAGCAATCATGGAGATGGGTCCTCCGAAAAATCTCTGCGAACTCAGAGGCCTTCAAGGGAGGCTAGCTTACATCAGAAGGTTCATTTCCAACCTCTCCGGACGATGCCGACCATTCACGCACCTCATGAAGAAAGGAGTCTCATTCGTATGGGACGAGGAATGCCAGCATGCTTTCGACAGCATCAAAGAATATTTGTCAAATCCTCCAGTTCTGGTAGCCCCGGTTCCTGGAAAACCATTCCTGCTCTATGTACGAGCAATGGAATACTCCCTCGGTGCCTTGTTGGCACAAAACAACGATGCAGGGCACGAACAAGCCAGGTACTACCTCAGCCGAATGATGATTGGGCCAGAGCACCGATACACCGCTGTGGAGAAGGAATGCCTCGCCCTGGTGTTCGCCATTCAGAAAACGCGACACTATGTTACCGGACAAACGATACATGTGATCTCACGAGTCAACCCTTTCAGAGTCCTCATGACCAAACCAGGGGCACTCAGCTCTCGCCTCGCTACATGGGCAATATTGCTGTTCCCTTATCATATGATCTTCGTCCCATAAAAGGCAATCAAAGGTTAAGCCCTGGCAGACTTCTTAGCAGCCCACCCGGGCTCGGAGTCCTCCAGGATATACGAAGAGATCCCAGATGAGGTCGTCGACTCGCATGCAACCTCTCACAAGAATATATGGCGAATGTTTTTCGACGACGCTTCGAGGACCGGACATAAAGGCAATATAGTCGTCGGAGTCGGGGTAGTGCTAATCTCTCCTTCCGGATTGGTGATTAATCGCACTTATTCCCTCACCGAGCCCTGCTCTAACAATGTGGCCGAGTACAACGCTCTGGTCTTGGCCTCCAACTTGCAAGAGAGCTGGAGGTAGAATACCTTGAAGCATATGGCGATTCCCAGCTAATTGTCAATCAGATCCGGGGCTCATACGAAGTCCGCCACGAAGATATGATCCCTTATCACCAAATAGCGATTGACATCATCTCATCGTTCAAAGGGTTCTTCATCGAACATGTCCCCAGACTCTGAAATATCGAAGCAGATGCCTTAGCCGGTCTTGCCGCTTCCCTAGCAGTTCCGAATTATGATCGCCAATCAGTGGATGTGATAGGCCACGAACTGGTCTGTCCCAAGAACAATGTACAATTCGTGGCGAGTTATTCCGCACAGACGATCGATGATGCCCCAGAGTGGAGACAACCATTCATCGACTTCGTCATCTACGACATCCTGCCCGAGAACCCAAAGGAAGCCACTTCCATCAGACGACGTTCTCTCAGATTCTTCTACGATACAGAGACGAAAATGCTATATCGCCGTTCCTATGATGGATTACTGCTTCGATGCCTGTCAAATACAGAAGCCAAAGAAGCCGTACGAGAAGCTCACGATGGTGTCTGCGGGGCCGACCAGCCCGGTCCGAAACTGCAAGACTGCCTTCACCGAATGGGCTACTATTGGCCCACGATGGTGGCAGATGCGATAGATTATGCTAGAAAATGCAAAGCCTGCCAAGTCCACGCGGACTTCATTCACCAACCATCCGAATTTCTACATCCAACAGTGGCGTCCTGGCCATTCGAGGCATGGGGAATGGATATCATTGGTCCAACACCCCACCTTCCTCCCGAGGACATCGCTTCATACTTGCGATCACTGATTACTTCTCCAAATAGGCGGAAGCTGTCCCACTCGCAGAAGTCAAGACTTCAAACGTGATCAGCTTCCTTAAGCATCACGTCATCTACCGCTTTGGACTGCCCCGAAGGATCATCCATGATAATGGTCCACAGTTTGCAAGCTACGCATTCTATCAATTTTGCGATAAACACCGTATTCAGAATATCGCTTCAACGTCGTGCAACCCGGCAACAAACGGGTTGGCAGAGGCATTCAACAAAACAATCATCAAACTCCTCAAGAAGTTTGTCTCCTCCAACAAACGTGACTGGAACGAGAAGCTCGGCGAATGCTTATGGGCTTATCGCACCACGGTCCGAACAGACACCGGAAATACACCATTCTTCCTGGTATACGGGAGTGAGGCAGTCCTCCCCTTGGAGACCCAGATCCCCTCACTACGTGTCGCCCTCACACATCAATTAACGACAGATGACAACTACCAACGTCAACTACAAGAGTTAGAGGCCTTAGATGAAAAGCGCCTCCTAGCTCAGCAAAGGATCGAGCTGTACCAAGCACGCATCTCAGGAGCCTTCAACAAGAAGGTCAAAATCAGAACATTCCAGGTAGGCGATCTCGTCTTGGCAGTCCGGAGGCCAATGGTCATGACTCACAAGACCGCCGACAAATTCCAGCCAAAGTGGGAGGGCCCATTTATCATTTAGACAGTATTCTCCAACGGTGCTTACCGCCTTGCAAAGCAAAACGGAGACTTGCTCATGTTGCCCGTCAACGGCAAGTTCCTGAAGAAATATTATGTCTAAACGATATCCTCTACGAGATCTTCGAGTCATGTACCCGCTGGTACCGCTGAACTCACACCCACAATATTTCAAATTATCGAGTCATGTACCCGCTGGTGTCGCTGAACTCACACTTTCTCAATATTTTAAATTACCGAGTTATGTACCCGCTGGTGCCTCTGAACTCACATTCCGGTCACTCTTTCAGATAGTAAGTCACGTATTATTATACCTCTGAACTTTTTTCTTGGAAGAGATCCTCCCTCATGATCCACTACCCGCGCTCCCAGTGCACAAAAAGGGTAATCGATCCGCAAATTTCCGAAACGACCACGTCCTCATTACCTCTGAGTTGTTTTCACTTCCACCAAAAACAAACCGCCCCTTCGCATAGAACTTCCACGTTCTCCTACCTCTGAGTCGTTCTATGTACCCCCTCTTCACTGAGCCCACTCCTGCCATGTCCTCATTACCTCTGAGTAGGAAGGCTCCGTCGAAGAAGCCTTTTTGCTTGCCATGTCCTTAGTACCTATGAGTAAGTATGTTCGTTCCCTCCAACTTGTTGCCCGTATCCAAAACCAGGGTACGTTAGGGGCAATGGGTCCATGTAAAATGTCCCAATAGAATAATTATTACACATCAAAAAGAGTGAAGCAAATATATTTCATTCATTCAGAAATCGGTTACATCTACGCGGTTACAGGAAAAGTTCTTCATACAGAAAAGAAGAAAGGCAAAAAAGAAGCAAAGACTACAGATAGACATTTACGAGAAACCTTAAACCCTAGCCGCAGAAGTGCGTATACAACTCCTTCAACCACCTTACATAAGAAGGATGCAATTGAAAAAGATCCTCGTCTAGAATAGGGGAATCAGAATTCCCAGCGCTGTCACCCTCAGCAGTCTCGATAGTGGGGAGGATGTCGTCCCTCTCAGGCGCTGATTCTTCTTTCATCACCTCTTTCTTAACAGAGGGAGGCCCCTGATTGATGCCAGAGAGCGGCGGCTCCTCTACCACTGCAATCTCAGCGTTCGGTGGAGACACTACAAGAACCAAAAGTCGAAAAAGAAGTGATGATGAATGATAAAAACAGTCAGAGGATATTCAGAAGGGTTCATGCGGCCCGTTGAAAGACAATTTTTTTGTGGCTCAGACATGGAATATATTCTATGCGGCTCATGGGATGTGTATGCGGACCACGAAATTTGAACAGCTCACATCAAACGATCATGCACGAAGTAATACGGCAGAGCAGCATCTGTTAGGGTTTCAAAGCACCCAATATTCCACACAGTCCTTACCTTCGACGACAACATGAACGTCAAGACGAACGGAGGGTGCGGCAGTTGAAGACGGAGCCGACTTCCTACTCTTCGCCACAGCCTTCTTCACTGCCTTGGAAGCCCTAGGTGCCATCGTTGTCTGTCGGTCAGAAGAAGAAAGCAAGACAAAAAAAATCTTAAATCAAGAAGAGTCCAAGAGAGAAATCCCTCCAAAAACCCTTCCATTTATAGAAGACCAAGACCGACGCCTCGTACAAAGAAGTCGACTCTTCGGCTATCGATGCAAACCAGATAATTAAAGATCAGAAACTCTTAGGATCCTGCCCCAAAAAAGGGTTTGCATGTATGACATAATGATATGGCAAGGAACTATGCGGCTGAGATATCCCTGTAGTTTAAAAGTCCCCTGCGGCAAAGCCATCCATGCGGTTCGAAAAGACTCTGCGGCTGAACGAAATCTATGCGATCAAGATATTCATGCGGTCAGAGTGTCATATGCGGCCAGAAGAATATGCATCCATGCTTCTTATTCAAAGTATTTTAATTTTATAAATTAAAAACTTTGAAGGGGGTCTTGTAGAAGCATGGAAAATATCAGAACAATGATCTATGCGGCTCAGAATAGGAGAACCCCATGCGGCTTATACATGAGAAGTCCCATGCGGTTCAGAGAGACTCTTAGTCTCATGCGGCTCGGACAGGAGAGTCCATGCGGCATGCATAGGGACAGTCCTGCGGTTCAAAGAGTCCCCCAGCCGCATGCGGTTCAAAAGTACATGCGGCCCACGGAGATATGCGGCTCAATGCCATGTGTACCCACGAAGACCCCTTCACATAGCTGGCCATCAAGCGGTCTGCCTATTTAATGCTCTGTCATGGTTTGACAGCTGACGGCCCTGACATAAAGTATCATAATGGCCCTGCCATAATGACAGACTCTTGGGAAATAGGAGAAAATCTCTGACGCGATTCGAGATTGACACGTGGCTACTCCCATGCGGCTCCAGTGAAGAACAACTTCATGCGGCTGGCAAGGATCGTCTTTCTGCGGCTCACCAAAAAGCCATCCCATACGGCTCGCAGTTACTACCCTTATGCGGTTCACCAAGGAACCATCTCATGCGGCTCGTAAAGACTATACCTGTGCGGTTAGCCGAGACGCTGTCTCATGCGGTTCATGGATGGCATACGACTTTGGCAGAGTCCATCATCAAGACACGTGGCAGAGATTCGATGACAGCTGGTAGCAAAGATGATTATGAGATATAAAGATTTACCAGATCCCAATGACCATATCCTCATAATTAATGGGATCAGGTCATATCATTCCTAATCAAACCAATGGGACACGTGGTGGGAGATCCAAGCTACACAATCAATCATGAAGATTTAAAGCAATCAGTATTAATTATTCAAAAGATTCAGTGCTATCCCCATTTATGGCCCAGATCCTTCATGCCTAGAACGAATGGTCTAGATTGATTAAGCATCAGGCTGCCGCCACTTTGAGAAGGGGTAATCAGCCAAACCCTAATGATGCCTCCCCACTATTATAAATAGCAGGGTGCCATTCCCTTGCAAAATATACACGGTCAGAGAGGAGATATACAGAGAGACCCCCCAATAATCAGAGAGAAAATACACAGAGAGAGAGAGAGAGAAGCCAGAAGAGCAACAGTGGAGCGAGATGAGCATTTCTTCATCAACGCCAACCATCTCTTCGCAGGAGCCAAGGCTGCATATCGATCGTCCAAGGAGTAAGGCAGGGTTGCCGTCGCCTTCCCGAGCCTCTATCGTCACCCCCTAGAATCTAAAATAAACAATTGTACTTAGACTGCTGTACCTAGGTTTTCGTCCCTAGGCTTTCTTTGTACAAGCGAGTTTGTATTGTGAGTCTAAAGTTCAGTCCTCCCATAAAACTGTTCTGTACTTTAATAATCAATGGCAAACACGATATCGTATTTGCCATTGATTGTTAAAGTACAGAACAGTTTTATGGGAGGACTGAACTTTAGACTCACAATACAAACTCGCTTGTACAAAGAAAGCCTAGGGACAAAAACCTAGGTACAGCAGTCTAAGTACAATTGTTTATTTTAGATTCTGGAGGGTGACGATAGAGGCTCGGGAAGGCGACGGCAGCCCTGCCTTACTCCTTGGACGATCGGTATGCAGCCTTGGCTCCTTGTGAAAAGATGGTTGGCGTTGACAAAAAAATGCTCTTTTTGCTCCTCTATTGCTCTTCTGGCTTCTCTCTCTCTGTGTATTTTCTCTCTGGTTATTGGGGGGGTCTCTCTTTGTATATCTCCTCTCTGACCGTGTATATATTTGCAAGGGAATGGCACCCTGCTATTTATAATAGTGGGGAGGCATCATTAAGGTTTGGCTGATTACCCATTCTCAAAGTGGCGGCGGCCTGATGCTTAATCAATCTAGACCATTCGTTCTAGGAGTGAAGGATCTGGGCTATAAATGGGGGTAGCACTAAATCTTTCGAATAATTAATGCTGATTGCTTTAAATCTTCATGATTGATTGTGTAGCTTGGATTTCCCACCACGTAGCCCATTGGTTTGATTATGAATGATATGACCTGATCCCATTAATTATGAGGATATGGTCATTGGGATATGGTAAATCTTTGCATCTCATAATCATCTTTACTGCCAGTTGTCATCGAATCTCTGTCACGTGTCTTGATGATGGACTCTGCCAAAGCCGCATGCCATCCATGAACCGCATGAGACAGCGTCTCGGCTAACCGCATAGGTATAGTATTTGCGAGCCGCATGAGATGGTTCCTTGGTGAACCGCATAAGGGTAGTAACTGCGAGCCGCATGGGATGGCTTTTTGGTGAGCCGCAGGAAGACGATCCTTGCCAGCCGCATGAAGCTGTTCTTCACTGGAGTCGCATGGGAGTAGCCACGTGTCAATCTCAAATCACGTCAGAGATTTTCTCCTATTTCCTAAGAGTCTGTCATTATGGCAGGGCCATTATGATACTTTATGTCAGGGCCGTCAGCTGTCAAATCATGACAGAGCATTAAATAGGCAGACTGCTTGATGGCCAGCTATGTGAAGGGGTCTTCGTGGGTACACGTAGCATTGAGCCGCATATCTCCGTGGGCCACATGTACTTTTGAACCGCATGCGGCTGGGGGACTCTTTGAACCGCAGGACTGTCCCTATGCAAGCCACATGGACTCTTCTATCCAAGCCGCATGAGACTAAGAGTCTCTTCTGAACCGCATGGGACTGCTCTTGTATGAGCCGCATGGGGTTCTCCTGTTCTGAGCCGCATGGATCATCGTTCTGATATTTTTCATGCTTCTACAAGACCCCCTTCAAAGTTTTCAATTTACAAAATTGAAATACTTTGAATAAGAAGCATGGCCTTTGTTGACCGCATAGATGGTACAGCCGCATGGATTTATCTGGCCATATGAGCTGTGAGACCGCATAAGCTTTTTGCCACGTGTCTTAGCCACGTGTGCAAATCTTCTGTATTAAATGCCCTTGATTCGCCGCCTCTTGGGGGAGGATCCCAAGGGTCAGTTTTGTTTTGACCGAAGCGGTTTATTCTTTTAGGCGGCGCGTAGATCGAGGCATCTGTTTTGTTTTTCTTTTCGAGCCTCCTTCGCCTATAAGTAGGAGTAAGTTTATTCTTTGAGGGTTTCTTTACCTTTTCTCTTTTGCTCGAACTCTTCGTTACAGACTTCCTCTTCGTCCTCTCCTATCAGCGATCGGCAATGGCTCCCAAGAAGATTGCTGCTGCTACGGACAAGAAGGCCACGTCATCTTCTGCGGCGGCGAAGGGCAAGAAGGCCGCGTCTTCATCGACTACGGCGGCGAACGTGGCGGCTCCTCCGACGGCTGGCGTGCCTGTCTTTCACTCCGACGTTCACCCGCCTATTGCTGGTAGGACCATCAATATGAACTGCCATGGCTACGCCGTATATTTTATGCACGAGCCTATATTCCCAAGTATGCTGTGTGTCCGACTCATATTCGGACCGCATAGGATATGACCCAGGCCTGAGCCGCATGAAAGTTGTTTGCATAACTACTTCATCATCAGGGCCGCATGAGCCCATCTGGACCGCATGAGCTTTTTCAAACTGAGCCGCATAAGCATATTTCGAACTGAACCGCATAAGATTATTTGAACTGGACCGCATAAGCTCATTTGAACTGGACCGCATAAGCTCATCCTCGCTGGACCGCATAAGCTTTTTTTGAGCCGAATTATATAAGCTTATTCGAATCGGACCATATTCGCATATGCTCCTTTCGAACCGCATAAGCTCATCCGCACTGAGCCGCATAAGTTTCCTTCGAGCCGAACCGCATAAGCTTATTCGAACTGAACCGCATAGGCTCTTTCAATTTGAGCCGCATAAGCTCATTTGGACTGACCTGTATGAACTCTTTTAAACCGAGCCGCATGAGGCTATACTGAGCCGCATAGGCATCATGTAGTTTTGTGTTTCAGCTATCTTTTTGACTTGTTTCTTTTTGCTTTTTCTTCAGTGAATCTGCCAGTAAATCCTGCGGGGGAACTTATGGTGGGCTCGCGTCAGTTCGCCTCGGGCGTGCATCGGGATGACTTAGTTTGTCAAGTGTCCGAACAGCTACTTGTTGATGAACCTTTGGAGCGACTGAATGCTATTAGGGTTTAATCTTTTCAATTTCTCGGTGATATGATAAGCTCCGGGAAGTCTGATGGGAAGTATCTGAAACCGGTCTTCCTCTTTGGGGATACGTTGGTCGTAGAAAACTCCCGAGTGCTGGATGTTTTCGAGAGTTAGGATTTTGACCTGGACGGGATGCCGATTCACATCCCCATTATGAAGCGCCATTTCCCTTTTGCGTGGTTCAATATGATCGTTCTGGACAGGCAGATGCCGGACACCCTCACTCCAACCCGACCGGGGATGTTTGTTGGTAACATCCGTTACAACAAAGCCACTGGGTCAGTGCGCGTGGTCAAAGATCCGGCCAGTCGGTCCGTGATGGGGTTAGTTTCGGGTACCTTCATCAACACCCCCGGTCCTAACTTTTCATTCTCCCAGGCTGATACCTTCCTGAGCCAGCTTGCTCGCAAAGGGTCCTATCCTGTTGGCAGGTTGGTACTGCCGAGCTGGTTACACCCCATTCCCCTGTGGGCTAATCTGACATCATGGATTCTACGGAAATACGAAGAATTTTTGCAGGAAGTCAACCTTTATGACGCTATCCGGGGTACCAGCCACGGGTTGCCCGTTAATAAGCCAATGTTCATGGCCCTTCTGGAGATGTACAATCATCGGACAGGGACTTTCTTCACCCCTGTTGGGGAATTGGGGCTTGCTCTTCACGAGATGTATGCTGTCTCCAAACTCCCCTGGGGGGATGAACCCTTCAAAGTGTACACTCCGACGAATGAGGAGCTCCAAGATTTGGATCGACGATTCCCCGGTTTCGTCGTCGTGTATCAAGAACTATTGTGCCATCATAGCACCTGTCACCGAACGACTATCCAGAAAAATGACAGCTCGGAAGGAGACTCTCCCCATACTAAATCTTGGGTCTCGTACCTTTTTAAATTTAGTGCGGCTGGCCGGGTTACTTCCGAGATCGTCTAACTCCTAGGGAAGTAGAGGACTTGGTGTCGACCGCTAGGAGGTCGAAGTCTAAAAGTGACAGGTTCGGGAGCCAGATTGACTCCTTCAGCTACTTTTGTTATGGTACCCGGCGGCTGTCAGAGAAGGCACTCTTGGCCGGGTTTCTAATGGTATGGCTGTGCAATTGCGTAGTCTCAGGAGGGGCAGGTTCTATCGAGAGGATCAGTCGCCACTTCATTCTTCCTGCCGTGAAGTTGGCCTTTGGGGTTAGGCTGGCTCTTCTTCCTGCCATGGTGTGCAGTATTCAGCATGGTCTCCGCGCCTTCTCATCCAAGGTCATTGCTCTTGACGTGGCAATGGACTTTGAACGTGTAGAACTGCCTTATTATTACTTGCTGGGATGGCTGTTGCTGCATTATCAGTCTTTGATGAGGCCTGGGACGGGGGATGGCGTTACAGATGACGACGCTTTTCTTTTCAAGTATCACCATCAGCCTTGGGAATGTAGTATCATGCCGACGTGTCGAAGAATGCTGGCGAGGGTGGACGGGTATAATTTCTTCGTGTTCGTTCCCCGTTTCACTGATCAAGAGGTGAGGAGTGTTCACGTTGCTGGTGTCGGACCTCCTCATTTTTTGTCTGAAAAGATGCGTTTCTGGCTGCGTAACATTCGCCCGGCGTATCTAGTTTACCGAAATCGCAACACTGTGTACTTGGAGCCCTACTTGCCTAGTAGGTTTGCCCGTCAATTTGGGTACAGTCAGCTATTCCTCGGGCACCCCAGTTCTCACCTGGGATTTGAAGGTAGCATTCTTGACGGTATTAGGGCATGGAGCTACTATGACACCTGTCATACTCGGACAAGCTTCTTGGTCCCTGCCGCAAACGTGATAGGGGAAATCCTGCATATGGCGGCCCTATATCATGTTACGGCAAATCCTCCTCCCCTCGATTTTGACTTGAGGACTAGCTTCATTGTGGGCACTCGCCTGGCGGAGAAGGCTACGACGTCGAGAGCAAAGAAGAAAGGGACGAATAGAGTTCCTTCGCCCGATTCCGAGTCCTTCGACACAATTGAGGAAGACAACGAGCGGGACGACGAGGACTCTCTTTCTTCGGGTGACGAGGCAATGGCGGGTCAGCCTCCCGTCATGGCAGGTGAGATGATGACGGATCAACCGTCGGTTGTATTCGATGAAGCGGTGGACCAGTTGCCATCTGTGTCGGAGGTAGTGCGGATAGAACTACCGCCTGTCATGCCTGGTCCCTCACGTAAGTGAGGCAGGCATAAATCTACTGGCGGAGGAGTAGCTTTTTCTATAAAGAGAGCGACGGTCGGACCCCGTAGGCTGCTTATTACGGAGAAGGGTGAGGATGTAGACGATATTCCAGAGGTAAGTCGGAGCCATCTCTTTGTTGTAGTTTTTTTCTTTCTCGGAGATATGACTTAATTACTTTTCTTTGTAGGTGTCTGATGAACCGACCTTTCCTGAACCGTCTACTGCCCCTGGAGTTGATCCGGCCCTTGCTGCTTTCATTAGCGGCGTGTGTGCCGCGGTCCTTTCTGCGGGGGCTCTCTCAGCGGCGGCTGGAAGCTCCCAGGTTGCTGAATCCTCGGCCCGGGGTGACGAAGGTTTCCTTGGGCCCGTCTCTGAGACCGCTGAACTTCAGCAAGGCGACGCCGATCTCGGTACACCCCCTCCCGAGGATGCAAGGGTGGAGGAGTCTATTATACCTGACTCGGAGGCTGTTGGTGAAGGGGCTGCGGTGGCTGCAGGCGAACCTCGGCCTTCACACTCCTCCATTGGTAAGATAAGCCAGATATTGACTAGTGAGGGGGCTTATTTGCTCTATCAACATATCCTCCGGGTAAAATCGATTCATGGTTGCCTTGGCCCTGCAGGTCCTGACCCTTTACTTTCCACCGCAGATGTTCTTGGGGAAGGCTCGGCCTGCCGTGATCTGGGAGAAAGGAGCGTTCCCTCTCCTTTGCCGTCTCATGTCGAGGGGCCTCCCGCCAGCTCCGGGCAGATGGAAATGGAGTTGGCGATGGTCTCCGCCTCATCCTCCGCAGATTGTACGGCTCCGTAGACTGACATCTCGACCCTGCCGAGCATTCAAATTCTGCGGGCTGCCGAAGACGAGTTGGCCGCTGTTCAAGCGTCCTTCTGTACGGAGCTGGTTTCTCTTGTGGCAGGAGCGGCAGATTCTGTTACGTCTTCTTCAGTGCTGCCAGCCACACTCCCGTTGACACCGGCTTCCTCAGAGACTCTGGACGAGGTGACGCAGGACGTGGTCGACAGCTTCTATCGCCACTTAAAGAAGGGTGTAGATGCTGCTGTAGAGCGGGGGACCCCTTTTACTCTGTCTCTCCAGTGTGCTCGGGGCCAGATTGCAACCTTGAAGTCCCTTCCTTGCGGGATGGGGTTGGCTGCAGTCCTGGAACCTAAGTTGGTGGAGGCTGATCAGCTTGTGACCCAATTGCTGGCAACACGGCAGGCGGGCTTGCCTGCTGCGATTGATCGGGAGCGAGGCTTCCTAGTTGCTGCTCGGGATAGAATCAAGCTTGCTCGGGATACTGCCGGGCCAGTTGTGCGTGGATACCTTGACAAGTTTTTCGCTTCGTATGACAGGCTGGGTCGTCGAAGTCAGGCTTGTCGTGCTCGGAAAGAGTCTGCTTCTCGCGGAATCGCTGATACGAAGGAGCGGATTCTTGGACTCCAGAGGAAATTGGCCTTCTTAGAGTCAGAGCTGGAGGCTGCTCAGGCGGAACATGAGTCAATCGTTCGGGAGGCCGAGAAGGTTTCCCGATCTTCTGCTAACCTGGAGCGGGCCTTTAAGAAATTTGAGGACAACTGGAAGGCTCACGCTCATCTGGAGGACGAGGCGGTGCTGACCCACGAGGCGGAACGTCGAGCCTCCCAGAGGTTTGAGCGGTCGGTTGTTTTGCTGACGGACCGTCTCAGGACGTTGTGTGCCCCGGAGCAGTGATCAGCTTTCTGTTTTCTTTCACTGTTTTTTTTTTCTTTTTGTCAAGGGATGTGATCCCAGATGATGTAGTACTTTGAATTTTGAATAAATGAGCATGTTTCAACTCATCATCTCTTTCTTGTACTTGTGGCGTTTGTAGAATTGGACTTGCTGGGGGATTATTTGTGGACCTGTTACCCTAGGCGTACCTTAGTTTTAGGTACGGATAACAAGTTTGGATATGATGTCCAGAACAACCATGGCAAAGTGGTCACGGATGCTCTCGGTAAAAAGAATGCCGTGGAGCAGCTGGGCTTCCGGGGCATGGTGAGATGGTGGATTTATGCTAAGAAGCTTAGCAAGGGATATTTGTGGACCTATTATCCTTGGCGTACCCTGGTTCGGGATACGGATAATAGGGTGAAAAGAAAACCAACATATTTGCTCAGAGGTTATGAGGACATGGCAAGCATGAGGGTTTTACCGTAGAATCTTCCTGCTCAGAGGTAATGAGGACATGGCAGGGGAGACTTCACGGAAGATATTCGTGGTCAACAACGGACATTTGTGGTCAACAGAGGACATTTGTGGACCTATTATCCTTGTCGTACTCCGGTTGAGGGTACAGATAATAGGTTGAAAGGGAACCGACATACTTGCTCAGAGGTAATGTAGACATGGCAAGCATGAAGGTTTCTTCGATGGAGCCTTCCCACTCAGAGGTAATGAGGACATGGCAGGAGTGGGCTCAATGAAGAGGGGGTACACAGAACGACTCAGAGGTAGGAGAACGTGGAAGTTCTGTGCGAGGGGGTGGTTTGTTTTTGGTGGAAGTGAAAACAACTCAGAGGTAATAAGGACATAGTCGTTTTGGGAATTTACGGATCGATTACCCTTTTTGTGCACTGGGAGCGCGGATAGTGGATCATGAGGGAGGATCTCTTCCGAGAAGAAAGTTCAGAGGTATAACAATACGTGACTTACTATCTGAAAGAGTGACCGGAATGTGAGTTCAGAGGCACCAGCGGGTACATAACTCGATAATTTAGAATATTGAGAAAGTGTGAGTTCAGCGGCACCAGCGGGTACATGACTCGATAATCTGAAGGGAATGTGGAGGTGATGTAGCAGACCCTTCGGGATGATGCTTATGGAAGAGCCAGGATCAATGTGCATTCGATCCACCTTCATGTCGCCGATGTATCCTGTGTAGTATAGCGGGCGATCATGTAGGTTGGTTTTGATGAGCATATCCTGTGGAGTGAAGACGATATTGGGCATTGCTTCCGTACAGGCACTGTCTTGGAGATCCACGGGTGAGCCCTTCCCGATGAGGTTGGATTGAGCGAGATAGGCATCGGCATTTTGGAGTGCTTCGCTCAATGCAATACGAACGTCCTTGGAGAGCCTTAGGAGTTCGTACAGTGACAATTTGGCCGGAGTGTTAGCCAATTGTGCTAAGATGTCAAAGTTGTAGGGCCTCTCTAGCCCTTGGGCTGCGTCTTTTCGGAGAGATTTGTCGAAGCGAGTCTCCTTCGGCCTAGGCTTGTCGGTCGTCGAAGGCTGAGCCGGTCCCGGAGCATCAGTTGTAGTAGGTTGATGATTTTCAGCTGGGCTGTCAACCACAGGTTGGGATTGCGCTCCGGACCGCGTGACGACGGCTGTAGCTTCCTCGTTGTCTGCTGAGATTGTGTGGCAGGTCCTGATTATACCACTCTTCTTTCTGTTGGTGGGAGATGGTGTGGGCCGAGTTACTTCTGACACCAAGTCTGGATGGACCCACATGACCTCTCCTCGTGAGGTGGTGAGAGGTACTAGACCAGCAGCCTGTTCCCGGGGAGGTGGAAGATTGGTAATCTCCATCGTTGCCAGAGGGACGGGGATTACCCCGTCTTGAGCCTCCGTCGGGGAGAAGCTGTCGAATTACACGGACACCATATTGGCTGCTACGGTTACCTCTTCGAAGTCGATGGCCAGAGCGTTCGAATCGATGAGGCTTTGGATGTACCGTTTTAGTTGGTAGCAGTCGTGTGTAGCGTGGTGTATATAACGGTGGTAATGGCAGAACTTTAGGTTCTCCAGATCAGCCGGCCGAGGTTCCCGTCTAGGTGGAGGAAGCTGAATTCTATCTCCTTGTATGAGCATGTCCAAGATAGGCTTGACGTGGCCGTCTTCAAAGGAGTAAGTGATTTGAGGCCATTGTTTGTCGGCTGGTTGTGCCTCGGGCTTCTGGGCCGTGTCGGCCACCATAGCCTGTTTTCCCTTGCTGTCCCGATTGTTGGAGGGGTTACCCCCATTATCGTTGTTGGGACGCTTGCCCTTGTTTTCTCCTTCTGAGATGTGCAATCCCATTTGGCGAGCCTTCTTTAGTCATTCTTCGGCGCTTGTGGCACTGATGATGAACGCCTTCCAATCTTTGAATTGACTTTCTCCCATCCAGAGACTGATCGTTGGAAGCTGTCTCTTTTGGCAAATTTTAATCAAAGAGGAATCTGGATTTTCGGAGGGCAGCTTCATGGCGGTCTGGCGGAACCGCTCGATGTAGTTTCTTGTCAACTCCTTCTCCCCTTGGACGACGTCCATGAGAGTGGACATAGTGACGTCTTGCCCTACTTCGTAGAATCGCTCCAAGAACAGGTGCTTGAAGTCGGCGAAGGAGTGGATGCAGTTGTCCGGTAGATTGCGGTACCAATCGAAGGCGACTCCTTCCAACGCCCCGATGAATAACCGTGTGAGGATAGCATCATCATGGGGCAGATGGTCGGTGGTGACCTCGAAGTAAGTGATGTACCGACTTGCTGAGGTCTTGCCATCATATGGGTTGATATTGAACGGCTTATATTTTGGCGGGAATGGAACATCCCTCCATTCAGCAGGGTATGGTTGCCGTATTCTGAGATCTTGAGCGTTTTCTCGGGCATGGAACATGGCTCGGAGCTCCTGGACCTCTCTCCTTACTTCTCGGGCCTCATCTGTCACGGTAGGGGCTGTTATTTCGGGAAGATTGTCCCGGGTTCGGTGCTGCCGAATTCGAGTCTGCATTGACCGCGGGACCCGTGCTCGTTTGGCCAGGCGTCCCTCCTTGCAGAGTTAGAAGGGCCGCTTTAATCTCATCTACAGACTTGACCAAAGCAAGTAATATGGCTTCGAGACTGTCAATGCGCTGGCGATCATTGGAACCACCTTGATTGCTGTCCGTCATGACCATCCTTACGTGAGGAGTGATGGAGGGAATGGTGGAGGATGTGCCCTCCGAGTCGTACCCGTGTGCCGAGAAGTCATCGGGATATATGGGAATATTGTCTTCTGGTTCGGACTCGGAGGGAGCAGTACCCCCAGCCTCAGAGTTTACTTCGTCTTGAGAGTCACGGGTGTCCTCGGAGACATCGGTGCCTGTCGTACCTGATGGGAGAATCGCTTCCCCGGGATCGTCTCCTTGAAACATTGGGTTGTTGCGGATGTTCGGAGGAGTGCTACCCCCAGTTCCCTCAACCCCCAGCGATGTGGATGATGACTTTCCCATCGCGGTAAATTTCGTCTTTGAACGGGTGTGTTGGAATACACCGGTAGAGGACAACCGTTTAGACGATAGTTTCTTAGCTGTAGTGGTTGATATCTTGGGACTGGAGATGCTTGTCTTTTTCCTTCTCCTCTCGGCGGGGACCTTCTGAGCGGAATTACAGGAGGCTATCGGAGGTGCCTCATCTTCTGAGCTCGGATGCAGTAGTCTTTGGAAGACGGATGGCCGATCTTCCGTCATCGCTGCGTTGTTGCAACAGCAGTTGACGATGATTTGGGTGCAGCGATGTCCAAGCGGGGACTCTTTGTATGCCGACACTCCTCCTCTTTCCTTGCGTTTGTGGAGGATCGCCTCCCGCAAGTCAGAAGAACCACTCTGTCCGTTTGTCGCCGGGGGCTGGACTCGAGCGGTTGTATACAACTTCCCATCCGAGGCCCGTGTGATAGTCAACGGGATGCTCCGATAGTCAGAGGTTGGGACAGCTAACTGGGCCAGATGAGCCCGCGCTGCCCTAGACTTCCTCCTTTTAGCACTCGCGGGTGCGTAATAGGAGGAGTCCAAGTTAAATGCCACAGAGTCTGGCTTATCATCCAGAGAACCATCAGGGTCAGGACCGTATGAGAGACGGTCGAAGACTGATCGAGAGAAGCGTGGAGCGGACGCTATGCGGCTAGAGTTGGGTACCGTGCAGGCTGTCTGCATGCGGTTGTCTTCTGCTGTTGGATGAGTGATTTTTGAGCGGCTAGGAGTCACGACCGTGCAGGCTGGCCGCATGCGATTGGCAATTGTGGCCGCCTGGGTTTTCTGCAAGCGATTAACTCCCATAGCCACATGTGTTTCATCCATGTGATTGGCGACTGTAGTCGCATAAGCCATGCGACTGACAGATGTGACCGCATGATTTTTCTTTATGCGGCTAGCGGGTGTGGCCGCATGAGCTTTTTCCATGCGGCTAGCACCCCTATGCGGCTCGGTTCGCATAGATTTCCTCTTTGCCCCTGCAAGTCCAGCATTATAGTGTTTTCTTCTGCCGGACTTGGGGACAGCAGAGTTGTCTACGGTCTGAAGTGGGGCCGCAGAAGAGTCCTTCTCGCCGTCTTGAGCAACAGAGGGTATCCCGTCGGGGGCTTGGGGAGGAGCAAATGATTTTGGCCTCCACTCTCTGCGAGCCTTTGTCGTGCGGGTGCGCTTCTGGACCGGGCCAGCGCTTCCTTCGGAGAGCATCTCTTCAAACACCTGTTGGTCGAAGCGGACGACCATCTTTTGTTGCGTGGAGCCAAGTTTGGCTGCATCCGACTATGTCACCAACTCCTCAGCCGTGGAGAAGTTTGTCCCCAGCAGAGTCGCCATCGTGTTTGCCATTGATTGTAAAAGTACAGAACAGTTTTATGGAAGGACTGAACTTTAACTCACAATACAAACTCGCTTGTACAAAGAAAGCCTAGGGACGAAAACCTAGGTACAGCAGTCTAAGTACAATTGTTTATTTTAGATTCTGGGAGGTGACGATAGAGGCTCGGGAAGGCGACGGCAGCCCTGCCTTACTCCTTGGACGATCGGTATGCAGCCTTGGCTCCTTGTGAAAAGATGGTTGGCGTTGACGAAGAAATGCTCTTTTTGCTCCTCTGTTGCTCTTCTGGCTTCTCTCTCTCTGTGTATTTTCTCTCTGGTTATTGGGGGGGGTCTCTCTTTGTATATCTCCTCTCTGACCGTGTATATATTTGTAAGGGAATGGCACCCTGCTATTTATAATAGTGGGGAGGCATCATTAGGGTTTGGCTGATTACCCATTCTCAAAGTGGCGGCGGCCTGATGCTTAATCAATCTAGACCATTCGTTCTAGGAGTGAAGGATCTGGGCCATAAATGGGGGTAGCACTAAATCTTTCGAGTAATTAATGCTGATTGCTTTAAATCTTCATGATTGATTGTGTAGCTTGGATTTCCCACCACGTGTCCCATTGGTTTGATTATGAATGATATGACCTGATCCCATTAATTATGAGGATATGGTCATTGGGATATGGTAAATCTTTGCATCTCATAATCATCTTTACTGCCAGCTGTCATCGAATCTCTGCCACGTGTCTTGATGATGGACTCTGCCAAAGCCGCATGCCATCCATGAACCGCATGAGACAGCGTCTCGGCTAACCGCATAGGTATAGTATTTGCGAGCCGCATGAGATGGTTCATTGGTGAACCGCATAAGGGTAGTAACTGCGAGCCGCATGGGATGGCTTTTTGGTGAGCCGCAGGAAGACGATCCTTGCCAGCCGCATGAAGCTGTTCTTCACTGGAGCCGCATGGGAGTAGCCACGTGTCAATCTCAAATCGCGTCAGAGATTTTCTCCTATTTCCCAAGAGTCTGTCATTATGGCAGGGCCATTATGATACTTTATGTCAGGGCCATCAGCTGTCAAATCATGACAGAGCATTAAATAGGCAGACTGCTTGATGGCCAGCTATGTGAAGGGGTCTTCGTGGGTACATGTGGCATTGAGCCGCATATCTCCGTGGGCCGCATGTACTTTTGAACCGTATGCGGCTGGGGGACTCTTTGAACCGCAGGACTGTCCCTATGCAAGCCGCATGGACTCTCTTATCCAAGCCGCATGAGACTAAGAGTCTTTTCTGAACTGCATGAGACTGCTCCTGTATGAGCCGCATGGGGTTCTCCTGTTCTGAGCCGCATGGATCATCGTTCTGATATTTTCCATGCTTCTACAAACACCGATGGTAATTCGATTGCCAAAATCTACTCCAAGGCGACCGGAAGACACAAAGTCCTTTGCTAAGCCAGTTTTCATCCGTCTTCCCAAGACGAGCCAGCAGCCAAGTGTCGATCCAACACCCTCAGGCAAGCCAATACCACAAGCTGAACCCTTGGTGGTCAAGTTGCCCAAGACAGTGCCCCAACCTCCGATCACGCAGGGGGTAGCAGAAGAAGATGCAGAACTCGCAAAGTATCTGGTTGCAAGGGCGGATAGTCCCTCTCCTGATGATATGACAATCGTCCATACCACAGGATGACTTGCTCCCATTAAAGATGCCTACTTTCTAGTCTCAGGTATCTTTGGCCGAAAAGAAGGATCTCAACCCTTCATGCCTCAAGAGTTTGATCTTGAACCCGATACTGGAAGACTACCGCTCTACCTGTATAGTCCTCAGGCCAAGTACTTTATACAAAAATAGAAGTACGACATAGAGGCTACCTCTGGTCTGAATTATGGCAGCGGTCGGCGATCGCCTCTGCAACTCCGACATTATTATGGAAAATTCCTAAAGAAATACTATGTCTAAAGGACGTGCTTGTACTCCCTCAAAACCATCACATCTTCTTGAGTGGCGAGTCATGTACGATAGTACCGCTGAACTCACACTCCATCACATCTCCCTGAGTAGGGAGTCACGTACGATGATACCTCTAAACTCACACTCTATTGCATCTCCCTGAGTGGCGAGTCATGTACGATGATACCTGAACTCCCACTCTAATGCTTTAACAGGAGTCTGTCCAGTCATCATTATCCCTAAGCAAACTTCCTGGTCCTGATTATCGTGTGTTACGTTCATATTTCTTTCGACTTAACACCTGTACCCCAACCCGGGATAAAAGACACGGTGTTAAGACCATAAAACCTATCACCTCTGTTGGTTTTGTTTCAAATCTATTACCCGTACCGCCAGTGCGCAGAAGGGTAATAGTTCCACAAAAGTTATCCTAATCTATTACCCGCACCACCAGTGTGTAGAAGGGTAATAGGTCCATAAAAGTTATCCTAATCTATTACTCACACCATCGGTGTACCAATGAGTAGTAGATCCACAAAATATTATTCAAATCTATTACTCGTACTACCAGTGCACAAAAAGGGTAATAGGTCCACCAAATTCCCCAACGGGAAAAACAACCACGTCCATATTACCTCTGAGTTGTTTTCCCGTCCATCACAAACAAACCACCCAATACATAGAACTTCCATGTTGATAGCACCTCTGAGTTATTCTGTGTATCCTCATTAGGCCCACTCCTACCACATCCTTATTACCTCTGAGTAGGAAGGCTCTACTCTAGACCCATATTTACCAAGTCCTCATTACCTCTGAGTAAATATGTTGGTTTTCTTTCCACTTATTATCCGTACTCGCACCACCAGTACACAAAATGGATAATAGGTCCACAAATGTCCTCTGTTGACCACAAATGCTGTATTAGGTCCTCTAGTATATGCACCCTTTTTTCATAATCATATGCTTCTGGAACCCAGTTGTTCCGTGGCATTCATTATTCGTTACGTAGAACTTCCACGTCCATATTACCTCTGAGTTGTTCTATGTATCCTCATCTGAGTCTACTCCCATCACGTCCTCATTACCATCAACCCCATATTTACCATGTTCTCACCACCTCTGAGTAAATATGATGGTTCCCTCTCTCAACTTATTATCCGTACCTAAAACCAAGATACGCCAAGGATGATAAGTCCACATAAAATCTCCAGCAGAAGTACCCAAACCTATCACGTCCATGCTACCTCTGATATGATTGCCACACCTAAACAACTCTACTTTCCATGCTTCTTATTCAAAGTATTCTAAATTTGTAATTTGAAAACTTTGAAGGGGGTATTGTAGAAGCATGAAAAATATTGCTTTTAGTCCCATATCAGAAAGAAGAAGAAGAAAGGGCTCACTCCATTCTATAAATAGAGCCCCCTTGCCTCCTTTGAAAAGGGCACCAACTTTCCTTCCCTCCTTTCAACTTGGACTCTTCCTACTACTCTCCTTCGGGTGCTAAGTCGAAGAAGTCTAGGGCGGTGCGGGCTCAACAAGCCCAGTCAACTGTCCAAGCTGCTGTCCGTCAGCGGACACCGTTAACTGTTATACGGGCTCCTGATGGAAAGTTATACAAAACCACCTGCGTCCAATCCCACATGCAGAACGAACATGGTGGGTCTCAGAAGTCTTTCTATAACGATCGAGCACAGTGCTTTACTAGCCTCAGATCAGGGAGCAAATATGATGGTCCCAAAAGTCTTCTTACAATGATCGAGAGCAAGTGCTTTTACTAGCCTCAGATCAGAGAGAAAATATGATACCTACGCACCCGGGCACTCGGGATACCTAGGCCCACAAAACGGATACAAAGGTAGATCAATCTGCTCTCGACTTGCGAGAGTTTATCATTCACAAATGCAAGAAGAGAAAAGCAACCTTGGCGTGCGATGAGCCCTTTCCAGAATATTACTGCACCCAAGCCATCATCAACTGCCGCTGCCATAAGACAGTGGCTCCACTATCAAGGCAGTCTGTGTTCTAGCGACTGCGATCTACTGCGCCTTTCCAACATCATCTCGAAAACATGATACCAATTGAAGGCATTGTAACGGCCTGATCTCAACTAGATGCATTACTCAGACGTCTCAGTCAGGCGCATCATCTCAGTCAAGCGCATCACAATCTTCTGAAGGAGTCCACCATCAAATCTTCTTCGAACAAGGAGGTCAGTCAAGAGGGAGACAAACGAAACTCTCTCAAATCGTGACATTCGGTACAACACCTTCTCCTGGCGCCCCCATAGCCTTCCAGCCAGAAGATATCCTTCATGCGGCTTAGTCATGAAACATTCCTCATGCGGCTCGGTCATGAGACGCCCTTCATGCGGCTCGGTCAGAAGGCATTCCTCATGCGGCTCGGTCATGAGACATTCCTCATGCAGCTTGGTCATGAGACGTTCTTTATGCGGCTCGGTCAGAAGGTATTCCTCATGCGGCTCGGTCATGGGACATTCCTCATACAGCTCGATCATGAGACATTCCTCATGTGGCTCGGTCATGAGACGTCTTTCATGCGGCTCGGTCATACGGCTCGGTCATGAGACGTCCTTCATGCGGCTCGGTCATGAGACATTCCCTCATGCGGCTCGGTCATAATACATCCTTCATGCGGCTCGATCATGAGACATTCCTTCATGCGGCTCGGTCATGAGATATTCCTTCATACGGCTCGATCATGAGACATTCTTTTATGCGGCTCAGCCAAGAGACATTCCTTATGCGGCTCGGCCAGAAGACATCCTTCATGCGGCTCGCCACAGAAGATTAGTTGACCAGGTCTCAACTGCTCAACGACAAATCACAACAAATCCTAACAAATCTCCAGCTATCAGTCACAGACCGAGTCTCGAGGCATGATTACGGCCTTGTGGCTCGGGGATTTGCTATGTGGTCATCTATGCGGCTCAAAATATCCTTTATCCCGAAATTACTATAAATAGCAGGGTGCCACACCCCTGCAAGATGGTTGGCAACCCAAGGCTGACAACCTTCAAGAAAAAAACAATTTCTTCACGAGCTAGAGACTACATCAGATAGTCCAAGGAGTAAGGCAGAGTTGATAGCACTTTCTCGAGTCTCCATCGTCAAGCCCCAGAATCAAAACTAAACAATTGTACTTAGATTATTTCCTAGGATTTCTTTCTAGGCTCTTCTTTGTACAAGTGAGTTTGCAATCAATTTCAGTGTTCTGTAATACCTGTCTTTGATTTTTTTATGGCAAACAGTTACCACTCTGGCAAGAAGGGCCACATCAATCGGAACTATTTTGCTTGGAAGAGAGAGAAGAAGGGCGACAAGGGGAAGCAAGATGAGAACACTACAGCGGTGGCTTCGATACATGGAGGCGATGTGATCGTCATAGGTGATGAGGTTATTACAAACCTCGCATGTGATGAAAAATCTTGGTTGGTGGACTCAGGGGCTTCGACGCACGTATCTCACAATATGACACTATTTGCCACTTACACGACAGACGACTGTGGAGTGTTGAAGATGGGCAATGGAGATGTGTCAAAGGCGATTGCTGTTGGAGATGTGCATTTGAGGACGAAGACGGGTGCAGTTCTTGTTCTAAAAAATGTTCGTCATGTCCCTGATATCCGTTTCAACCAGGTGTCGGTTGGAAGGTTGGATGACGAGGGATTCTTCAGTCTCTTCGGAAATAGTCAGTGGAAGCTTTCCAGAGGTTCGATGGTGATTGCCAGAGGAAGCAAGAAGTTCGATCTCTACTATATTGAGGGGAGCACACAGGGGGCACATGAGGTGAACGAAGTCAGTGATGCATCTACCGAGTTGTGGCACAAGCGGCTCAGCCATATCAGCGAAAAGGAGATGAGCTACTTGGTGAACAGGAAGGTGATTCCAGGGCTCAAGTCTACAAAGTTGGAGAAGTGCACGCACTGCTTAGCTGAAAAGCAAAATAGGGTATCTTTCCAAAGTCACCCAAGTTCAAGGAAGCTAGCGTTGCTCGAGTTGATTCACTCGGATGTCTGCAGTCCTATGAAGGTAAAATCTATTGGTGGTGCTTCTTACTTTATAACTTTTATTGATGATTGTTCCAGAAAGATTTGGGTCTATGCCTTAAAGACCAAGGATCAGGTGCTGCATACTTTCAAAGAGTTTCAGGCCTCTGTTGAAAGAAAGACGGACAAGAAGTTATTGTGTGTTCGGTCCGACAACGACGGTAAATACATTGGTCCCTTTGATGCTTATTGTAGAGAGCAAGTGATACGACACCAGAAGACTCCGCCCAAGATACCTCAGCTCAATGGTGTAACAGAGAGCATGAATAGGACACTGATGGAGAGGGTGCGTTGTTTGCTATCAGAAGCAAATTTGCCAGGCAGTTATTGGGGTGAGGCTCTTCTCACAGCTGCTTATGTTATTAATTTATCTCCTAGTGCTCCTTTGCAGGGTGATGTGCCTAACAAAGTATGGTACGACAAAGAGCCGTCATACAATTACCTGCGAGTGTTTGGCTGTAAGGCCTTCGTACATGTACCGAAGGACGAGAGGTCCAAACTTGAGCCGAAGATGAGACGATGCGTCTTTGTTGGCTATGTCGGGATAAGTTTTGTTATAGACTCTACGACCCAGTGGAAAGAAAGCTCTATAGAAGCAGGGACATGGTATTCGTAGAGGATCAGACCATGACTAACACTCAGGATTCCGAGATGCCTTCTGAGGCTGAGGAATTGCCTGAGTTAGAGTCATTTCGCTTCGAGCAGTTTCCAGAGGACATCGCAGAGGATCCAGTTATGGGGGAGCCAATACATGGAGTTGCTCCCAACCTTGATCATCAGCCTGCTGAAGATGGTCAGGATGTTCCTTAGGAGGATGAACATGTCGGGAAGGCAGTTCCTGAAGAGGAGGAGGCTGTTGGTATACAGCCAGCACCAGTGGCTCTACTGAGAAGGAGCGACAGAGAGCGTCGACTATCTACAAGATACTCACCGGGTGAGTATGTGCTTCTGACTGACGGGGGAGAGCCCGAAAGCTTCGTAGAGGCTATAAAAGACGAACACATGCATGAGTGGATGCAGGCTATGCAGGAGGAGATGAGTTCCTTACATGCCAATTCTACTTACGAGCTGGTGCGGTTGCCAAAGGGCAAGAAGGCTTTGAAGAATCGATGGGTGTTTAGAGTGAAGCAGACAGATGATGCTACTCGCGCTCGATACAAAGCGAGGCTGGTAGTTAAAGGCTACGGTCAGCGAAAAGGCGTGGATTATGGTGAGATCTTTTCGCCAGTCGTCAAGCAATCGTCTATTCGAGTGGTGCTAGCATTGGCAGCCAGTCTTGACTTGGAGGTCGAGCAGATGGACGTAAAGACGGCATTCCTCCACGATAATCTTGAGGAGGAGTTATACATGGAGCAGCTAGAGGGATTCTGTGAGAAGGGCAAGTAACATTTGGTCTGCCGGTTGAGGAAGAGCTTGTATGGTCTGAAGCAGGCTCCAAGGCAGTGGTACAAAAAGTTTTAATCGTTTATGGGAGAGCATGGTTATGCACGAACGACGTCGGACCACTGTGCATTTGTGAGGTACTTTGCCGAGGATGATTTTATTATTTTATTGATCTATGTTGATGATATGCTATTAGTGGGTCAGAATGCCACTAGGATCGCGGAGTTGAAGCGCCAACTAGGCATGGCCTTCTTTATAAAAGATTTGGGCCCATCGAAGACTATTTTTGGGATGGAGATCAGCCGAGAGAGAGTCCAAGCTGCTTCACTTGTTCCAAATGAAGTATATTTATCGGGTACTTCAGCGTTTCGGGATGGACGGATCGAAGAAAGTGAGTTGCCCCCTTGCGGCTCACTTTAAGTTCACCGAGGAGCAGTGTCCATCTACCGAGGATAAAAAGGAAGATATAGAATGGGTTCCATACGCTTCAGCTATGGGAAGTCTTATGTATGCTATGGTGTGTACGAGGCCAGACATCGCTAATGTAGTTGGCACAGTTAGCAGGTATCTTTCAAATCCTGGAAGGGTACATTGGAGTGTGGTCAAGTGGGTTCTACGATACCTTCAGGGTACTACCAATTGGAGACTTTCTTTTGGTGGTGACGAGCCGAAGCTGGTTGGGTATACTGACGCTGATATGGCTGGAGATGTAGATACAAGACGATCGACTTCGGGCTATGTGATGATGTTTGCCGGAGGAGCGGTATCGTGGCAGTCGCGGTTGCAGAAGTATGTTGCCTTGTCGACAACGGAGGCATAATACATTACAGCGACGGAGGCTTACAAGTAGTTACTGTGGATGAAAAAGCTGTTGCAGGAAATGGGGCTGAAGTAAGAGCAGTATACTTTGCTTTACGACAGTCAGAGTGCTATTCACCTTGTAAAGAACCAGAAATTTCATAGTCGGTCCAAGCAAATCGAGACTCGGTATCATTGGATACGGGATGTGGTTGAGAAAAAGGATACGACGCTTGAGAAGGTTCATACTGATGACAATGGAGCGGACATGCTCATAAAGGTTCTACCGAGGGGAAAGTTTGAGTACTGTAGGCAGATCGTTGGAATGACGACCTCCTCCACCTAGTTGTGAAGGGGAAGATTTATTGGAGTGGATGGGGTTCCCACCTATGTGGAGAAGACCCCGGAGTGCGACGAGCATCGTCTGTGTGTCAGAGAAGCTTGGGGAGGTGACGAGGCCAGTCGGAGATGACTGAGGTACTCGAAAGCTGACCAGAGGAGCTGCTGGAAGAAGGAGGGCAGAGTTCGGGCCGAACTTTGCCCCAGGACAGAGTTCAGGCCGAACTCTGTCCCCTGGTTCTAGAACCTCGCTGGTTGCCAAACACAGAGTTCTGGCTGAACTCTGTGTCGTCGGGGCTGAAGTATTTTTCAGGGTGATTGATCACCGTTGGATCGTATCCTACGGTCCAGGTTTCATTGCGAGATTAGGGTATTTTCATATGGTTTTTCCTAACCCTAATCTCATACGTAACACACACAAGTGAGAGAGAAGAGGCAAGAGTGCCATTGCAACTTTAGAAGAGAAAAAGGAGGATTGAAAGCCATTTTCGAAGGAGGATCCTGTTCGGGTAATATCTACTCGTCGTCTTTGTTCTTCGTAGCCTTGTAATAATTATTCTTTCTTCTAAGTGTTGTGGGGATCCGATTTGGATCGTGTGAAGTTTGTAGAGGGTGTACTCCTTTATTTCATTAGTGAAGGCTTCTTAGGGTTGGACTCTGATCGTCCCGTAGTTTTTTCCCGCAAGGATTTTCCATGTCAAAAATTTTTTGTGTCTGCGTGGTTTGTTTTGGTATTTTGATTCGTGCGCTGTATTGCTCGGTTCTCTCGCAGGTACTCTCTAGTTTGGGAAAAGGTTTCCGTATTTCTTTCCTAACAAATATATTAAAATAGATACCCAACTTTGTACTGAAAAAATATAATTGGTGCATTCGAAACGAAGGAAACAAATCATCGCCCTAAAATAAATTCGTCCTCGAATATTAAAATAGGCATGATAAGAAATAAGGTCAAAGTATAGTCAAGAATATAGTCAAAATCACATGGGCACGATCAAAATCAAGATCAAAGGCGTATATGCATGATCAAGAATAAAAATAATTATGGCATAAAAAGGAAGAAGACCTAATGGCTTGAAAGTTAGGGCACACATCTCATCCTCTCTCTTCCTAGTAGATATAACCCGCTTATCCCATTCCTCAACACTCTGATATTTAACCATTATTGTATTAATCAAATATCTCAAATTTAACTTTTATCACCATAAACTCCTTTGAAGTTCACGTTCCTGTATCCACTGATGGTTAACCTTATGTTGTTTCCGTTTAACCCGATGATCCTTTTATCATTAATTATAAACTTGTCAGATGTAGATACTCAATTTTTAACTTGTCTGTTCTAGGGTACATCTCTTCAACATTTTAACCTCACATTCAATTCCTCATAGTCTTTATATCAAAATTCAAGTATCTTCTATCAAAGTTTTAACCCATTTTTATTTCCTCCACCGACCTTGTTCTTTTCAATCACCCAAATTCATAAAATTTCTTCCTTGATTTCAACTCATGACCTCAATATATTCCTGTCTATTCTCAATATTTCCAAGTGTAGAATCCTGTCATCGATTTCATAATCCTCCACTCGTTAATGATCTTAAAATTCAAACTCAAAGATAATTCACTACAAAGCCTCTTATTCATATTTTGTCCTCATTATCTCAATACAATTCTTTTCAAAATCAAATCCTTAATATTTAGGTTTCCTATTATCTATTCTATCTGTCCAACTCTAGTAATACCTAAAAGTCAAAACATATATACATATATATATATATATATATATATATATATATATATATATATATATATATATATATATATATATATATATATATATATATATATATATATATATTATTGGCTAATCATACTCAGTTCCTAATGTTAGGTGGCTACCATAACTAGAAAAAGATCAAGACTATCATACAAATTCTTACCACTATTTTTCTAGAATTTCTAACGAATATCAAGACTAGGATAGGTAGAGGAATAGTTTAATTGATAGAGTAAAATATTTTAGTAGACTCGGTATGGTTCGATAGAAGAATGAAGTTAACATAAAGATAGGAATAACTGGTTAAATCATATAATATATGCTCAAGAACTTCCTCAAAAGTTGACTAATCCTGAAGGGTATATCCATATGACCTCATGATCTATCATCGAATTGTGCATTCTATAAAACTTCCAATTTCTCTAGCCTTTGTCTTGAACTAAATCCATGACCTTCAAGTCAAAATTTATGTTCACAGTTTAGCCTCTTCATCTTATCCTCAAATTAGTCTTGTATTGCTCAAGTCCTCCCAAATATTCAATGCCATTGCCTCAATCATATTCTTATATTCCCATTAATAATCATACTGCTACATTTGAAAATTTAAACTCGAAATATCTATAATCTATCAATCATCATTCACCAAAATTTTACTTTATAAAATTTTAAAAACTTCAATTTGTAATCTCGATTTCCCAAATATTACTATCATAAGAGTTAGGAAATCCATGTTTCATTCTCTCCAAATCCTTAATTTCATTATTTTGTTGCATATTATCATTTTAGTAACTTCTGATTCACATAATTGAATTTTCTTCTGTTGATGTTACTATTCCTAAATACTTCAATCAATTCTTATGAATATAAAGTCGTAACCTCGAGAGCATAATAAATGGAAGTCAACATTTGCATACTTTATAAATTTAATATCTTCAAAATTTATCTATCATATGAGATTTGACAAACCTTCAAGCTAAATTCCTTACTTTTATTTTTTTTATTTGTTATCATGTCCAATTTCACTCTCAAGTTTATCATAATGTCATCAATGCATCTATTAATATAAGACTAGGGATTTTATTCAAAAGATATACCACAACTTTTAAACTAACCTCATACCTTTATCTCGCACTGGACGACTGGGGTTCCTCCTCTGCGCTCAACCCGAAGGCAACCTTTCATTCTATGTTCACTTGATCCATAATCTAGACACTCCTCTTTCTTTTTGCTGCATCCATTCCCCGTATGTCCCGAGTTCCTACAATCCACAAGTAGGGGTCCTCTTGATTTGTCTCCTCTGAGCTGGGGCACTAACTGAGGGATGATGCATAAGTTGTAAATTAGGACGCTTCATAGGTTCATGAGGAATACTATCCATCGCCCTCTTGAGTCCAGATTCCTCTTCTTGACATTGAACCGTTTTCATTAGTTGTCGTATCACTTGACTTTGCTTTTCTTGAATTCTCCTTAATTCTTCCAACTCTTCCACAATCCGTGCTTCATTCATTTTTTGGTTCCTCTTGATCCTGAGTGTAAGGCACTATATCCTTTGAGGCTTCTACCATATAATCCTCCTTGCTTTCGTCCCCTCTAGATAGGTTAAAAGTGGCCATTTTCTGAGGATATAGATGAGCATATATTAAAATTTAAAGAATATTAGAAGTTGAGTTTGCAAGAAAGAACAATATATTCAAGAATCAATAATTGGAGTTTCCTAGATTGTGATTGAGTATTCACTTATCTTTCTATAATCCAATACTTTATTGAAGGCTTGTAATAGTACGACTAAACCTAAGTACTACCATGATATCATATACTAATTGCGACGACTGACTTGCATGGGCCACCACAAAAACGTGTCACGACCCGCACCAAGATATTTGGGCACAAGTACATGGGTACGTTCAACCTACGCTGCAGCATTGGTAGTAGAACGCTGTATCAGGTCATTTATATATAACTAACAATCTCACTCAATAATATCCAACTCCATAAAGAGTACAATGATATAAATAGAAATGGCAATACTCAATCACAATTTCTAAAAACATGATATAATAATAAAAACAAACATGTGATGTCCCAGAATGTCATAGAGTCAAAAGTCTAGTGTAACACCCACTTTTCAGAAATAAGGGTAATTTTGAAATTTTGTAATTATAATCATTTAATAATGATATTTAAATCATATTGTGATTTTTGGTGATTTTTGGTGATTTTTAATCAATTTAAAACTATTTAAAATGTTGAATTATGATTTTGATGGTTAACTAGTTAAACCTCAGTTTTGCTAAGCTTAGAGACTAATTACAACTTTTTTGCCTAGGGGTATTTTGGTTATTTTGACAATTTTGTGAAATTATAATTTATATTAATTAAATATTATGCTAATCCTTTAGTTAAGACTTAACCTAGAAGTTTAACCTAACCTAGATTAGTCTTGAGGTTAGAATCATGGTTAGAACATTCCTACTAAGTGCCAAGGTTTTTGACTTTTCGGGAATATATTGGCTGATGAATTAGTAGTTGTTGTTCTTGTTTCTTTAGTACCTTTAGTAGTTCCTATACCTGTTATGTTTCTTGGATTATTTACAAGTGGTATTCAAACTCTTATTTTTGCAACTTTAGCCGCGACTTATATAGGGGAATCCATGGAAGGTCATCATTGATTATCTTTCAAAATAGTCTTTTTTTTAGATTATCCCAATTCCGGAAATGCACGGTTCAAGATAATCTACTCGGTTCTTGGTTGGGGAACATAATAGATACAAATACGTATGTATATACGATTAGAGTTGTAGGGGGAAAGATAGACTTACGAAATTGTGAAAAAAAGATGGATTGGAGGGTCATGGTAGATATATGGTAATATCTATAAGTCCGCCCAGACCCTGTAAGTAATATCTAGATATTATTGTGGTAGGATATTTTCCTTAGGATATTTGTGAAAAAGAAAGCCTTATGACTAGTTGAACCAATAGGAAGGCTTAGAATTGGGTGGACAACTCTTAGCCACTCATCTAGACCTAAAATCTAACCCTAATTCATCTAATGGCAGCCATCAAGTGCCCCCCTTCCTATAAAGGATCCTTAAGAAAGCCTTGGCCTCTTTTTATAATTACTTAGAACCCTAATAGTTCCTCCCTAAAATTCTTCCCCTAATATCCAAATTAAGTCCAAATTGAGTCAAATCAATTGCATCATCATCCAAAACAGTAGAGCAGACTTGTGGAGGCTTGCTAGCAAGTTTGGAGGACGTTTGAATCGCAGCAAATCGAGGAAGACGTCAAGTCGAGGCTCTTTACATTGAGTTTGAACTCTCAATAGGTAAAACCCAACAAACCCTAATAAGTTCCTGATTTCTTTCCATAGATGCATTCATTTAGGGTTTCCCTAGGTGTAGCCCAAGTTTGATAGGATCTCGTGTCCATTTCGTGTCCGTATCGAACACGTATCGGTGTTTTTAAAGAAGTGTTTGGTGAAATGCCACATAGAAATAGATTTTAGTATTTTGTAAAACTAATTACACATTTTTATAGCCCTTGGCATACTGATCATGAATCTATCACACTGAGCACGTTTTTGAGCCGTGTCCGTGTCCAAAATGGATACGAACATGCTGTACGACACTGTGGTCGAGTGCCCTGTTGCTCGATCACGTTTTCTCCGTGTCTGTGTCACTCAGACACGTACAATTCAACACACAGCTAGGAGACATAACTGACATGTCATTCCCCAAGTGTCGTATCAATTGATAACGTGTCGGACACGATATTCGAAGTGTACTAATTTTGTACACAGACACAGTGCGAGGATTTCATCACTGATACACGTGTCAGGTCGTGTCCTGACATGACGTGGACGCGTGATGACATGTCATTCGTATAGCCCTATGTCAAAGCTACATGTGGACGTGATCACGTGTGGTCGCGTGTCCATGAAGCCTCGAACCCACTGCACGACACACTGTACACATCCCTGCTACTCGGGCCCTCTGTAGGACATGATACGAATTCTCTTGACACGAGTTTTGGTAGACACGAGGTGGCATACACTGACAGCATGCCCCCAAAGTTTGGGTCGAGTTGGTTTGGTATTCTCGAAGTTATCGAGCTCACACTGATTTTGTACAGATACACATACACGCAGAAAACCACACTGATATGCGACTCAAACCCGGACATGACATGACCCCGACTCGATACAGGCACCCTAGGACCTAGCCCTATAACCCCTCTAGCACTGTACACGTGCACATGGTGTCTCGTGCACTATGTCGAGTCTATTTTGACTCGACATGCGTGCACGAGGCTGTGTCTATGCACAGTTCAGTCACACATTGACACTTGGGTTTTGGACACTGTTTGGACACGACTATTGGACACAAATTGACACACTATTAGACACGTGTGGGACACATACGAATCCCCTCTCATTTTCCAGTTTTACACTTGGGTTTTGAATGATTATGTTTCGAAATATGAATGTTAATGATTAATGAGTTTCCTGAGAATTCCAGTGAACTATTTGACATGAGTTTGCAATATTATAACTGAGTTAACATGAATATCTGAGAATAGTTTAATACATGAACTGAGAATGGGACATGAAATTGGAAATACAAACTCGGTTGGTTGTTTGATTGTGATGTATTTAAAATATGAGAACAATATGGGCTGGAAACTGAGTTTTCCCTCTATGAGAAAACCTGAAAACTGATTTTGGGTTGGCTTGAGCCTTAGCATGGCATGGAATTCAACAGACATCAGCTGCAGTATGCTGCACTAGCAGCAACATCATGGCAGTGGGCAATTTGGGCATGAGTGAGTGTATGAGTGAGTTTATGAGTGACTGTTGGGTGGTTGAGTAGACATCATTGGACAAGGACTTACTTCCTTGTGGGTACCAGTTAGCTGGTTTATTAGTTTTCAACTTAGATAGGTATGTGTGATCTTAAGTTCAGATTCCTATAATTTTTACATGAGTGTATTGCATTTGGAACCATGTACACCGTGTATCTTGCTTGGGCTTGTGCTCCCTGTTTTGGGGGTAGCAGAGGTTTGCTAGTCCATGGCATTAGTCAAGGTTGGCACTTGGTCATATGGATATATATGTGAGAGGTTAGTAATTGTGGGTTAGTTGAGTTTTGAGTATGATCTCAGTTTTCTGAGATATAGAGTAAGGTTTTGGGGCAAGGGTGTGTTGTATATGATATATATGTAGGAACGAAATCGTAAAGCAAAATACTCTAGAGGGGGGTGAATAGAGTAGGCAGCGGAATATTGCTAATTAAAAACTTGTTAGCAGTTAGATCACAGATCTAATAATAATCACAAAAGTAAATGACAGAAATTAAAAGTGATCAGAAGGCAAACACAAACACCAAAAATTATACTGGTTTCCCTCTTGTGAGGACTAGTCCAGTCGGAAGAACTCTAGCTTCCAGTTGATCCACTATTGGAAATCTCGCAAGTTTTCATACGAAGTCCTTGCAACTTCTACAAACGCGAGCTTTGATATGAAGAACTCGACCAACTTCAATTGTGAAGAGTTGAATCTTCTATCAAGCTTCTGATTACAATCGCTCTGAAACTTCTAGACCGTACCGCACTGGCAAATTGACTAGAGGATTGTAACTGGCTTGGGATTTAAAAATAAAAGCTTTTAAGAACTCTTTGGAAGAATGTAAGCTCAGGAAGAGAAGAGATTGAAAGTGAATTGGTGATTTGAAATGATCGAAATACTTCTCTGTTTATAGTTTTTCCAAAGACAGAACTCTGACAGAATTCGGGCAGAATTCGGACAGAACTCTTTGTAACAAACCGCAACTGAAGGATGACCAAGTTCAAAAACCCAACGTTCACTAACGTTCCAAATGGCCAAACTCTGGCCGAACTCGGGCCGAGTTCTTCTGGGGTTCTGCCAGTTCATTTTTGGAGAAAATAAATTTTGGCTTTTTGAAAAATCTTTCAGAAGCTTTTTGTAAAAAGAATGTTTTTAAAAAACGTAGGTAATTTATAAAGAATAGGATGGTTTTGAAAAACGTTTTAGGATAGCCTATTTGCCAGTATGACTCGGTGTACAATGTATTCCTAGACTCAATAAAATGAAAAATTATATAGCGTAACAGGAAGTACATTCTGAATGGCAAACAGCTTCGAAACATCTTCGGTCTTGAACATAGTAAATATCTATTGTTGAGCAGTGTCCAAAACATCGTAGGTAAACATCTGAGTTGACTTGCAATTATATCGAGACAGAGTTTGATCAATTATTAAAATCAGGTTTGACCATGACCAATGGGCCAACAATCTCCCCCATTTTGATAATTGACAAACCTTGCCGATATAACATCTAAGCTGGAATCAATTCAAAATGGTAATCAAAAGAAATTGTTCATAACCTGTATTCACGAAAATGTTAGATCCTTATTTCTCCTCCGTTGTCACTTAGCAAAATAATTGCAAAAGATAAAGCTCCCTCGCAATAAATGCATAAGTAACAAACAGTGAAGAAACACAATAAAAATAAATAATTATGACAGGTATGGTATAAACAGTAAATATAGTAAGAGAAACAGATAGACTATAGAACAACACAGGCATGTATTTGTCACAGGCAGTATTTAATAAAGTGCGAGAATAATACTGAAACAAATAAAGTGCTGAAAAATAGACTAAGATGCCAAAACTGAGGCATAATAAAAAACAATGTATATGAATAGTCACATAACAAAGAAAAGTGCTGATAATAGCTAAAAAGTACTGATAAAATTTTGGAATGTCGGAGCATTTCCAAGTAAACATAAGACAAAGGTAATAGTCTCAATATCTAACATCTCAAAAATTATCATCATCCTCATCATCAGCTGCAGCTCCAGCATGTCCAGAAGGACCAGCTCTAGAAGTACCAGCGCCGGAAGTGTGAGGAGTGGCACCAGTGGTACGATACCAATCATAGGCGTTCCCTGGCTGGAACAGAGAGTGGACCGCCTCGTCGTCAATGCGGTAGCCAGAAATAGAAGGGTCTCGAGGTAGATGACCCGTCTGCGCAAACCTCAGATCGACGAAGGAATTGGCAATCGCCTGGAACCGAGTCACATCACGGAACTCGTGTTCCCTAGAGGTCTTAACATAAAAGACTGCAGATCTGATAAGTGCTGATGTATACCCTCAAATGTCATAGGATAAGAATGAGGAAGAACATGTACTGTGGGAGCTGTAGGAGTAGGTACAGGAGGAGTAGGTGCAGTAGGTGGAGGAACAGTGGCAATGCTGTGACGAGAGAGTTTGAGAAACTTGGGCTCGGGGTCGACAGCACAAGTAGATAGGTCAATATCAAATCTCTGAAAAATGTGAGGAATAAGCTTCGCATAAAATAGGTTGCGGTCTCTCCCGCGACATCTACCCATCATCTGGATGATAGTCTTAGGGGCAGAAAAAAGAATCCCCTTAAGAATATGATAAAGAGCAGAGAGCTCAAGTGCAGTGACATCATCTTTAGAAGTGGATTTTGGAAGTAAGGTGGAATAGATGATGCGATGTAATTCGTAGTTAAACAAGTTCAAGTTATTAGCCTTGAACTTTCCAGGATGAGCGCGTGCGGGCGCACAAAGCTCATTCTTGAAACTAACGAGTGTCGTGCCATCGGGGAAATCAAAATCAGTGATGTCATCGAGCGGGGCACCTTCGTTTGGGATACCAAGAATTTCTGCTAACGTTTCATCAGTGAATTCGATATTAATTCCTCCGACACGTGTTCTCGCTGTAAAAGTGTCTAACACGAAATTACAATAGAATAATCTAATGACATTAGTGACAATGGGGAATTGTAAGGTAACAAAATGTTGTAACCCTAATGCCTCAAAGTAAGGGCGGTGATCCAGAAAGACAGTCCATTTAATCGACGATCCGGTGCAAATAGTACGCATGATAAAATCGGCGTACCACAATAAGGCTTGATCGAAAGTTTTAAAGTAAAACTCGCCCGACGCACCATCGTCCGATTGGACCAGAGAAAAGAGGCAATCCGTATGCAGATCTAAAGACGATGCCTCTTCACTGGCATTGGTCTTCTTCCTCTTGAAGGGATTGAACTTAGGCATTCTTTCCCAAAATATTTCTATAAACCCTAAGTATTGAAAAGTGGATGAGAGAAGGGATTATACCTTCCAAGAATTGGATATGTTGTAGAGGATGACGTTCTCCGCACGAATCCAAAGTTTGGACGAGAAACTCCACAAGGATTGGAAGAACAAGGATGGAGAAGAAGCTAGGGTTTCGGAGGCGCGCTGCTGCTGTTATGAGGATGTGGGGAAGAATGAAGAAGAAGGAAGCCTCGGGTTCGTGCTGGTACATATATATACCCAGCCGAACTCTGGCCGAATTCGGACCAAACTCGGGCCGAATTCGCCAAGGGTTGCCTGGTTATATATATACATGTAAACAATTCAAATGAGGCCACATTCTTTTTCATTAATTCGTTTTAAATGTTTAATTCAAAGTTTAGTAATTTTAAATCTTAAAATAATATAATTAATATTATTTTATAAATTAATATTCTTTACTCAGTATCTGTCTCAGATTAGCTGTAGGAGTACTGTCCCAGCTAACGGAGGTTCACCGGGGAACTCTTAAGTACCGCTTCACTTCGACCGTAGTCGTGATGACAGACAGACTCTTTTTGGGCTTGTCTCGAAAATAGTTTTTGAGTATCGAATAAATTAATTAATAAAACAAAATTAATTAATATTATTGACATCTAAAATGCCTAATTCTTGACGTAAATAATTGAAACGATCTTTCGCTAAAGGTTTTATGAGTATGTCAGCTAATTGATTCTGTGTGTCTATGTATACAAGGTCTATATCTCCATTTTGTTGATGATATCTAAGAAAGTGATGTCGAATCTCGATATGTTTAGTACGAGAATGACTTATTAAATTCTTAGTCAAATTAATAGAACTAGTGTTGTCACAGAAAATGGGTATGTGTGTAAAATACAATCCATAGTCTTCTAAAGTTTGTTTCATCCACAAAATTTGTGCACAACAACGTCCTGCGGCGATATACTCAGCCTCGGTTGTTGATAATGCAACAGAATTTTGCTTTTTTACTAAACCAAAAGACATGAACCGCTAGTGCTTCTTCTATCTACTTTGCATCCGGCAAAATTTGCATCGAAATAACTAGTTAGGTCAAACGACGTGGTTTTGGGATACAATAAGCCGACAGAAGAAGTGCCTTTAAGGTATCGGAAGATACGCTTAACTGCGCACAAATGTGATTCTTTAGGATTAGCTTAAAAACGAGCACATAAACAAACACTAAACATAATGTCTGGTCGACTAGCAGTTAAATATAGTAAGCTACCGATCATACCTCGATACTTACGTATGTCGACAGGTTTGCCTTGTTCATCAATATCAAGCTTGGTTGAAGTTGTCATTGGAGTGCTAAGTGGTTTTGCTGTTTCCATGTCGAACTTCTTCAATAGATCCTTTGTGTATTTTGCTTGATTTATGAACGTGTCATTGTTGATTTGTTTGATTTGCAGTCCGAGAAAGAATTTCAGCTCTCCCATCAAGCTCATCTCAAACTCATTCTGTATACACTTTGAAAATTCTTGACAAAGAGATTCATCAGTAGATCCAAAGATAATATCATCTACATAGACTTGAATCAAAAGAATATTATTATTTAAAGATTTTATAACAAAGTAGTGTCAACCTTTCCCTTTGAAAAACCGTTATCAAGTAGAAAAGTGCTTAGACGATCGTACCAAGCACGAGAGGTTTGTTTCAAACCGTATAAAGCTTTTTTCAACTTGAAAACATATTCAGGAAATTTGAAATCAGAAAAACCGGGTGGTTAAGCTACATAAACCTCTTCTTTTATAAAACCATTTAAAAATACGATTTTGACATCCATTTGAAATAATTTAAAATTATGAAAACATGCAAATGCACATAACATGCGAATGGATTCTAATCTCGCAACTGGGGCATAAGTCTCATCGTAGTCGATACCTTCTTCTGGATTGTATCCTTGAGCTACGAGTCGAGCCTTATTGTGAGTCACTAAACCATTCTCGTTCAGTTTATTTCGGAATACCCATCGGGTGCCAATGACCGGATGATCAATAGGCTTGGGAACAAGTTCCCAAACTTGATTTCGTTCGAATTGGTTTAATTCCTCTTGCATAGCATCTAACAAAAAATTATCACTGCATGCCTCATCAATATTTTTGGGTTCAAACTGTGAGACAAAAGTAACACAAAAAGCTATATCTTTATTAGAGGAACGAGTACTTACACCCTTGGTAATCTCACCAATTACCAAATCCTTTGGATGACTAGCCAAGAATCTCATCTATTTTAGTTTAGTCTCAAGATTGCTAGTTCCGACTTCTTTGCTTGGAGGTTCATCTGATGCCTGATGTGATGGTTCTGCATCTTTGTGTGAAGGTTTTGCAGTAGCTGTACTTGGTGCGATTATGTCTTCATTGTCATCATCGTCTAAGTGTTGATTTAGCTCATCAAACTTGACGTTGATAGATTCTTCAATGATCATGGTTCTTTTGTTGAAGACTCTATATCCTTTGCTCTTTGCTGCATAACCTAAAAATATACCTTCATCGGCCTTTTCATCAAATTTACTCAAATTATCTTTAGTATTAAGAATAAAACATTTACAACCAAAGATTTTGAAATAAAAAATATTTGGTGTTCTATTATATTTGGTGTTCTATCAAACCATAATTCATAGGGAGTCTTCTTCGATATAGGTCGAATTAGAACCTTATTGAGAATATAGCATGCTGTATTTACAGCTTCAGCCCATAAATATCTAGGTAGACTAAACTGGTTCAACATAACTCTAGCCATTTCAGATAGAGTTCTGTTCTTACGTTCCACAACTCCATTTTGTTGTGGAGTCCTAGCGCAAGAGAATTCATGCAGATAACCGTGTGTGTCACAAAATTGCTTGAATTCTACATTCTCAAATTCGCCGCCATGATCACTACGAATGCGAGTAATCATGAACCCTTTTTTATTCTGTACTTTCTTGTAAAAGAGGACGAACTCTGATAATGCATTATTCTTGCGTGCAAGAAAATAAACCCATGTATATCTAAAAAAGTATCTATAATGACAAATGCATATAACTTACCACCTAGACTAGTAATTCTGCTGGGTCCAAATAAGTCCATATGCAACAATTGTAAAGGTCTAGTGGTACTTACAGCGTTTTTGGATTTGAATGCGGATTTGGTAGCTTTGTTCTTTTCACATTCACTACATACCGTATCCTTCTTGAAAGAAATATCTGGTAAGCCGCGTAGCACCTTCTTCGTAGATAATCTTGAAATTGTATCCATGTTTGCATGACTGAGTCTCATATGCCATAGTTGACTCTCAATACTTTTGGCCATCAAACATCTACCTGTTGTGTTAGAATACAAATATATTGTCTTCCCTAATACCTTCAAATATAGTACTGCCAGTTGAACTATCAATAATAGTACATTTATCTTTTACGAAGTTAATGCCATAACCGTGATCAGCTAAATGGCTTATGCTGAGAAGATTATGTTTTAACTCGGTAACAAGACAAACATCTTTAATCACTGGATAGGGAGCCTTACCAATGTCACCGATACCGATTATGTACCCTCTCAAATTATTACCGAAGGAGACGTATCCTTCTTTATTCCTCTTCTACAGTATTGCAAATAATAAAGCATCACCGGTCATGTGCCGTGAGCAACCGCTGTCGAGGATCCATTTGCTCCTAGCATGTGAAGGGTGTCCCACCTACAAAACAATTTGCAGATGAAACTTTTGGTACCCATTTCTTGTAGGATCCTGACTGGTTAGTTTTCGGTATCCATGCATAAACATTTAAATCTACTAACTTTCTGATTCTACATGCAGAAGATATATGACCAATAAGGCCACAATAATGACATTTAGCATGTTGAGTATTGAAAGTAGTGTGAGGTGCATGATTGGTAGGTTTTGGTTTTTTAGTATAGAAGAATGCATGCCTATTAGTCTTCTTGGACATAGTCTTGGTATGGTTGGGTCTGACAGTGTTGGGCGTGTTCCGATGATTCGGTAATTGACACGTATTAGAATAGGAAGCAGCAACTTCAGGCCGTTTTCCTAAACTAATTTCCAATTTTTTGGAAGTGTCATATAATCTAGTATAGTCAGATGTAAGTGATTCTAATCTGACCTGTGCACACTGGAGACTCTTTCTCTCCTTAGATAGGTCTTCCTTTAACTGGATAATAGTTTGGCTTTTTCTTCGGATAGCTTAACAGTCTCGTGTAACAACAATTTAATAGAAGAAAGCTCACTAGACTCATTTGAAGAGTCATTATCTCTAACCTGATCTAGTAGGTCGGTAAGTCTTTCTATTTCACCTTTGTACTCTTTGAGTACCTTCTTAGAGGTTTTATATTTGCTACGCAGTTTCCTGTAATCATCTAACAGTTCACTGAAAGCCTCTCCTAGTTGCTCAAAGGTGAAATCATCATAAGGGTCAAATAGAGGATTAGTGATTACCTGATCGCAAGCCATCAAGCACACATTTGCAGCGTCATCTGATTGTTTATCTTCTGAGTCGCTGGCTTCACTTTTATGCCATATGCTTGTGTTGGCGTACTTTTTTGATGTCGATTTCTTCAGGTAGCCTTTGTCATATTTGCTATTTTTTTTGATGATGATACTGTTGGACAGTCTTTCTTCATGTGTCCTTTCTTCTTGCATCCGTAGCAAATAGGATCTTTCTCGTTGTTGTTGTTGTTGCTGTCTTTTGTTCTCCTGTTAAATCTCATGAACTTCTTGAACTTTCTTACCAGAAGAGCTTGATCTTCAGAGTCGGAGTCGCTGTCGTCGGAATCATCTTCGAGGGTTCTTCTATGTTGAGCCTTGAGAGCAATCGTCTTCTCTGACTTTTCCTTTAGTGTAGCATCTTCAAAGTCTTGAAGTTCTAGCTCGTGAGTGAGTAGCTTACCCATGAGTGTTTCTAGAGATATTGTTGAGAGGTCGTTCCCTTCAATGATTGCTGTAGCCTTTGGAATCCAGTTCTTTGTAAGGGCTCGTAAAAGTTTGCGAATCTTCTCATGGTTACTGTAATCCTTGCCTAGTGAGGACAAAAGATTTACAATATCCAAGAATCTTGTAAACATCTGAGTGACTGATTCACTTGGCTTCATTTTGAACGCCTCATACTCCTGAATAAGTCTGCTGATCTTTGACTCCTTGACTTGTGTTGTTCCTTCGTGGGTTACTTCGAGAAGTTTCCACACTTCGTTTGATGTTGTGCAAGTAGACACCCTGTTGAATTCAGTTCTGTCTAAAGCACAAAATAAAGCGTTAATAGCACGTGCGTCAAGACTGGCCTTTTTTTTTTCTTCCTCTGTATATTTGTCATGGGGTTTTTTCAGCTAAAATACCAACATAAATACGAGGTGGCTTTTTATAGCCATCAATAACTACAGACCATAAGTCAAAATCAAGAGATTTCAGAAAGAAACTCATACGTGTTTTCCAATAACTGTAGTTTGTGAACAGTGGAGGTCTGTTTGTGGCTTGGCCTTCACTTGTGAATTTCACAGTTGCTATGTGTAATGCTGTGATCTATATAACAATTGAATATAACTGCAATTTTATCTTGCTTTACCTGTATAACCCGCTCTGATACCAATTGTAGAAATGAAATCGTAAAGCAGAATACTCTAGAGGAGGGAGGGGGTGAATAGAGTAGGCAGCAGAATATTGCTAATTAAAAACTTGTTATCAGTTAGATCACAGATATAATAATAACCACAAAAGTAAATAACAGAAATTAAAAGTGATCAGAAGGCAAACGCAAACACCGAGATTTATACTGGTTTCCCTCTTATGTGGACTAGTCCAGTCGGAAGAACTCTAGCTTCCAGTTGAATCCACTATTGGAAAATCCTGCAAGTTTTTATACGAAGTCCTTGCAACTTCTACAGACACGAGCTTTGATACGAAGAACTCGACCAACTTCAATTGTGAAGAGTTGAATCTTCTATCAAGCCTCTGATTACAATCGCTCTGAAATTTCTAGACCGTACCGCACTGGCAAATCGATTAGAGGATTGTAACTGGCTTGGGATTTGAAAATGAAAGCTTTTAAGAACTCTTTGGAAGAATGTAAGCTCAGGAAGAGAATAGATTGAAAGTGAATTGGTGATTTGAAATGATCGAAATACTTTTCTATTTATAGTTTTTCCAAAGACAGAACTCTGACAAAATTTGGGCAAAATTCGAACATAACTCCTTGTAACAAACCGCAACTGAAGGATGTCCAAGTTCAAAAATCCAACGTTCACTAACGTTCCAAATGGCCAAACTCTGGCCGAACTCTGGCCGAACTCAAGCCGAGTTCTCCTGGGGTTCTGCCAGTTCATTTTTGGAGAAAATAAATTTTGGCTTTTTGAAAAATCCTTCAAAAGCTTTTTGTAAAAAGAATGTTTTTCAAAAATATAGGTCATTTATAAAGAATATGATGGTTTTGAAAAACATTTTAGGATAGCCTATTTGCCAGTACGACTCGGTGTACAATGTATTCCTAGACTCAATAAAATAAAAAATTATATAGCGTAACAGGAAGTACATTCTGAATGGCAAACAGCTTCGAAACATCTTCGGTCTTGAATATAGTAAATATCCATTGTTGAGCAGTGTCCAAAATATCGTAGGTAAACATCTGAGTTGACTTGCAATTATATCGAGACAGAGTTTGATCAATTATTAAAATCAGGTTTGACCATGACCAATGGGCCAACAATATATATATAGAAGCTTGGGTATATATATTATGTTATATAGGTATGTCATATGTATGATCTGATATGGAGGGTTTAAGGGAGGAAATGTTAATGTTACGTATATAGGCTTGAGTATATACATATGTAATATGTTATGGTTAGTTGAGGTAAGGTTGATATATGATATAGAGTTACGTGGATAGATGAGATAGAGTATGATGGATATAGGTATTTGGTTATGTGGGTAACTTATGAGATTAGCTTGATATAGAGTTTGACTAGAGTTGACCCAAAACCCTAGAGTTGACCAAGGTTTGACCCAATAGTTCAAGATTGATTAGAGTGGACCAAAAGTCAACATTTAGTCTAGATGTGACCAATTGACCTAGTTTGACTGGATGTTGACCATTGTGACCAAAACTGACTGGTCCTAGACAGTTGACTAGTTTGACCTAGTTAACTAGAGTATTGACTTGGGTTGACCCAGAGTTGACCAAGTTTGACTTGACCTAGATTGGCTTAGAAATCATGTAGATTACATCGTAAACTTCATTTATCTTATTTTAAACATATTATAACCTTTACTGCTCTATTTAGGACATTGTGACTCCGGTGCAGATATCTGATATTATACTACTCTTTTCAGTGTCAGGCGAGTACATTCTCTGATAGTTCTTTCATTTACTTGTCAATTACTGTACTTAATTCAGTTCTAGTTAGTTCTATTCGATTCTTGTTACAAATACATATTGTTGTTAATGAATTCATGTATACGACACACATACTTTACTCGTTTTGCCTCTATTATTCGAATCACCATTCGAACTATTCGAACCACCTATTCGCATCTTTATGTGCTGGTTGGACTTATTTTCGTCTTATGTGTTGGATTATGAATTCATTTGTATTAGACTGGGCAGAGAAATACTGATTAGACATGTAGACATATCCCTCTATTCGAATCATCCCTCTGTGAATGATATTCGAACGATAGCCATCCCTCACCTAATCAGTATATGGTGTGCCCTATTACCTACAGCCGTTTACATGACGATCTCGATATTTTAAAACACAATTGGAGAATTAATTTGAATCATTGTTAGAACATCATGTGAATCATTATTCGTACCACCTTATTCGAATCACCTTATTAGAACAATGATTAGAATCACATTTGACTCATACTGTACTGGAATCACATTCGACTCATCTTGTATTAGACTCATATTGGGATTACACTCGACTTACATTGTACTGTCTGGACTTATATCATGTTACTCTAGTTCAGCTAGATCTTGTTTTACAGTCTTCATTGCCATGCTTCTCCTCTTGTTTAGTTACCTTACTTTCCTTGTACCTTAACTGTTTTTCTATATTATTACTCGTATAAACTGCCACATTCATCAATACAACTGTCTATGACTACTTTATAGTTCTCTGTCATTTACTTGAGATTTCTAGATGAGTTGTGCTCGTTCCTGTCCTGACTGGACCTGTTGAAAATATTACAGATGATTGCCCTAAGGATATTTTCCCTACTTGCCTTGGAGCAGGAGATGGCTTAGCTACCTTTGGCCCCGACACTCAGGCGTGATCAGGAGACTAGCTAGTAGACTTGGTTTAGTTTTCATGTTTTAGAACTTGAATTGTAATAAGTTGAGATTTTTTTGAGATTGTTTGAGTTTAATATTATTTAGTAGTTGGTTTTATTGTTGTTATTTAGTCTTAGTTATAAACTTCTGTGTTATCTTATCGTGCTTAAACTGTGATTGAGATTTTATTATATCTATACTTGTGCTCCGTTCGGAGTTGAGATTTGACAAGTACATTATATAATTGCTTGAGTTGTTATTTAGATAGTAACCTAGGACAGCGTTCTACCACCGATACTGTGGCATAGGCTGGACGTACCCACTTCTCGTGCCCCTACATTGGGTGCGGGTCGTGACATGTTTTTAGTGGTGGCCCATGCAGGTCGAGAGTCGCAGTAGTGCGATGTCGTGGTAGTGCAACGATTAGTTGTACTGCTACGCGCCTGCGATAGGAACTAAGGAATAGGCTTTAGTTGAGAGAGTACTCAATCACAGTTAGTACTACTTGGGAAGATTCCTGGGATGACCCTTGAGAATCTCATTATAAACTATCTCGAAATTTGATTCTGACAGTATCTGTCGATCTTTCTTGTTCATCGTTGAATTTGATTCTCATTATAAATAATCTCATTATAAACTATCTCAAAATTTGATTCTGACAGTATCTGTCTATCTTCCTTGTTCATCGTTGAATTTGATTCTTGGTATTCATTATTGACTTAATTTTCTACCAAGATAACATTATGGGCTAGGTTACCTCAGTCATAAAATCTAGAGTCTTCTATAGCCATATTAGCTGGTTTGGCGATGAGATAGAGTCAGATTTTAGATGTATTTTTCGGGTATGGGAATTTAAAGTTTTCACAGCCAAGCTAGCGGCAATACAAAAATTTTAAATACCATGATTCTAGAGATATATACATTAGTTGCGGACTCTATAGATTATCGCTGTTATACTTACTGACGTAACTTGGATTCTGGTAACATGGTTCTGGATAGACGGGTATGATTATCAGATTTCAGAATAGATACCATATAGATGGTGCCCTAGTATGATGGAATGGAATATCAGTACGGGTGTTACTTGAGTATCATGGATTAGATAGAGGAAGCTAGGCCATCTGTAGCGCAGCACCGTACCCCGCACCATCAGAGGGATATACCCCAGAGGGGCAGGGCTTTTGCGCTGACAGTCGAGTAGACCGACGCTACGGATGACGGGTTAGCAGTTTTGTCATTCTTGTTCTTTTTCCCCACCTTCATGTGTGATTTCCATTAGTACCTGTCAGGATATTCTTGTGATATGCTAGATAGCGTAGTTACCTTGTTCAAGACTGTGGGATCACGACCAGTAGGACTATGATTACATATAATCTTGACCTTGATTGTTGGGGGTTTGACCTAGAAGAGAGTACGATCATCTTAATTTCGAGGACGAAATTCTTCTAAGGAGGGTAGACTTGTAACACCCACTTTTCTGAAATGAGGGTAATTTTGAAATTTTGTAATTATAATCATTTAATAATGATATTTAAATCATATTGTGATTTTTGGTGATTTATAATCAATTTAAAACTATTTAAAATGTTGAATTGTGATTTTGATGGTTAACTAGTTAAACCCCAGTTTTGCTAAGCCTAGAGACTAACCATGACCAAGGGAGCTTAGTCATGTGATTAGGATGACTAATTACAACTTTTTTGCCTAGGGGTATTTTGATCATTTTAACAATTTTATGAAATTGTAATTTATATTAATTAAATATTATGCTAATCCTTTAGTTAAGCCTTAACCTAGAAGTTTAACCTAACCTAGATTAGTCTGGAGGTTAGAATCATGGTTAGAACATTCCTACTAAGTGCCAAGGTTAGTAATATCTAGATATTATCGTGGTAGGATATTTTTCTTAGGATATTTGTGAAAAAGAAAGCCTTATGACTAGTTGAACCAATAGGAAGGCTTAGAATTGGGTGGACAACTCCTAGCCACTCATCTAGACCTAAAACCTAACCCTAATTCATATAATGGTGTAGGGTGTGAAAAATTTTGACACGCTGACATAAGACCAAGTCAGCCAAAGGCCATACGCTCAGCCAAAGGCCATACGCTCAGTGTAAAAGTCATACGCTCAGTAAATATTTTATTATTTCTCGACTGACAGCACAACATACGCTCAGTGGAGGATGAATCTGACACTTCGTCTTTCGTGCAAAAAACAGCTGTCTTAGGAGAATTAACCGTCGTATGGATTTTCGAGAGTTGATTTTGTCTTTTACGAGGACAGCTCATTAGCCATCATTAATGCACAGCCATAATTACTGTCATTTCTGACAGTCTATCAGCCGTCATATTCGCAACACAACGCTCGAGAGATATTTGCCAGTTATTAGGAGATATGGCATATTCGAGAAGATTGAGGACAGCCACGTGTCTACTTCTCCAGTTATACGACTCCTCATCAAGACAGCGTATGTACATCATACGACTCCTCATCAAGGCAGCGTATGGACTTCATACGACTCCTCATCAAGGCAACGTATGGACTTCATACGACTCCTCATCAAGGCAGCGTATGTACTCCATACGACTCCTCATCAGGTGAGCGTATATACTCCATACGACTTCTTGTCACCCAAGTGAGCGTATAGACTCCATTTGACTCCTTGCTATCCAAGTCAGCGTATGCAAGACATACGTATCCAAAAGACAGCGTATGGACTCCATACGACTCCTCTTCAAACAAGACAGCGTATGCTAGTCATACTTCTCCAAAAGACAGCGTATCAAAGCAAATGCATTCAGAATGACTTCAAATGTACAGTCAACACACGTTCTCATGTGTCCTGTATACGGTTACCCACTCATTCAGAAGTTATGCAACATGGCATTCATGCCATCAATCTCTCATGGATATACTCCACTACTCTCAACCGCACTCCAACGTGTCTCCACCAAAATTTGCCACGCGTCCCTGCAGTTATACATACATCAAGTAACTGACTGAGCGTATGCCCAGAGCAGTTATCCAGAACTCTATAAAAGAGAGTTTCTCCACCTTCAACAGACACGACATTCAATTCAGAGAGAACAGAGAGATTGTCCAGTTGCTGTCCAAGTTCTTCGAGGTCCGAGCCTTCTTCATCGCATCGTCCAAGGGATAAAGTGATCGTTTTCTAGATCAGATTCCTATAGTTGTAATTTTCTCAGAAACATAATAAATAAATAGAATTTATTTATGGAAAATAAATTGGCGACTATGCTGGGGAAAGCTGTCTCCTATAACGAGACAGCAACAACTCAATGCGATACTTCGTCGATCGGTTCGACGAAGAAGATGGTGGTCGTACAATTCGACCAATCTGCTTACGAAGAAATGCTCAAGGCGAAGGAGGGCCGAACGGCTTCCTCCGTTTTTCTTTCTGCCAAGAAGAAGGGACGTTCTGTCTATGTTCCTAAGTCTTCTCCGGCGGCCCGAGACGCTTCTGTCACTTCCCACGCTGACAAGAACACGTCTCCAACCTCAGCGAAGCACGCCTCGGCTTCTCTGAATACAGCAACAGTGGCTTCTCCTAGTCACGCTGACAAATTGGGTTCTTTAGCCAAGTCAGCGTGTCCAAGGAAACCCATCTCTGGACATGTCAAAGTCTCTTCTTCTTCTACTCTTACGACAGCAGTCGGCTCTTTAGCCATTAATGACTCTGTGCGTATGGCAATCATTGACTAACCATACGCTAGTCAAAAGACAGCGTATGACAAGAATTCTCTGAAGATTCCCCCACAGCTTGTACATCTTGTGCCAACCAAGGAGAACGACTCTTTAGTCAACTCCTCTGCTCCTAAGGTTTTTACCTCTGGGGTTAATTTGACTAGTACTCTTACTAGATCAAACAAAGGAAAACGCCTTTTGGCTACTTCCTCTAAAGATGGATTATTACCGACTCCCAGTCAGAATAATGTTCATCTTCCTTCTCTCAAAATTTTTCGATCCGAGAAAGGCAAATTGCAAGTATCCAGGACAGATACCAAAGTTGTACCTCCCATGGACCTTCGTAACAAGCTTAACCGGAATCGTCTCGGTTCTACTTCCGACATAAAGATGCCTTATCAAACTGGGACAAGTATAATGGACCCTGATGCACAATATGCTAAGAACTATATCGCTCAGATCAATCGGTCTTTATACATTCAAGAACCAAAAAGACAGAAGAATAAAAGACAAGTTTCTACACAGAGACTATCTTCAAACACTTCCCAGTCTGTTTTCGCAGATCTTCGGGAACATCTACAAAACAAGCGGAGAATCAACACTCCATCTGTCTCTGACAGTTCTCATATTCGTCATGAAGAGCATTGTTGTAACTTCCAACCTCGGGTCGTGATCCAGTATTGTTCACCGAAAAGACGATCTGTCTTCGAACATATTCAACATGAACCAATACCAGACGAAGACGAACCTCTTTATGCTTCCGTCAACATGACCTCCAGAAATACTGGGGTTAGAATACGATCTGATTCTATGTTAGATTCTGAAGACGGTGTTTACCTCGGCACCAGATCCAGAACCAGAGCTTCGACCAGGGTCTCTTCTTCTTCTCATCCAAGTGATAATCCTGAGACCACGGAGGACTTCCTAGGAGAGTCCAACTTCCCAGTATTAACTCTCGTGAATAGCCCCGGGAAAGATGCTGACTCTCATAGCGACGATTCGGAACAGACTGTTTCATCGTCGATACCTCGAATGATTACCACTTATATGGTAGATGGCAATCACGAACCTTCGACTAGTACTGAGGCTCATGAACAAAGGATTTCTTCCTTGGAACAACAGTTACGAGCCATGGTGGATACATTGACTGCCATGCATACTCTTATACAAGCTCAGCAACAAACTCAGCAAGTTCAACAAACAGTACCACCAGTGGTATTAAATACTCCTGTTGCCCCAAACCTAGAACCTTCTACTATTTCGGGGGTACAGTCTAATGTTCATGTACAGCCCACTCCAAGTCAGTCCGGAGCTGGGGGTGGTACATATACTACAGGCCCTCCTCCCAATTATGCCCAACAAGCAACGACACCGCAATCTTCCGGAGCAGTCACTGAAGAGTTGAAGAATCTTCGGTCTCAATTCGAAGCGTTCAAGCAAAAGGACGGCTTACAAAGATTAGGTATCAAGCAGCCTTACCCCATACAATGGAAGGATGTATCATACCCCCCAAAATACAAGCCTCCGACCATCTCTTTCTTTGATGGGACCACCTCCCCAAGTCAGTTCATCAATCACTTTGAGGTAATGACTGATCAGCTACAACCGAGCGATGCCCTCCTCACTCGGGTATTTGTTGGTTGTCTTAAAGGAACCGCTTATGAATGGTATCGAAGTCTCCCTGATGGGTGCATTACTTCGTTTGTCGGGTTCAAACAGATATTTCTAGAACGATTCTATGAAGGCATTAACGACATGACCATGTCAGCCCTTATACGAATCAAACAGAAAAATAAAGCACTGAGAGCTTCATTAAAAGATTCAGAAGAGAAGCTCTAAAAATGCCTCTCGGAACTCCCGATGCCGTCACTATCGACACTTGCAAGTCGAACCTCTTACCAATCATCAGCATGTGGACAGGATCCACTCAGTTCCAAGATTGGCCTTCCTTCATCATCAGTGCCAAAGCTGCCGAAGTCAGTGCTGAGACTTTCAAAGGTCTGGGGGTACACATGACTCCCAAAGAATCAAGTCAAAGTACTAGCAATAGTGCGCGACCCAACAATCGCAAAGGAAAAGAGACTCTCGAAGTCAATCTCCAGAGCAACAATCGAGAGGTAATATCTGCCCAAGCTACCCCAGCTCCAACAAATCAACAGCAGAGACCTCCTCGGCCGAAGGAAGAATACTCTTTCGACGACGACGATGTTCAAGGCATCTTCGAATGTTTACTTAAAGGTAACAAGATACAACTGCCAGATATCAAAAAGCCTGATGAAGCCAACAAGACGGATCATCCAAAATACTGTCCATATCACAGAATGCTGGGTCATACAATCCGGTCTTGCTTCGTATTAAAAGGAAAGATCCAAGAAATGATCAAATCAGGAGCTGTGACACTAACACCTAAAGACAAGACAGTCACAGCAAATGTGATTTCGATGCAGTTCGGTGACTTCCCTCCGTTATTGGTAGAAAATGGGATTGTCCCTATCCCCAAAGCAACCCTTGAAGTTGTGAATATTCTACCAGCCCAGAATGAAGGACTTGTTCCCGTCACCACTAAAAAGGGAGAGATTATGTGGATCCACCCCGATTTAGTGACGGAGTTTGAGACGTCTTCCTCTTCTCCTCGGAAGGCTCCTCTGTCTAAAAAGAAACCTGGGAAAACTAAGTTATGCCATATGACTTCTAGCATCACACCCAATCTTTCTCTAACCTCTACTTTCATCCTAGCAGGAAAATCACCCCTACAGAGGTAAAAACTGTACCTCGATCCGAAGACAGATACAAACCTGTGTTTCATCTATATAGTTCACAATCTCGTGAATTAATGGCGAAGATGGGTTGTGATCTAGCCACTGCTCCTAGTTTAAACTTCGGCAAAGGACTCCGAGCATTTCTAGCCCTCACTTTGAGACATAATCAATCCCGTGTTGGCCTCGATTTTTGGACTGAAGCTCTCATCAAGCACCGAAAAACCAAGAACAAGATGAAGGATTGCAACATAGTTTCGGTAGACTCTGAACCTGAGCCTGAAGTCGAAGCTCTCGCCGGAACCCGGTCAAAAAAAACATATCTGAAAGATTACGCTGAAGCTCCTGAGGAAACTCCTGATGTCCCTCCGGTTGCAGCTCCAGCACCCATCTCTAACGAAGGACCTTCAAATGCTCCTGCTGAGACGATTCCCTCTAAACCAACAACAGCCGACAAAGGGAAGCAACCTGCCCGCTTCGACAAACCAATCAAGAAGTCTCTTTCTCCCGGATTGCAGAAGCCATATAATTTTGACATTCTGGCTCAACTCGCTAACACTCCAGCTAGGTTGTCCATCTTCGAACTCTTACGTTTATCCAAGGAAACTCAAAAAACGTTAAGTGAAGCTCTACTGCAAGCAGACTCTTGCCTAACTCATCTGAAGAAGCCGGAAGCAGAGCCGGTGACTTGCCTACATTGCAACAGTGTCTTGGAAATCATTCCGAACATCACTTTTACCCAAGACGATATGCTTCTAGAGGACAATCGTCATAATCGGCCTCTCTACTTTACTGGGTATATTGACACGATGAAGGTCGACCGTATTCTAATTGATCCAGGATCAGCTCCAAGTATTATACCTAAGAGTCTCTTGGATGCCTTACGGATTCCAGTTCATCATCTAGTCAAGACAGTCACTACCATTTTAGGGTTCAATCAAGGCAAGAGCGAACCTCTGGGGAAAATTTGCCTAAAAATATAAATAGGCAATTTCCGGGCGAGTGTCACATTCTACGTGATCGAGTTAGTTGGATCTTACAACTTGCTCTTGGGAAGACCTTTTCTCCATGAACACAATATCGTCCCCTCCACTCTTCACCAGTGCTTCAAATACATTGATGAAAATGGAGAAGTTCAAAAGGAAGTCACGGACATTAATCCTTTCAGAGGAGTCGAAGCTTACTACAGTGACTCTCACATGTACAAAGATGAGTATTCAAAAGTCTTACAAGCTATGGATGATGATGAGACATCGAAAGTTGACACCTTTGTTATTCCTGTAAAAGGGCGTATCACTCATCCGCGGTCTACAAAATCATCTGAAGAAAGCCCACTGATAATTCCTGTCAGTGGATGTACCACTTCATTGCCTTCCCAAGCTCCACAAAGTTCGCTGATAATCCCTGTCAGTGGACGCACCACTCTCTTACCATCTTCTCAGGCTAGACCAGATACTCTAGTCATTCCAGTCAGTGGATGCACTACTTATCCACGATCCTCTTCAAGGGAGCTCACCTTTTCTGAACCTTTTGTTATCGACCTTAATCGAAACAAAACTTCTGCTCGCCCTTCTTCTCCCCCTTTAGTCATTAATTTGACTAAATCTACTAAGGCTCAGCCTTCTTCTGTAAATACAGCATCTGATATTAATAAAGCATCTCCTTTACAGTATATTGATGTTTGTAATCATGTACGAAGTTATTTATATTTGCTAGATAGCTTAGAGCCACTAACTATAGGAGTTGTTCAAACTCTTCATACAGAAGTATCATTAGAGTCTGTACAAAATTCATACTTCCTTGTTCCTATTAGAAAGTCAGGAGAAGCTCCAATATTCTTCTGCAAGGGGCCCCAGAATCCTCCTAATCTGGAAGACGACGACAAAACGATGATACCGAAAGGTTACAACTACGTCACTACAGTCAGCAGTCCAAAAACATCATCAAGAACATGGGCTATGACTTCAGAACCGGCCTCAGTAGTAGAAAAGAAAGAAGAATGCCTGTTCGAATTCCTCCCTTGAAATACGGAAGGACAAAAAGCGGATTGGGTTACATTACTCCTACCCCTTCATCAACACAGTCCATGAGGATCCAGAATCCGACGGAGACGAACGATCTGATTCTTCCGATTCCTTTTCTTGGGATTCCGACACAAGTATTGGCGATTTTCATCGTTCTACTCTATCCGCCAATATGGTCTCCGCCAACGGTCCACAAGAAAATGATGTAGATGAAGATGATTTTGAAATATCACCCGAATCGGAACAATAGGCTCAAAGATTAGACAATCAATGGAAATTCAGGTTCGAGCAAAGAGAACCTCCTACTGAAGATAAATTGATCCAAATTGATGTTGGTGAGGAGGGATCCCCCAAGCCAATATTCATCAGCGAAAGTCTTTCAGAAACGGATAAACAAGACATGATCAAGCTTATTCATGATTACATCGATGTCTTCGCCTGGAGCTATGAGGATATGCCAGGGCTAGATCCAAAGATCGCAACACACAAACTTAATATCATGCCGAATGCTAAACCGGTCAAACAACAACAGCGACGATTTTGTCCAGACATTATGGATGCAATTGAAGCTGAAGTCAACAAGCTTATGGCTTCTAGATTTATCCGAGAGAAACAACATCCTGAGTGGGTGGCTAACATTGTTCATGTTTTCAAAAAGATTGGCAAGATCCGAGTCTGTATAGACTTTCGCGATCTCAATACGGCTTGTCCTAAGGACGAGTTCTCTCTTCCAATCACCGACGTCATGATCGATAACACGTGTGGTTTTAAACAAATGTCATTTATGGATGGGTATTCGGGGTACAACCAAATCAAAATATTTCCAGACGACGAGAGACATACTTCCTTCAGAACGTCGATCGGTACATACTGTTACACAGTGATGCCGTTTGGTCTCAAAAATACAGGAGCAACGTATCAGCGAGCAATGAGCACTATATTCCGCGAACATCTCCGGAAAACAGTCGAATGCTACGTTGATGATATTGCAGTCAAGAGTCGACAAAAGGAGGATCATATCCAAGATTTGAAGACTATCTTTGATTTAATGCGTCAACATCAACTTAAGATGAACCCTACTAAGTCCTTCCTGGGCGTCTCTAGTGGTAAATTTCTCGGCTTTGTCATTACCGCTAAAGGTATACATGTGGATCCCGAGAAGATCAAAGCCATCCAAGAGATGCGTCCTCCACGCACCTTAAAAGAGCTACGAGGATTTCAAGAAAGAATTGCTTATATCAGGAGACTCGTCTCTAACTTATCAGGACGCTGCAGACCGTTCAACAAACTGCTGAAGAAAGGTGTGTCCTTCGTCTGGAACGAAGAATGTCAAAAAGCATTTGACGACATCAAACAGTACCTCATGAACCCTCCGGTTTTGGTACCTCCCGTCTCGGGAATACTATTCCTTCTATATGTTCGAGCCATGGATCATTCTCTCGGTACATTGCTCGCCCAGAAAAATAAAGATGGCCATGAACAGGCTATTTATTACCTCAGTCGCACAATGACAGGTGCTGAACCGCGTTATTCTCCAATTGAGAAAGAATGCCTACCATTAATGTTTGCCGTTCAGAAGATGCGACATTACATCATCGGTCAAACGATTCATGTCATTTCCAGAGTGAATCCCATCAGGATTATGATGAAGAAACCCGGTATTCTCAACTCCAGACTGGCTAATTGGGGAATCTTGTTAGCTCAATATGATATGCATTATATTCCTCAAAAGTCAGTTAAAGGACAGGCTCTTGCTGATTTTCTGGCAGCTCATGCAGTTCCAGAGGATTCTAAATTATACGATGAGATTCTAGATGAAGTTATGGATTCAAATCAGGTTTCTGAAAAAACTCCTACCTGGCGTCTATTCTTTGATGGAGCATCTAGAATGGGTCCCAATGGCGATATTGTCGCCGGAGTCGGGATTGTTCTTGTATCCCCGGAAGGGCTGACTATTCAGAGGGCTTATTCTCTGGATCAATCGTATTCAAACAATGTAGCCGAATATAATGCGTTACTCATCGGTCTTCAACTTTCCGAACATCTGGATATTCAGTATTTAGAAGTTTATGGAGACTCCAAACTTATCGTCAATCAAACCAGAGGTACATACGAAGTCCGTCATCAGGATTTGATACCTTATCACCGAGCAGCACTCTCTATGGCCTCTTCCTTTGAAGGTTTCTTTATTGAACACGTTCGGCGAGCCTGTAATACAGAAGCCGATGCTTTGGCTAATCTTGCCGCTGTGCTAGCCATACCGGTCAGACGTCAACAATTGATAGTGGTTTATAATCGGGAGCTATTCTACATCGAGAATAATTTGGCTTTGGGTTTTCTCCATGACCCAGACGAAAATTCTCTCAACCCTGATGAATTTAATTCCTCCAACCTTAACACTGGATTAGGGTTTGACAGAGCATCCTCGTCTTCTTCCGATTCTACTATGGAATATGTCTTTTCCAACAAAACAGAAGCCATGACCGAAGACTGGAGACGTCCATTTCTAGACTTTGTATTGTATGACATACTTTTCGATAATCCGAGCGAAGCAGCGTCTATCCGGCGTCGATCTCTCAGATTCTATTATAATCATACGACAAAGACACTATATCGTCGGGCCTATGACGGTCTTCTCCTCCGATGCATCGCTGGTTAGGAAGCACAATGGATTATCCGTGAAGCACATGATGGTGTCTGCGGAGCCCATCAACCAGGTCCTAAACTTCAAGATCGCATCCGCCGTATGGGTTATTATTGGCCCACGATGGTGGCTGACGCCATTCAATATGCCCGAAAATGTAAAGCCTGTCAAATCCATGCAGACTTTATCCATCAACCGTCAGAGTTCTTACACCCGACAGCGGCATCATGGCCCTTCGAGGCCTGGGGCATGGACATCATTGGTTCCATCATTCCACCATCATCAAAAGGACACCGGTTTATTCTAGCAATAACCGACTACTTTTCCAAATGGGCTGAAGCAATCCTGCTATCCGAAGTCAAAACTTCCAACGTCATCAACTTCGTCAAGCATCATGTCATCTATCGATTTGGTGTTCCTCGGCGTATTATCCATGATATGGACCACAGTTCGTCAGTCAAAAATTTACTCGATTCTGCGACGACCATCGAATCAATAACCTAGCTTCTACAGCATATAATCTAGCAGCTAATGGATTGGCAGAAGCTTTCAATAAAACTATCATCAAACTCCTGAAAAAGTTCATTTCTTCTAACAAACGCAACTGGAGCGAGAAGCTTGGTGAATGTTTATGGGCCTACCGCACCACAGTTCGCAATGCGACCGGGTATACGCCTTTCTCTTTGGTATACGGGTGTGAAGCTGTCCTTCCCCTCGAGATCCAGATTCCTTCTCTGAGAATTACAATCTCCAATGAACTTACAACGGAGAACAATGATCGTCTTCGACATCAAGAGCTAGAAGCTCTAGACGAAAAGCGATTGTACGCTCAACAAAATATCGAGCTGTATCAGGCCCAAATTTCAAAAGCTTTTAACCAGAAGGTGAAAGTCAGAGCATATCGGAAAAGAGAACTTGTTCTTACCGTCAAACGTTCGATGACTATGGCACATATGAGCAAAGGCAAGTTTGACGCGAAATGGAAAGGCCCATTCGTCGTAAACAAAGTCTTCTCAAACGGAGCATATCAGCTTACCTCTATGGATGGTAAAGCCACGATGATGCCTATCAACGACAAATTCTTAAAGAAATATTATGTATAAATCTCGTTAATATATGATATTTTCATCTGCTGCGATTATTCCCCAGCAAATATAAAATTAGAGTTTATTCTTCCCCACAAAAGTCGTCTCGATATCGTTATCCCCAGCGGAAATTGATATTCTACCACATATCATCTTCCCAGAAAATTTGATATTCTGTCTTATTAGATCCCTAGTGGATTTAATAAAGATCTCATATAGAAAATCACGTCCATATTACCTCTGAATTTTCTATCTCAGTATCATATTTTCTATTCTATGAAAATGATATCTAGTCTTTTGATTTCCGAGTCCAAAGATCATGGAAAATTGAGTTCAAAGATATCTTTATATCTGAATTCTGTTTTCTCTAATCAGTATTAAACTAAAATTTTTGGTTTAATATCATTTGATGAAATTACAAAATTCATTTGTATATTTTATTCTATTGAAATATGTCATGTATTATTTACCTCTGAACATATTTTCTACAAAACATCATACACAAAATCGAAATCAGGTCAAAGTGCTCATTTCCTCAGTCAAAATCAAAATACTGATTACAAGTGAGTATTAAAAAAAAGATTTCAAGACATGAGAAGTGTGAAAAATCTATTGAATAGGAGGAGTAATTATCTCCTGAATACGAGCAAGTACACTATTCATCTTCTCTTCATGAGCTTTACGAATTCGCTCTTTTGCTTCAATTGCAACCATCTGTTGGTCAAAATTAATGATAACAGAACTACGACGATTAGTTTCTTCTATCTGCTTAGCTTGCATCTGTTCCCGCTTTTGCTGTAGAACTTGATAGCGGGTAGCTTCAACTATACGAGCAGCAATAATATCAGATTGCTCTTTTTCTACGGATGTAATGCGCTCCTGGAGACGAGCTAATTCTTCCTTTAGTTTCTGGAGTTCTTCAGCTCTAGATATTTCCTCTGTTTCCAGATGTTCTATCTTTTGACGAGTTGTTACTATTTCCTCATCCTTCACCATTAACTTCTCAGATGACAAAGCGAGGAATTCTTTCAAAGCAGCCTGCTGGGTTTGAGCTTCACGTTCCAGTTGAGCAATCTCAGCCACGGTCAAGGATTTAATATCTTCTTTCTTGATTTCCCAGTATTTGTGGACGGTTACTTCCAAATCGTCTAGGAGATGCTCAAAGAAAGTACACTGAGTCTCATAACCAGCCTGTCGCAGAGCTAAAAGCGGGAAATTAATCGCCATTCGGAGATTAGAAAAAGGCATAGTCCCGTCCTTCATAAATCGCCTGGAGAATGTATCCAGATATGAATAGATAATATCTGAATACATCGCCATGGTCCTTGCTATTCCCGTTTCAAAATTGGGAGTTGCTGCCATTGTGAAGGAAGAAGATGGAATGGGCTCTATTCTGGAAACAGAAGTATGTGCTTTTGGAGAACTTGCTAAATGTGAGCTTCCCTCACCAACATCAGTCCGAACAGGTGGAGCATGAGTCGAGCTCATCGCTGGTGTAGTTCCTACAACTTTTGGAATCAAAGAAGTTTGATCAAAATTAAAGACAATAAAGCAAGAAAAGACAAAACTTTACTGGATAAAATATTACCTGAAGTTGGCTCGTAGTCTGTTTCTTTAGGATCGTTCAGCCCTGTTCGTAGTCTATTCAAAGTGTCTTCTGACACTGGTTTCATTTCACTACTTCCTGCCCCAGAGGTGCTCGGAACATGGGCTTCTATTTCTAGAAGGTTCTCTGGCTCTGGAGTCAACTCTGAATGTTGGCCGGCCGTCTTTAATTCGTCGATATGGATTTCAGTTGGTGACTCATCTTCAATCTCCATATCCTCATCTTCAAAGGAATGAGACGAAGGTTCATAGTCAACCTGTTCTTCTTCACCCTTGTCGCTCTCCGAAACATCAATCAAAGCTAAATCAGCAGGTGGCTCGAGAGTGGTTGCTTCCTTCACTGATTCTCTCGAAACCAGTACGGATGGTTCAGCATACTCATCCACTACCATGGAAGGTTCCTCGGCAGCCGGTGTTGTTTGATCGGTAGATGGCTTAGCTGCCGATTCTTCTATCACATCCTCCGCAGCAAGTTCTGTATTAGCGTCCTGCGTGGGCTGCGTTTCTGAGGGTACAGGAGAGGAAACTTCAATAATCTTCTTGGCAGTAGAAGATTCTGCTTCAACTTTTTGCTGAAAAGCAAGGGCAGTTTGCTTCTCTCGAGCCAATCGTTCAGCACGATTGGTGGGGCTTTCTGCATCAAGACAAATTATAGATTTAGTCTTTGAAACCACCACTTTTCTTCTTCCTACCCTTTTCACTAGTGGAATGGTAGGATAATCGTCTTCGGAGTCACTACCTTCTTCGTCAGCATCTATGATTTGTTGACTCGAAGCAGAAGAAGTCCCCGGGATAGTAATTCCTACACGACTACGAGCTTCTGCTCGAGTAACTCTTTTTGGAGCGGGCCCGGAAGCACCCTTGCCACGCTTTCTCTTCGGCGTACCCTCAGCAGATACACACTTCTCGGCACTTCCAAGCGGTACATATAGTGGCTGATGAAGTTCATCAGAAAAGAGATTCTCCTTTGAGACTTCTTCATAAACCTTGTCAGTAGCGAGAGGATCCTCTCGGTCATGACAATCTTCCGGCAGAATTGACTTGGCTGATTTCTTATTAACATGAATGAAGCTCTTACCGAAGATGCTGAACTTCTTATCAAATGTATTCACAGATACATAGAACTTGGCATAAGACGCCAACATCTTAGCTCCTTTCCGATGATTCACCGGATCTGGCATTGTAAGGTAGCTCCGGTGCCTTTGGCAATATAATATATCCAGGCTCCCACCGTCGATCAATCCGCCTTGGTGGTTGAAGCATGTCGTTGCATTCCCTATATGCAACTGATCATAGCCGAATTGTCGAGCAAATCTACTCGGAAGATATGGTTCCAAATAAGTGATGTCGTCATGGCGACAGACCAGGTGGGATGGTCTGATCCTCTTCAGCCATTCGTGCTGAACATCATCCAGTTCATTGGCACCGGTGCCATCAATCATCTTCGCAGGCATAGTCTCATAACCGATAGACGGAGGAATACAGGTGAAACTCCATAGTTCTCCCCTATTCAGTATGGTCCTGCAGTCTGTTAGGGTGTCATAATTCCACTTTGGCGTATGACGGTATCTTTCCAAGAAAGTGTCATCTGGTCTGGCCAGTCCAGCACTCATAAGAGACTCAAAGTGGAGGAGCAGCCATCCGTACAAATATGTGAAGGGCATTTCTACCCGAGGAAAAGTTGTAAGTTTCTTCTTCGCCAGGTTAAACATTCTGTCTGCATATGCTCTTAAACCAGCGTTCAGGCGGCATGTCATCGTCGTTAGCAAATCCATCCTGTACCCGAACGTCAGACGGACTGCTGCAAATACGATTCCTCGGTGCATCCTGTCTGCCGAACAGGTGCCAGGTACTACGAATCTTCTCAGCCAAAGGGATAGAAACCCGGCCAGATGACCTTCATCAGATAAAGCCCGGCCACCTTGCTTTATGTAGGTCTCTAACCTATCACCAGCTTTATAGGTGCCTTCATCTTCTTCGATTATGATATCATCATGGGTGGTCTCCCGGATTAATCTGTCAATTTCGGCTTGACTCAGAGGTTTAAAACGACCAATATATTGTTCGGTCTTCTTCTTCTTCTGAGTTTCTTCGGTGTGGCCTTGGAATAAGTAGGCCATCCACTTCGAAGAGTAGCAGCCTGAATCTATATCTTTTGCCTTATAAAAGGCCTTACAGATACTATAGTGGCACATTAATTCTTCGAATACATAAAGAATTAGCGGATTGGCGTCAGAAATCTTGTTCATTTCATCAATAAACGGGATATATTTCTCATACGGCAGATCTCCTGTCGGCAGCTGAGAAATGTACGCCATTTCGTGGAGAGCGAATCCCATCTCGCCTCTCGGAGTCATAAAAGTTCCGGTACGATAGTTGTACCTTTCTGCTAGTGCCAGGAACAAGTCTGGGTTCGGCCTAAAACAATAAGCAGTGCACTTGATGGCATCGTACAGGCCTATCACCTTCAACTGTTCTCCATAATCTCTCAGAATCCATCTCACGAGAGCAGTCCATCTGGTATTCTCTGGGTTCACGAGACCAGTGAGTCTCATGGACTGTTTCGGATAGACAGCATTTTCTAGCTGTACAAATTCGTTCGTGAATATCGGGACTCTAACCGGCATCAGAAGTGCAGAGTCCTCAGGGGGAATTGTGGCTGGCAATAATCCTCGCAAGACTGAAACATGCGGTTCAGTACCATTGTAAAATCTTCCCTGGCTGTACCCTATCCATCCAGCTTTTGCTTGACGGGTTGGAGTAATATCCCATTTCATGTGCCTTTGGTGACTCGTATGGAATAAGCGAGCTATGTTGATACTCTTAGACAATCCAGTCAAGTACATCGGCTGAGTCTCATCACCATCCCGGTAATACGAGTATGACACTTTATCGGAGGCTGGCTGGGAGCTTCTATCAATAGCGTCCCGGAATAGAAATGCCGGTTTTGAGTGGGTAACACTGTCCACACTCTGCAGAAGTTGACCACTTATCAGACTCAGCAGGGTTTCGCTCTCTTGATTTTTCAGAATGGCTATTCTCGTGGAAGGTTCGCCAAACTGTGGAAAGTGGACATGGGATAGGTCACTCTTATAATTGCTCCCTGCACATCCTTCAAACTGCGCTTCTTGGGCCAGAATATCCACTATAAAGGAAAAATAAGAGGTTAAAAATCCTTAACTCTAAAAAAATACAAAGGGATGACAAGTTCAAAGATCAACTTACGCTCAATCCATCCTAAGCGTATGTCAGATTCAAAAATCAACTTACTCTCAGTCCATCCTAAGCGTATGTCAGATTCAAAAATCAACTTACACTCAGTCCATCCTAAGCGAATGTTAGACTCAACGATTAAACTACGCTCAGTCTATCCTAAGCGTATGACAGATTCTAAGTTCAACCTACGCTCAGCTACGTGTATGTCTAACCAAAGCAAGCAGTCGTATGGAATTTTCCAAAGAGCAGCGTATGGTTAGCAAGATGTTCATCAAAAATACGCTAACAAGAGAGTCAACGTATCTCAACGAGACAACTTAACATAGCGTATTCCTTCAGATCAGCGTATTTTGACATTTCTATCAAAGATACGCGTATCTTACAGAAATACGCTCAAAACATATTTTTCGTATAGACGAAAAACATAGAATACGACTAAACCCTAAAGAGGGAAGTATATTTTCTGACGTATTGACCCTAAAAGGGGATACGTTTTCTGATTTTGTCCTAACCAGAGCCCTAAAAAGGGATGGTTACTGTTCATCGTCCCCATCCTCACCGTATAGGGGTTTCAACGGAAGTTCGCTCTGTGGAAGACGCAGCTCGGCGGTTCTCCTAGTGGTTGCGACGGCGGCGGCGGGTAGAGACGGCTCTGCAGGAGCCTTGCCTTTCCCCTTCGCGACAGCGTCGAGCTTGGGTGCCATTGACGAAGATTAGGCTTGAGCTCTGGATTCTCTCTCTCGAAGACGAAGGCAAAAGTAAAGAAAGGAATTAAGTTCTTAAAGGCCTATTTATAGAAGAAAGAGAAGCCCAAACGGCAGCCGTTTTCAAATGCAGAATCCCTAGAGATATGCACTGATATCGAGGAAATAACAAACTCGTGCCAGCGTGTCAAGACTTATTCCCACTTTGAGTTCAAAGTAATTTCGAACTTTCGAAAATCATAAAGTTCAAAAACTTTGAAGGGGGTCTTGTAGGGTATGAAAAATTCTGACATACTGACATAAGACCAAGTCAGCCAAAGGCCATACGCTCAGCGAAAGGCCATACGCTCAGTACAAAAGTTATACACTCAGTGAATATTTTATTATTTCTCGACTGACAGCACAGCATACGCTTAGTGGGGGATGAATCTGACACTTCGTCTTTCATGCAAAAAACAGCTATCTTAGGAGAATTAACCGTCGTATAGATTTTCGAGAGTTGATTTTGTCTTTTACGAGGACAGCTCATTAGCCATCATTAATGTACAGCCATAATTACTGTCATTTCTGACAGTCTATCAGCCGTCATATCCGCAACACAACGTTCGAGAGATATTTGTCAGTTATTGGGAGATATGGCGTATTCGAGAAGATTGAGGACAGCCACGTGTCTACTTCTCCAGTTATACGACTCCTCATCAAGACAGTGTATGTACTTCATACGACTCCTCATCAAGGCAGCATATGGACTTCATACGACACCTCATCAAGGCAGCGTATGGACTTCATACGACTCCTTATCAAGGCAGCGTATGTACTCCATACGACTCCTCATCAGGTGAGCGTATATACTCCATACGACTTCTTGTCACCCAAGTGAGCGTATAGACTCCATATGACTCCTTGCTATCCAAGTCAGTGTATGCAAGACATACGTATCCAAAAGACAGCATATGGACTCCATACGACTCCTCTTCAAACAAGACAGCGTATGCTAGTCATACTTCTCCAAAAGACAGCGTATCAAAGCAAATGCATTCAGAATGACTTCAAATGTACAGTCAACACACGTTCTCATGTGTCCTTTATACGGTTACCCACTCATTCAGAAGTTATGCAACATGGCATTCATGCCATCAATCTCTCCTCGATATACTCCACTACTCTCAACCGTACTCCAACGTGTCTCCACCAAAATTTGCCACGCGTCCCTGCAGTTATGCATACGTCAAGTAACTGACTGAGCGTATGCCCAGAGCAGTTATCCAGAACTCTATAAAAGAGAGTTTCTCCACCTTCAACAGACACGACATTCAATTCAGAGAGAACATAGAGATTGCCCAGTTGCTGTCCAAGTTCTTCGAGGTCCGAGCCTTCTTCATCGCATCGTCCAAGGGATAAAGTGACCGTCTTCTAGATCAGATTCCTACAGTTGTAATTTTCTCAGAAACACAATAAATAAATAGAATTTATTTATGGAAAACAAATGGCAGCCATCAAGTGCCCCCCTTCCTATAAAGGATCCTTAAGAAAGCCTTGGCCTCCTTTTACAATTACTTAGAACCCTAATAGTTCCTCCCCAAAATTCTTCCCCTAATATCCAAATTAAGCCCAAATTGAGTCAAATCAATTGTATCATCATCCCAAACAGTAGAGGAGACTTGTGGAGGCTTGCTAGTAAGGTTGGAGGACGTTTGAACCGTAGCAAATTGAGGAAGATGTCAAGTCGAGGCTCTTTACATTGAGTTTGAACTCTCACTAGGTAAAACCCTATAAGCCCTAATAAGTTCCTGATTTCTTCCCATAGATGTATTCATTTAGGGTTTCCTTAGGTGTAGCCCAAGTTTGGTAGGATCTCGTGTCTATTTTGTGTCCGTATCGGACACGTATCAGTATTTTTAAAGAAGTGTTTGGTAAAATGCCACATAGAAATAGATTTTAGTATTTTGCAAAACTAATTACACATTTGTGTAGCCCTTGGCATACTGATCACGAATCTATCACACTGAGCACATTTTTGAGCCGTGTCCGTGTCCAAAATGGATACGAACACGCTGCACGACACAGTGGTCGAGTGCCCTGCTGTTCGATCACGTTTTCTCTGTGTTTGTGTCACTCAGACACGTGCAATTCGACACACAGCTAGGGGACATGACTGACATGTCATTCCCCAAGTGTCGTGTCAATTGATAACGTATCGGACATGATATTCGAAGTGCACTGATTTTGTACACAGACACAGCATACGGATTTTGTCACTGATACATATGTCACGTCCTGACATGACGTGGACACATAGTGACGTGTTGTTCATGTAGCCCTATGTCAGAGCTATATGTGGACGTGATCACGTGTGGTCTAGTGTCTTGTGGCGTGTCCACGAAGCCTCGAACCACTGTACGACACACTGTGCACATCCCTGCTACTCGGGCCCTCTGTAGGATACGACACGGATTCTCTTGACACGAGTTTTGGTGGACACGAGGGGGCATACACTGACAGCATGCCCCCAAAGTTTGGGTCGAGTTGGTTTGGTATTCTTGAAGTTATTGAGCTCGCACTGATTTTGTACAGACACGCACACACGCAGAAAACCCTACTGGTATGCGACTCAAACCCGGACACGACACGACCCCGACTCGATATAGGCACCCTAGGACATAGCCCTATGACCCCTCTAGTACTGTACACGTGCACATGGTGTCTCGTGCACTATGTTGAGTCCATTTTGACTCGACATGCGTGCACGAGGCTGTACCT